>CM022404.1:50075536-50675536 GCA_011833715.1 Carcinoscorpius rotundicauda
ACTGTTGTATGAATTGTTCATATACACAATTTTTTTGGAAAACTGTTGTATGAACTGTTAATATAAAACACTGGTGGAAAACTGTTGTATAAACTGCTAATATACGGAAAACTGGTGGAAAACTGTTGTACCAACTGTTAATATACACAATACTGGTCGAAAACTATGTATGAACTGTTAATCTACACAACACTGGTGAAGAACTGTTGTACTAACTGTTAATACACACAACACTGATGGAAAACTGTTGTACCAACTGTTAATATAATATATGAAACACTGGTGGAGAACTGTTGTATGAACTGTTAATATACACAAAACTGGTGGAAAACTGTTGTATGAACTGTTAATATACAGAACACTGAAAGAAAACTGTTGTACTAACTGTTAATATACACAGTACTGGGGGAAAACTGTTGTACTAACTGTTACTATACAAAACACTGGTGGAGAACTGTTGTACTGACTGTTAATATACACAATACTGGTGGAAAACTGTTGTATGAACTGTTCATATACACAATACTGGTAAAGAACTGTTGTACTAACTGTTAATATACACAATACTGATTAAAACTATTGTACTAACTGTTAATATACTCAAAACTGGTAAAAAACTGTTGTATGAACTGTTAATATACACAATGCTGGTGGAAAACTGTTGTACTAACTGTTAATATACACAATACTGGTGGAAAACTGTTGTACTAACTGTTAATATACACAATTTTGGTGGAAAACTGTTGTAGGAACTGTTAATATACATAATACTGTTGGAGAACTGTTGAAATAACTGTTAATATACACAATACTGGAAAAAAACTTTGTATCAACTGTTAATATACAAACTGTAGAAAAACTGTTGTTTGAACTGTTAATATATACAATCCTGGTGGAAACTGTTAATATACACAATCACTGGTGGAAACTGTTGCTACTAACTTTTAATTATAACCAATACATAGGTGGGAGGAAATGTTGTACTAACTGTTAATATACACAATACTGGTGGAGACTGTTGTACTTCCTGTTAATATACACAGTTCTAGTGGAAAACTGTTGTAGGAACTGTTAATATACACAATGCTGGTTAAAACTGTTGTACTAAATTTTAACATACACAATACTGGTGGAGAACTGTTGTACTAACTGTTAATATACAAAATACTGGTGGAAAAGTGTTGTACTAACTGTTAATATACACAATACTGGAGGAAAACTGTTGAACTAACTTTTAATATATGCAATACTGGTAGAAAACTGTTGTACTGACTCTTAATAAACACAATTTTTGTGGAAAACTGTTGTATGAACTGTTAATATACACAATACTGGGGGAAAACTGTTGTATAAACTGCTAATATACACACAACTGGTGGAAAACTGTTGTACCAACTGTTAATATACACAATACTGGTGGAAAACTTTTGTATGAACTGTTAATCTACACAACACTGGTGAAGAACTGTTGTACTAACTGTTAATACACACAACACTGATGGAAAACTGTTGTACTAACTGTTAATACACACAACACTGATGGAAAACTGTTGTACTAACTGTTAATATAATATATGAAACACTGGTGGAGAACTGTTGTATGAACTATTAATATACACAAAACTGGCGGAAAACTGTTGTATAAACTGTTAATATACACAATTTTGGTGGAAAACTGTTCTATGAACTGTTAATATACACAATACTGGTGGAAAACTGTTGTATTAACTGTTAATATACACAACACTGAAAGAAAACTGTTGTACTAACTGTTAATATACACAGTACTGGGGGAAAACTGTTGTACTAACTGTTACTATACACAACACTGGTGGAGAACTATTCTAGTGACTGTTAATATACACAATACTGGTGGAAAACTGTTGTATGAACTGTTCATATACACAATTTTTTGGAAAACTGTTGTATGAACTGTTAATATAAAACACTGGTGGAAAACTGTTGTATAAACTGCTAATATACGGAAAACTGGTGGAAAACTGTTGTACCAACTGTTAATATACACAATACTGGTCGAAAACTGTTGTATGAACTGTTAATCTACACAACACTGGTGAAGAACTGTTGTACTAACTGTTAATACACACAACACTGATGGAAAACTGTTGTACCAACTGTTAATATAATATATGAAACACTGGTGGAGAACTGTTGTATGAACTGTTAATATACACAAAACTGGTGGAAAACTGTTGTTTGAACTGTTAATATACACAACACTGAAAGAAAACTGTTGTACTAACTGTTAATATACACAGTACTGGGGGAAAACTGTTGTACTAACTGTTACTATACACAACACTGGTGGAGAACTGTTGTACTGACTGTTAATATACACAATACTGGTGGAAAACTGTTGTATGAACTGTTCATATACACAATACTGGTAAAGAACTGTTGTACTAACTGTTAATATACACAATACTGATTAAAACTATTGTACTAACTGTTAATATACTCAAAACTGGTAAAAAACTGTTGTATGAACTGTTAATATACACAATGCTGGTGGAAAACTGCTGTACTAACTGTTAATATACACAATACTGGTGGAAAACTGTTGTACTAACTGTTAATATACACAATTTTGGTGGAAAACTGTTGTAGGAACTGTTAATATACATAATACTTTTGGAGAACTGTTGAAATAACTGTTAATATACACAATACTGGAAAAAAACTGTTGTATCAACTGTTAATATACACAATACTGGTAGAAAACTGTTGTTTGAACTGTTAATATATACAATCCTGGTAAAAAACTGTTAATATACACAATACTGGTGGAAAACTGTTGTACTAATTTTTAATATAAACAATACTGGTGGAGAAATGTTGTACTAACTGTTAATATACACAATACTGGTGGAGAACTGTTGTACTTCCTGTTAATATACACAGTTCTAGTGGAAAACTGTTGTAGGAACTGTTAATATACACAATGCTGGTTAAAACTGTTGTACTAACTTTTAATATACAAAATACTGGTGGAAAAGTGTTGAACTAACTTTTAATATATGCAATACTGGTAGAAAACTGTTGTACTGACTCTTAATAAACACAATTTTTGTGGAAAACTGTTGTATGAACTGTTAATATACACAATACTGGGGGAAAACTGTTGTATAAACTGCTAATATACACACAACTGGTGGAAAATGTTGTACCAACTGTTAATATACACAATACTGGTGGAAAGCTGTTGTATGAACTGTTAATTTACACAACACTGGTGAAGAACTGTTGTACTAACTGTTAATACACACAACACAGATGGAAAACTGTTTTACTAACTGTTAATATAATATATGAAACACTGGTGGAGAACTGTTGTATGAACTGTTAATATACACAAAACTGGTGGAAAACTGTTGTATGAACTGTTAATATACACAATTTTAATGGAAAACTGTTGTATGAACTGTTAATATTCACAGTACTGGTGGAAAACTGTTGTATTAACTGTTAATATACACAACACTGGTAGAAAACTGTTGTACTAACTGTTAATATACACAGTACTGGTGGAAAACTGTTGCACTAACTGTTAATATACACAGTACTGGGGGAAAACTGTTGTACTAACTGTTACTATACACAATACTGGTGGAGAACTGTTGTACTAACTGTTAATATACACAATTTTGGTGAAAACCTGTTGTAGGAACTGTTAATATACATAATACTGTTGGAGAACTGTTGAAATAACTGTTAATATACACAATACTGGAGGAAAACTGTTGTACTAACTTTTAATATACACAATACTGGTGGAGAAATGTTGTACTAACTGTTAATATACACAATACTGGTTGAGAACTGTTGTACTACCTGTTAATATACACAGTTTTAGTGGAAAAGTGTTGTAGGAACTGTTAATATACACAATGCTGGTAAAGAACTGTTGTACTAACTGTTAATATACACAATACTTGTTAAAACTATTGTACTAACTGTCAATATACACAATACTGGTGTAAAACTGTTGAATGAACTGTTAATATACACAATACTGGTGGAAAACTGTTGTACTAACTTTTAACATACACAATACTGGTGGAGAACTGTTGTACTAACTGTTAATATACACAATACTATTGGAAAACTGTTGTACTAACTGTTAATATACACAATACTGGAGGAAAACTGTTGAAATAACTTTTAATATATGCAACACTGGTAGAAAACTGTTGTACTGACTGTTAATATACACAATTTTTGTGGAAAACTGTTGTATGAACTGTTAATATACACAATACTGGTGGAAAACTGTTGTATAAACTGCTAATATACACACAACTGGTGGAAAACTGTTGTACCAACTGTTAATATACACAATACTGGTGGAAAGCTGTTGTATGAACTGTTAATCTACACAACACTGGTGAAGATCTGTTAAACTAACTGTTGATACACACAACATAGATGGAAAACTGTTGTACTAACTCTTAATATAATATATGAAACACTGGTGGAGAACTGTTGTATGAACTGTTAATATACACAATTTTGGTGGAAAACTGTTGTACTGACTGTTAATATACACAATACTGGTGAAAAACTGTTGTATTAACTGTTAATATACACAGTACTGGGGGAAAACTGTTGTACTAACTGTTACTATACACAACACTGGTGGAGAACTGTTGTACTGACTGTTAATATACACAATACTGGTGGAAAACTGTTGTATGAACTGTTCATATACACAATACTGGTGGAACACTGTTGTACTAACTGTTAATATACACAATACTGGTTAAAACTATTGTACTAACTGTTAATATACTCAATACTGGTGGAAAACTGTTGTACTAACTTTTAACATACACAATACTGGTGGAGAACTGTTGTACTAACTGTTAATATACACAATACTGGTGGAAAACTGTTGTACTAACTGTTAATATACACAATACTGGAGGAAAACTGTTGTATGAACTGTTAATATACACAACACTGGTGAAGAACTGTTGTACTAACTGTTAATATTATATACGAAACACTGGTGGAGAACTGTTGTATGAACTGTTAATATACACAAAACTGGTGGAAAACTGTTGTATGAACTGTTAATATACACAATTTTAATGGAAAACTGTTGTATGAACTGTTTATATACACAATACTGGTGGAAAACTGTTGTATTAACTGTTAATATACACAACACTGGTAGAAAACTGTTGTACTAACTGTTAATATACACAGTACTGGTGGAAAACTGTTGTACTAACTGTTAATATACACAATACTGGGGGAAAACTGTTGTACTAACTGTTACTATACACAATACTGGTGGAGAACTGTTGTACTAACTGTTAATATACACAATTTTGGTGAAAAACTGTTGTAGGAACTGTTAATATACATAATATTGTTGGAGAACTGTTGAAATAACTGTTAATATACACAATACTGGAGGAAAACTGTTGTACTAACTGTTAATATACACAGTACTGGGGGAAAACTGTTGTATCAACTGTTACTATACACAATACTGGTGGAGAACTGTTGTACTAACTGTTAATATACACAATTTTGGTGGAAAACTGTTGTAGGAACTGTTAATATACATAATACTGTTGGAGAACTGTTGAAATAACTGTTAATATACACAATACTGGAAAAAAAACTGTTGTATCAACTGTTAATATACACAACACTGGTGGAAAACTGTTGTATGAACTGTTAATATACACAATCTTGGTGGAAAATTGTTAATAAACACAATACTGGTGGAAAACTGTTGTATGAACTGTTAATATACACAATTTTGGTGGAAAACTGTTGTATGAACTGTTAATATACACAATATTGGTGGAGAACTGTTGTACTTACTTTTAATATACACAATACTGGTAGAGAACTGTTGTTCTAACTGTTAATATACACAATACTGGTGGAACACTGTTGTACTTACTGTTAATATACACAATACTGGTAGAGAACTGTTGTACTAACTGTTAATATACACAATACTAGTGGGAAACTGTTGTATGAACTGTTAATATACACGATACTGGTGGAAAACTGCACTACAAACTCTTTATATACACAATACTGGTGAAGAACTGTTGTACTAACTGTTCATATACGCAATACTTTTGGAAAACTGTTGTAGGAACTGTTAATTTACACAATACTGTTGGAACATTGTTGTTCTAACTCTTAATATACACAATACTGGTGAAACCTGTTGTAGTAACTGTTAATATACACAATACTGGTTGAGAACTTTTGTACGAACTGTTAATATACACAATACTGGTGGAAAACAATTCTACGAACTGTTAATATACACAATACTTGTGTAGAACTGTTGTACTAACTGTTAATATATGCAATACTGGTGGAAAACTGTTGTATGAACTGTTAATATACACAATACTGGTGAAAACTGTTGTACTAACTGTTAATATACACAATACTGTTGAAAACTGTTGTACTAACTGTTAATATACACAATACAGGTGGGAAACTGTTGTATGAACTGTTAATATACAAGATACTGGTGGAGAACTGTTTTACTAACTGTTAATATAGACAATACTGGTGGAAAACTTGTAATAACTGTTTACAACAATGTGTATTAGAGACATTACCTAATCTATGTTTGTTTTTGTGTTACTTTTGACAACAATAGATATATACTGTCTATTAGAGACATCACACAATCTATGTCTGTCTTTGTGTTACTTTTGTCACCAATGGATATATATACTGTTTTTGTGTTACTTTTGATCACAATGGATATATACTGTCTATTAGAGACATTACCTAATCTATGTTTGTTTTTGTGTTACTTTTGACAGCAATGGATATCTACTGTCTATTTGAGACATTACACAATCTATGTCTGTCTTTGTGTTACTTTTGACAACAATGAATATATACTGTCTATTAGAGACATTACACAGTCTATGTCTGTCTTTCTGTTACTTTTGATCACAATGTATATATACTGTCTATTTGAGACATTACACAGTCTATGTCTGTCTTTGTGTTACTTTTGACAACAATGGATATATACTGTCTATTAGAGACATTACACAATCCATGTTTGTCATTGTGTTGCTTTTGACAACAATGGATATATACTGTCTATTGGAGACATTACACAATCTATATCTGTCTTTGTGTTACTTTTGACAACAATGGATATATACTGTCTATTAGAGACATTACACAATCTATGTTTGTCATTGTGTTGCTTTTGACAACAATGGATATATACTGTCTATTGGAGACATTACACAATCTATGTCTGTCTTTGTGTTACTGTTGTCACCAATGGATATATATACTGTCTATTAGAGACATTACACAATCCATGTTTGTCTTTGTGTTACTTTTGACAACAATGGATATATACTGTCTATTAGAGACATTACACAATCTATGTCTGTCTTTGTGTTGCTTTTGACAACAATGGATATATACTGTCTATTAGAGACATTACACAATCCATGTTTGTCTTTGTGTTACTTTTGACAACAATGGATATATACTGTCTATTGGAGACATTACACAATCTATGTCTGTCTTTGTGTTACTGTTGTCACCAATGGATATATATACTGTCTATTAGAGACATTACACAATCCATGTTTGTCTTTGTGTTACTTTTGACAACAATGGATATATACTGTCTATTAGAGACATTACACAATCTATGTCTGTCTTTGTGTTGCTTTTGACAACAATGGATATATACTGTCTATTAGAGACATTACACAATCCATGTTTGTCTTTGTGTTACTTTTGACAACAATGGATATATACTGTCTATTGGAGACATTACACAATCTATGTCTGTCTTTGTGTTACTGTTGTCACCAATGGATATATATATACTGTCTATTAGAGACATTACACAATCCATGTTTGTCTTTGTGTTACTTTTGACAACAATGGATATATTATGTCTATTAGAGACATTACACAATCCATGTTTGTCATTGTGTTGCTTTTGACAATAATGGATATATACTGTCTATTAGAGACATTACACAATCTATGTCTGTCTTTGTGTTACTGTTGTCACCAATGGATATATATACTGTCTATTAGAGACATTACACAATCTTTGTCTGTTTTTGTGTTACTTTTGACAACAATGGATATATACTGTCTATTAGGGACATTATACTGTTTATGTCTGTCTTTGTTTTACTTTTGACAACAATGGATATATATACTGTCTATTAGAGGCATTACACAATCTATGTCTGTCTTTGTGTTACTTTGACAACAATGGATATATACTGTTTATTAGAGACATTACACAATCCATGTCTGTTTTTTTTGTTACTTTTGACAACAATGGTTATGTACTGTCTATTAGAAACATTACACAATTGACGTCTGTTTTTGTGTTACTTTTGTCAGCAATGGATATATACTGTCTATTAGAGACATTATACTGTTTATGTCTGTATTTGTTTTACTTTTGACAACAATGGATATATATACTGTCTATTAGAGACATTATACTGTTTATGTCTGTATTTGTTTTACTTTTGACAACAATGGATATATATACTGTCTATTCGAGACATTACACAATCTATGTCTGTTTTTGTGTTACTTTTGACAACAATGGATATGTACTGTCTATTAGAGACATTACACATTCTATGTCTGTTTTTGTGTTACTTTTGACAACAATGGATTTATACTGTCTATTAGAGACATTACATAATCTAAGCTGCTTTTAAATATAATAATCTTATACTTTTTACTTTAAGCATTACACAATGTATATCACTCTTAGCATTAAGAAATACATAATGTCCTTTAGATGAATTTTAAACGATTGTATTAATTTGTCAGAATTACAAACATTTGAAACAAGTGTTGTTTTAAAGTTTTCACCTTTACAAGTGTTTAAAATCAAGTTTCGTATATTTGTCAAATCCCATCATCAAGATTTAGCCAGAATGTTTCAAAGTCAATAAATGTATGTTTGAAATACCGTTTTTCAGTATTGCTTTTAGCGACAAACACGGAACTATTTCGCAGTGCCAAAGGTGAAAGACAGTTTTTGATGGACCATTGCATCTCTCGGGTTGAAATTGTCCAAAAAGAATGTCTTATCACAACTAACACGCACTAACACCACTGCTTTAATAGTACGGTTCAGAGATTTTTTTTAACTTTACGAATTAAAGGTTCGTTTTAAATTATTGAAAAAAATTAATAAAATCCATAACAGTAAACAGAAAGGAGGTTACTTTTAATTATGCGTGAAAGTGTAATAAATTACTCACTCCAAGAACTGGTTCCCATCGAACTAGCAGATAGAACGAGAGACGTGAAGGTAGGTGCGAACGTTGGGCGTGGAATTTCTGAAGGACAAAAAACAAATTATGCTGGAACAGAAATAAATTCAAAGATGTTCAACTACCTTTAAAACTTTCGACAGAAAACAATTCACTTTCACTAAATGTCAAAGCAAATTAATTGAGCACATACGAATACATACAGTTTGCGCTTTTACAAAACACTGAAAACCACCAGAACGGGTGGAACTGAAAACACATTTCTCACGGTGGTATTATTAATCTGAAGGTAACAGATAATAAGCTAAACTGGTGTTATTAATCTGAAGGTAACAGATAATAAGTTAAACTACACAAGTAATAATTGTAAAAAAGCGTTACGTTATTAAATATCCAAAGAAGAAAATTCGTGTAATCGATTTTAAATAGTTTGACGTTGGCGTTTAATCCCTGGAGAAAACTAAATAGTTTAAATAATACAATAAAAATGTTAAAATAAATATTCTTTGTTTTGAATCTTGTGCAAAGTTACACGAGGTCTATCTGCGCTAACTCTCCATGGTGTTAAAATTGTAACACCAGATGGAAAGCAGTTAGTTATCAGCACCCAACGAGTGATATACGCTTTTAACAACCAATAGTGGGATTATAAGATCCCCACGGCTGAAAAGGCAAGTTTGTTTGGTGTGACGGGGATTCGAACCGACGACTCTCAAGCTTTGAGTCGAGTCGAGCGCCCTCACCACCTTCCCCTAATATGACGCTCCTTTATTGAAGGTTTGTTTAGCAACTCGCACGTTAACAGCTGTTTGGCATTTGAAGCCGCCACGTGGACCTCAGCTCCTGAACACTCTGGAGTTACAAAACAAGCACTTGAGAAACACAGCGTTATTTAAAAAATATAGGTAGAAAAAATAGATTCAATGTTTAGTGAAGATTTAAAAATTAGACTTTTCACATTCTCGAAAATACAATAACAGTTTTTTTACTCAATGATTTTATGGTTTGGTGTGTTTTCAATTTCGCGCAAAGCTACACGAGGGTTATCTGTGCTAGCCGTCCCTAATTTAGCAGTGGAAGGCAGTTATTCATCACCACCCACCGCCAACTCTTGGTCTACTCTTTTACCAACGAGTAGTGGGATTGATCGTGACATTATAACGCCCTTACGGCTGAAAGGGCGAGCTTGTTTGGTGTGATGGAGATTCGAACCCGCAACCCTCGGATTACGAGTCGAGTGCCTTAACCACCTGGCCATATCGGGCCCTGTATAAAGATAACATAGCTATTGTATTAAACGTTGCTTATTTTTAAAATACATCTGTTCGGCTAGAACCTCACACGGGCATGGCTGTAATTATAAATACAGATAAAATTTTGAAAATTTATAAGCGAGAGGCAGAAAAATAGAAATGATGAAATTGTGTTATTTGGAAAAATACAAATAGCTTAGGAGAGAAAAATACCCTAAAAGAGACAGAGAGAGAGAGATGGAGGAAAACAAAAGTCACTAGTTAGAAAAAAGAAAAACTGAAAAGAATGAAAAGAATTGATGACAAAAACTAAAGATGTTTAGAGAAATATATATTTACCATTAATAATGATTTCCTTCTCTGCTATGCCGTGACGGTTTTTAGCAAGACACTTAAACTTTCCGAAGTCGACAGCCTGGAGATTTGGAATCCTAAGCACAGTCTGAATTTTGTAATGTTTAATAGCCACGTCTATTTCATACTGTTCTCCGGATGTGATTTCGCTTTCGTTTTGTTTCCAAACAATGTCAGGGAAAGGGTGGGCCTGTATGTAGCAACTCAAGAGAATCGTGGCCCCTAGATGAGCGCTTACCTCAGTACCTCGTGTCTCGATCTCAGGCGGAACTAAAACGATAAAAGAAGGAATCACACTCAATCAAACACATACATTACAAGCTAGTCTGTTACTAGTGTAAAAGTCCGTCAAAAATAATGATAAACAGAAACTGTTCCTTATAAAAATGGCCGTACACAAAATAAATAAAATTAGTTTAAAGTTTCCTGTCTCAGGAACATGCCACATATTTATCTTGAATCCATTATACATAACTCAGCGAACATGCTACACATTGAGATTAAAGATTAAGAGATTTAAACATATGATGACCATATGATTTCTTACACACATATTCTCCTCTGGATTTAATGTTGCTGTTTTTCTCTCTACGAATAATTTATATCTTTAGTCTGTTTTTTGAAAAAATGGAGTTTTTATTAATACTTCCCAAGCATATATATTGTCCCTAATTTTTGACTTGCTTTACGCTTCAGTGTCTTCGATCTCGGCAGCCTAACTGGCTTTCCAATTCGAATCCTAACTGACGTGACGTCATAATGATGTGAATGATGTGGTGTCTCGCACATAACGCCATGGTTGATTTGGTCCTAAGAATTCCCTCCTTGACAGGCTTTTATATGGCAGAGACTGGACTGAAATTTAATAGCTATTTACACTTACGTTAGCGATTAAGTTCATCTAAAATAGGAACGTGCGGTGAAAAGAGAAAGTGGTACAGGAGAAAATGTTGAATTGGACTTGTGTAACTCAGAAATTTGAAGAAATAGAGCGTAACTAACTGACTGAACGACCCTTGGATTTTATATATATTGCGTTTAAAAAACTGAAATTTATAATAAGTCACAACATTAGTCATTCTTCATATTCATGTGTTTAATAAAATGGTCCACGTTTGCAGCTTAAGTTTCAAGCTCTTTCTTGTTAGCTCGTTAAGCCACAAAACGTTTTTAACTTGAATCTTCTAGGAGACTTCAACTCGTATTTTCTCTGGGACACCTACATCGGCTAGTGTTAGCAAACGAAGTTAGGTGATGCATACATTCACAGTATATGACAGATATACTGATTAGTGTTATCACAACGAGTCAGGTCATACATGTGTGAAAAGTATATGAGAGATACAACGGTTAGTGTTAGCTCACCAAGTCAGCTGATACATAAATAGAAAGTGTAGGAGAGATATATTTGTTAGTGTTAACCCACCAAGACAGGATATAAATAACTGGATATTTTTTTCTGAGGCTTTGTTATAACCGTTAGTTTTCAATGAGAAATGTTGTTGTTTAGAATTAAGCACAAAGCTACACAATGGGCTATCTGTGCTCTGCCCACCACGGGTATCGAAACCTGGATTTTAGCGTGTAAGTCCGCAGACATACCGCTGAGCCACTGGGGGGCATGAGAAATGTTTACAACAGTAATTCAGTCCAACGTTATTATATTCTGGTGTTGAAAATGTCTTTTGCCCAGTGCTACAACTCATTTAATAACAAACAAATGCAGCTACAACGCCGTAAGTCATGAAAATAAAGAAATAATTAAGGCTGAAATCGTCGTAACTCAGTTATGTAATCAACGTCTCATTGAAACACCTATATCCAGACCTGAAAACGAAACGTGTGTGTGTGCTGTAATATTTCAGTATAAAAGGCCTCTTCATAGATTAGGCTTAGTTTGGGTTGTTATTATGCTCAAACCTCTACACAATAAAGTTTCTGTGTTCTGCCTACCAGAAGTACTGAAACATTAGTTTTATCTGATAAGTCTGCTGACTCATCGCTGAGCCACTGAGAGGACTCTCGGTTAGGCGAGAACCAAGAGGAAAAAAAAAAAACGTGCTTGTCGAAATTTATGGAAAAGTTTCTACAATAAACAAAAATTGAAAGGAAAACTAAGAGGTTTAGTTTAGTAGAAGTCAGGTAAATGAAACCTGACAGTTAATACTGTATGGAGTCACGTGACAAGATCGATCACGAGACGTTCTCGTGCTCACGAGCAGTGCTACTTTGTTTGTAGTGATTAGGCATAATGCACAATTTCGATGAGATTTGAGATGTGAAAATGATAATTATTCTTTCTAAGTTTTTACAGATCACTGCAGTGGTAACAGAGGATGCAAGGTAGCTTTTAATCTTAAAACTGTGACACATGTTGTGTATCACATAAACAAAAAGATATCAGATTGCTGTTCGATTAATTGGTATCTTTCATTCTTGTTATTGTTGTTTAGTTTGTTTGTTTTTTCAAAAGTATCCATTCCTGGAGAGTGGCTCTGTCTGGATAAATATCGACTGTTCCACCACGTCCATCAGTACGGCACGTGAAACGTGTGTAGTAACTATGTTATCATTATGAACCTAAGTCCTGTGATCAGCTAACGCACTTAGAATATGTTGAGACGGTTCACACAATCTGACTGTTTCTAGACACGGTGTTACTTTCCCGAAAAGAACCTATATTCATGCTTAGAAAGGTTTGATGAACGAGGTTAAGACGGCGACTAAAATCACATTCATTACCGTAGGATATAACTCTGAACGTGTCGTCAAATCATATATATTACCGTAGGATGTAACTCTGAACATGTCGTCAAAGTTCTGGTACATGTCCTAGTGTTCTTACTTTACATTTACAAGTATGTTTATTTGTGACTGAGACGCATTAATTATAATGACCTGTACATGTTACATAAACCTAAGAAAATCACAGTTGTGACTGATATCCCTTAATTATAATGATCTATACATGTTACATAAACCTAAGAAAATCACAGTTGTGACGGATATCCTTTAATTATAATGATCTATACATGTTACATAAACCTAAGAAAATCACAGTTGTGACTGATATCCTTTAATTATAATGATCTATACATGTTACATAAACCTAAGAAATATCACAGTTGTGACTGATATCCTTTAATTATAATGATCTATGCATGTTACATAAACCTAAGAAAATCACAGTTGTGACTGATATCCTTTAATTATAATGATCTGTACATGTTACATAAACCTAAGAAAATCACAGTTGTGACTGATATCCTTTAATTATAATGATCTATGCATGTTACATAAACCTAAGAAATATCACAGTTGTGACTGATATCCTTTAATTATAATGATCTATGCATGTTACATAAACCTAAGAAATATCACAGTTGTGACTGATATCCCTTAATTATAATGATCTATACATGTTACATAAACCTAAGAAAATCACAGTTGTGACTGATATTCTTTAATTATAATGATCTATACATGTTACATAAACCTAAGAAATATCACAGTTGTGACTGATATCCCTTAATTATAATGATCTATGCATGTTACATAAACCTAAGAAATATCACAGTTGTGACTTATATCCTTTTATTATAATGATCTATGCATGTTACATAAACCTAAGAAAATCACAGTTGTGACTGATATCCTTTAATTATAATGATCTGTACATGTTACATAAACCTAAGAAATATCACAGTTGTGACTGATATACTTTAATTATAATGATCTATACATGTTACATAAACCTAAGAAATATCACAGTTGTGACTTATATCCTTTTATTATAATGATCTGTACATGTTACATAAACCTAAGAAAATCACAGTTGTGACTGATATTCTTTAATTATAATGATCTATACATGTTACATAAACCTAAGAAATATCACAGTTGTGACTGATATCCCTTAATTATAATGATCTGTACATGTTACATAAACCTAAGAAATATCACAGTTGTGACTGATATCCTTTAATTATAATGATCTATGCATGTTACATAAACCTAAGAAATATCACAGTTGTGACTTATATCCTTTTATTATAATGATCTATGCATGTTACATAAACCTAAGAAAATCACAGTTGTGACTGATATCCTTTAATTATAATGATCTATACATGTTACATAAACCTAAGAAATATCACAGTTGTGACTGATATCCCTTAATTATAATGATCTGTACATGTTACATAAACCTAAGAAAATCACAGTTGTGACTGATATTCTTTAATTATAATGATCTATACATGTTACATAAACCTAAGAAAATCACAGTTGTGACTGATATTCTTTAATTATAATGATCTATACATGTTACATAAACCTAAGAAAATCACAGTTGTGACTGATATTCTTTAATTATAATGATCTATGCATGTTACATAAACCTAAGAAAATCACAGTTGTGACTGATATCCTTTAATTATAATGATCTATGCATGTTACATAAACCTAAGAAATATCACAGTTGTGACTTATATCCTTTTATTATAAAGATCTATGCATGTTACATAAACCTAAGAAAATCACAGTTGTGACTGATATCCTTTAATTATAATGATCTATGCATGTTACATAAACCTAAGAAATATCACAGTTGTGACTTATATCCTTTTATTATAATGATCTATACATGTTACATAAACCTAAGAAAATCACAGTTGTGACTGATATTCTTTAATTATAATGATCTATGCATGTTACATAAACCTAAGAAATATCACAGTTGTGACTTATATCCTTTTATTATAATGATCTATGCATGTTACATAAACCTAAAAAAATCACAGTTGTGACTGATATCCTTTAATTATAATGATCTATACATGTTACATAAACCTAAGAAATATCACAGTTGTGACTGATATCCCTTAATTATAATGATCTGTACATGTTACATAAACCTAAGAAAATCACAGTTGTGAATGATATTCTTTAATTATAATGATCTATACATGTTACATAAACCTAAGAAAATCACAGTTGTGACTGATATTCTTTAATTATAATGATCTATACATGTTACATAAACCTAAGAAAATCACAGTTGTGACTGATATTCTTTAATTATAATGATCTATGCATGTTACATAAACCTAAGAAAATCACAGTTGTGACTGATATCCTTTAATTATAATGATCTATGCATGTTACATAAACCTAAGAAATATCACAGTTGTGACTTATATCCTTTTATTATAATGATCTATGCATGTTACATAAAACTAAGAAATATCACAGTTGTGACTTATATCCTTTTATTATAATGATCTATACATGTTACATAAACCTAAGAAAATCACAGTTGTGACTGATATTCTTTAATTATAATGATCTATGCATGTTACATAAACCTAAGAAATATCACAGTTGTGACTTATATCCTTTTATTATAATGATCTATGCATGTTACATAAACCTAAGAAAATCACAGTTGTGACTGATATCCTTTAATTATAATGATGTATACATGTTACATAAACCTAAGAAATATCACAGTTGTGACTGATATCCCTTAATTATAATGATCTGTACATGTTACATAAACCTAAGAAAATCACAGTTGTGACTGATATTCTTTAATTATAATGATCTATACATGTTACATAAACCTAAGAAAATCACAGTTGTGACTGATATTCTTTAATTATAATGATCTATACATGTTACATAAACCTAAGAAAATCACAGTTGTGACTGATATTCTTTAATTATAATGATCTATACATGTTACATAAACCTAAGAAAATCACAGTTGTGACTGATATTCTTTAATAATAATCATCTATACATGTTACATAAACCTAACAAAATCACAGTTGTGACTGATATCCTTTAATTATAATGATCTATGCATGTTACATAAACCTAAGAAATATCACAGTTGTGACTGATATCCTTTAATTATAATGACCTGTACATGTTACATAAACCTAAGAAAATCACAGTTGTGACTGATATCCTTTAATTATAATGATCTATGCATGTTACATAAACCTAAGAAATATCACAGTTGTGACTTATATCCTTTTATTGAAATGATCTATACATGTTACAAAAACCTAAGAAAATCACAGTTGTGACTGATATTCTTTAATTATAATGATCTATGCATGTTACATAAACCTAAGAAATATCACAGTTGTGACTTATATCCTTTTATTATAATGATCTATACATGTTACATAAACCTAAGAAAATCACAGTTGTGACTGATATTCTTTAATTATAATGATCTATGCATGTTACATAAACCTAAGAAATATCACAGTTGTGACTTATATCCTTTTATTATAATGATCTATGCATGTTACATAAACCTAAGAAAATCACAGTTGTGACTGATATCCTTTAATTATAATGATCTATACATGTTACATAAACCTAAGAAATATCACAGTTGTGACTGATATCCCTTAATTATAATGATCTGTACATGTTACATAAACCTAAGAAAATCACAGTTGTGACTGATATTCTTTAATTATAATGATCTATACATGTTACATAAACCTAAGAAAATCACAGTTGTGACTGATATCCTTTAATTATAATGATCTATACATGTTACATAAACCTAAGAAAATCACAGTTGTGACTGATATTCTTTAATTATAATGATCTATACATGTTACATAAACCTAAGAAAATCACAGTTGTGACTGATATCCTTTAATTATAATGACCTGTACATGTTACATAAACCTAAGAAAATCACAGTTGTGACTGATATCCTTTAATTATAATGATCTATACATGTTACATAAACCTAAGAAAATCACAGTTGTGACTGATATCCTTTAATTATAATGACCTGTACATGTTACATAAACCTAAGAAAATCACAGTTGTGACTGATATTCTTTAATTATAATGATCTATACATGTTACATAAACCTAAGAAAATCACAGTTGTGACTGATATTCTTTAATTATAATGATCTATACATGTTACATAAACCTAAGAAAATCACAGTTGTGACTGATATTCTTTAATTATAATGACCTGTACATGTTACATAAACCTAAGAAAATCACAGTTGTGACTGATATTCTTTAATTATAATGATCTATACATGTTACATAAACCTAAGAAAATCACAGTTGTGACTGATATCCTTTAATTATAATGACCTGTACATGTTACATAAACCTAAGAAAATCACAGTTGTGACTGATATCCTTTAATTATAATGATCTATACATGTTACATAAACCTAAGAAAATCACAGTTGTGACTGATATTCTTTAATTATAATGATCTATACATGTTACATAAACCTAAGAAAATCACAGTTGTGACTGATATTCTTTAATTATAATGACCTGTACATGTTACATAAACCTAAGAAAATCACAGTTGTGACTGATATTCTTTAATTATAATGATCTATACATGTTACATAAACCTAAGAAAATCACAGTTGTGACTGATATCCTTTAAATATAATGACCTGTACATGTTACATATACCTAAGAAAATCACAGTTGTGACTGATATCCTTTAATTATAATGACCTGTACATGTTATAAATTTAAGAAAATCACAGTTGTGACTGATATTCTTTAATTATAATGATCTATACATGTTACATAAACCTAAGAAAATCACAGTTGTGACTGATATCCTTTAATTATAATGACCTGTACATGTTACATAAACCTAAGAAAATCACAGTTGTGACTGATATTCTTTAATTATAATGATCTATACATGTTACATAAACCTAAGAAATATCACAGTTGTGACTGATATCCCTTAATTATAATGATCTGTACATGTTACATAAACCTAAGAAAATCACAGTTGTGACTGATATCCTTTAATTATAATGGCCTGTACATGTTACATAAACCTAAGAAAATCACAGTTGTGACTGATATCCTTTAATTATAATGACCTGTACATGTTACATAAACCTAAGAAAATCACAGTTGTGACTGATATTCTTTAATTATAATGATCTATACATGTTACATAAACCTAAGAAAATCACAGTTGTGACTGATATCCTTTAATTATAATGACCTGTACATGTTACATAAACCTAAGAAATATCACAGTTGTGACTGATATCCTTTAATTATAATGATCTATACATGTTACATAAACCTAAGAAAATCACAGTTGTGACTGATATCCTTTAATTATAATGACCTGTACATGTTACATAAACCTAAAAAATATCACAGTTGTGACTGATATCCTTTAATTATAATGACCTGTACATGTTACATAAACCTAAGAAATATCACAGTTGTGACTGATATCCTTTAATTATAATGATCTGTACATGTTACATAAACCTAGAAATATCACAGTTGTGACTGATATCCTTTAATTATAATGACCTGTACATGTTACATAAACCTAAGAAATATCACAGTTGTGACTGATATCCTTTAATTATAATGACCTGTACATGTTACATAAACCTAAGAAATATCACAGTTGTGACTGATATCCTTTAATTATAATGACCTGTACATGTTACATAAACCTAAGAAATATCACAGTTGTGACTGATATCCTTTAATTATAATGATCTGTACATGTTACATAAACCTAAGAAAATCACAGTTGTGACTGATATCCTTTAATTATAATGACCTGTACATGTTACATAAGCCTAAGAAATATCACAGTTGTGACTGATATCCTTTAATTATAATGACCTGTACATGTTACATAAACCTAAGAAATATCACAGTTGTGACTGATATTCTTTAATTATAATGATCTATAAATGTTACATAAACCTAAGAAAATCACAGTTGTGACTGATATCCTTTAATTATAATGACCTGTACATGTTACATAAACCAAAGAAAATCACAGTTGTGACTGATATCCTTTAATTATAATGATCTATACATGTTACATAAACCTAAGAAAATCACAGTTGTGACTGATATTCTTTAATTATAATGATCTATACATGTTACATAAACCTAAGAAAATCACAGTTGTGACTGATATCCTTTAATTATAATGACCTGTACATGTTACATAAACCTATGAAATATCACAGTTGTGACTGATATCCTTTAATTATAATGACCTGTACATGTTACATAAACCTAAGAAATATCACAGTTGTGACTGATATCCTTTAATTATAATGATCTATACATGTTACATAAACCTAAGAAAATCACAGTTGTGACTGATATCCTTTAATTATAATGACCTGTACATGTTACATAAACCTAAGAAAATCACAGTTGTGACTGATATTCTTTAATTATAATGATCTATACATGTTACATAAACCTAAGAAAATCACAGTTGTGACTGATATCCTTTAATTATAATGACCTGTACATGTTACATAAACCTAAGAAAATCACAGTTGTGACTGATATTCTTTAATTATAATGATCTATACATGTTACATAAACCTAAGAAATATCACAGTTGTGACTGATATCCCTTAATTATAATGATCTGTACATGTTACATAAACCTAAGAAAATCACAGTTGTGACTGATATCCTTTAATTATAATGACCTGTACATGTTACATAAACCTAAGAAAATCACAGTTGTGACTGATATCCTTTAATTATAATGACTTGTACATGTTACATAAACCTAAGAAAATCACAGTTGTGACTGATATCCTTTAATTATAATGACCTGTACATGTTACATAAACCTAAGAAATATCACAGTTGTGACTGATATCCTTTAATTATAATGATCTATACATGTTACATAAACCTAAGAAATATCACAGTTGTGACTGATATCCCTTAATTATAATGACCTGTACATGTTACATAAACCTAAGAAAATCACAGTTGTAACTGATATTCTTTAATTATAATGATCTATACATGTTACATAAACCTAAGAAAATCACAGTTGTGACTGATATCCTTTAATTATAATGACCTGTACATGTTACATAAACCTAAGAAAATCACAGTTGTGACTGATATCCTTTAATTATAATGATCTATACATGTTACATAAACCTAAGAAAATCACAGTTGTGACTGATATCCTTTAATTATAATGACCTGTACATTTTACATAAACCTAAGAAAATCACAGTTGTGACTGATATTCTTTAATTATAATGATCTATACATGTTACATAAACCTAAGAAAATCACAGTTGTGACTGATATCCTTTAATTATAATGATCTATACATGTTACATAAACCTAAGAAAATCACAGTTGTGACTGATATCCTTTAATTATAATGACCTGTACATGTTACATAAACCTAAGAAAATCACAGTTGTGACTGATATCCCTTAATTATAATGACCTGTACATGTTACATAAACCTAAGAAAATCACAGTTGTGACTGATATTCTTTAATTATAATGATCTTTACATGTTACATAAACCTAAGAAAATCACAGTTGTGACTGATATCCCTTAATTATAATGACCTGTACATGTTACATAAACCTAAGAAAATCACAGTTGTGACTGATATTCTTTAATTATAATGATCTTTACATGTTACATAAACCTAAGAAAATCACAGTTGTGACTGATATCCTTTAATTATAATGATCTATACATGTTACATAAACCTAAGAAAATCACAGTTGTGACTGATATTCTTTAATTATAATGATCTATACATGTTACATAAACCTAAGAAAATCACAGTTGTGACTGATATCCCTTAATTATAATGACCTGTACATGTTACATAAACCTAAGAAAATCACAGTTGTGACTGATATTCTTTAATTATAATGATCTATACATGTTACATAAACCTATGAAATATCACAGTTGTGACTGATATCGTTTAATTATAATGATCTATACATGTTACATAAACCTAAGAAAATCACAGTTGTGACTGATATCCCTTAATTATAATGACCTGTACATGTTACATAAACCTAAGAAAATCACAGTTGTGACTGATATTCTTTAATTATAATGATCTTTACATGTTACATAAACCTAAGAAAATCACAGTTGTGACTGATATCCTTTAATTATAATGATCTATACATGTTACATAAACCTAAGAAAATCACAGTTGTGACTGATATTCTTTAATTATAATGATCTATACATGTTACATAAACCTAAGAAAATCACAGTTGTGACTGATATCCCTTAATTATAATGATCTATACATGTTACATAAACCTAAGAAAATCACAGTTGTGACTGATATTCTTTAATTATAATGATCTATACATGTTACATAAACCTATGAAATATCACAGTTGTGACTGATATTCTTTAATTATAATGATCTATACATGTTACATAAACCTAAGAAAATCACAGTTGTGACTGATATCCCTTAATTATAATGATCTATACATGTTACATAAACCTAAGAAAATCACAGTTGTGACTGATATTCTTTAATTATAATGATCTATACATGTTACATAAACCTATGAAATATCACAGTTGTGACTGATATTCTTTAATTATAATGATCTATACATGTTACATAAACCTAAGAAAATCACAGTTGTGACTGATATCCCTTAATTATAATGACCTGTACATGTTACATAAACCTAAGAAATATCACAGTTGTGACTGATATCGTTTACTTATATTGATCTATGCATGTTACACATACGATTTTTTTACATTGTGTAGTGTTAACGTTATATACCTATGAATACAGATATAAAACTGTTCTCAACTCGGTACTGAATTCATCGCCCTCTATTTAATGATAGTAATCTGTGTAAAACTGAAGTTCGTTTTACACATTGTCTGTAAGGGAAGAATATAATTACATCTACAGATGTGCGTTTGTGTGTGGTTTTCTCACGATGATATGTCCAGTGGTTGATGTACTCGAGTCATAATCTGAGGGTCATGGATTCGAATCCCCGCCACATGAAACATGCTCCCCCTTTCAGCCGTGGGAGCTTTATGATATGACGGTCAATCCCACTATTCCTTAGTAAAAGAGTAGCCCAAGAGTTGGCGGTGGGTGGTGATGACTAGCTGCCTTCCCTCTAGTCTTACACTGCTGATTTAGGAACGGATAGCCCACATAGCCTTTATGTAGCTTTGCGCGAGTTTCAAAACAAAAAACAAACCACGCAATAATAATGACACTTAATACCCCAGTAGATTTCGCAGGGATTCTTAACGTTTTTACTCTAATTAGACACGACACTAGTTCATAGATTTTTATCACGTTTCCAAGAAAGTCTTCATCATGTGTTAGTTGATACAGTTTCAAAATAAGCCATGTCATAAAACACCATCTGCAGAAACGTACTCAATGTCTTCAAAAACTATCAAATGTCCACGACGCAATCCTTGCTGTTGATCTCGGGAAGTTTTATATTCCCGTGGGGACAAGCGTCACAAAGTAGTAATAAGTACAAATAAGAAGAAGCAGTGTGGTTCTGGTCATTCCATTATGGACTCTAAGGAACCACTGAGAATGACTTGGGTCATTTATTGGAGACGTGATTTCCTTGACGAGGGGTAGAACTATTTAAGCTTGAAATATTAGAGGTATGTTCCATTATGTCAGGAGCATGTGTGAGGAAACATTCAAATCACCAGCCAAATTTAGAACAGTGATTACGTATCGTACGTCAGACCTCACATTTATCTTCTCTGTGGAACAGACCTGCCTGGATGGGAAGTAATAACTTGCTAGAAGAAGGGGTGATAATTCATAATTACTCTTCGTTACATGTCAACAAAACCATTTAGATAATGATAATGACAAAAGGTGAAAGGTGAGATTTTGTGTCACTTAATATAAGCTATCGAGCCGAGCCATTTCCATAACACAGATGTATTAACACAATTAATAATACGTAATAAATATGTTTAAATGTTCCGCGTACGTAAACTACAACAAAATAGAGTACGTTATTAATTATATATGTATATTGGAAAACAGAGTGGATAACAGATATTAAAAATTGAACTGAGAAAGAAAGACGTGAAGAGCTGGTGATAAAATTACAGTTGCGGAAGATGACGTATGATGACAAACATGAAGTTGAACAAGATGTGTTATTTTGTTTAGAAACTAGACAAGTGTTTAAATATTTATTTCTTGCTATTAAATGTTGGTTTGTTTCTTTAAAGTATGTGCTACTGTTAAACATTGGTTGTTATTTTGCTATAGGGCCCAGCATGGCCAGGTGGGTTAAGGCGTTCGATTCCCCGTCGCACCAAACGTGTTCGCCCTTTCAACCGTGGGGAAGTTATAATGTGAGGGTCAATCCCACTATTCGTTGGTAAAAGAGTAGCCGAAGAGTTGGCGGTGGGTAGTGATGACGAGCTGCCTTCCCCCTAGTCTTACACTGCTAAATTAGGGACGGCTAGCGCAGATAGCCCTCGAGTAACTTGCGTGAAATTGAAAAAAACAAAATGAACATACTATGCTATATCTCTGTTGGTATTAAACATTGGTTGTCACTTTAAAGTATGTGTTACTATCAAACATTGAATTTTACTTTGGTATGTCTGGATATATAACACATATCTGTGTTCAAAAACTTGCAAAAGTGTTATCTTAATCTCAAGAAGTTATATTTCTGTTTTCCTTCTTGTCCTATAACATAGAGAGAAGGAGTAGTAACAGAATAATATTTCTAAATAAACTTACAGTAGACCTGTAGCAAGATTCGTTGGCTCACAGAAGGAGGCACGCCGTTCATTGCTATGCAGAGATAGGCACCACTGTGGTTTCTATTGACTCGAACCAGATTTATACTCTCGCTCACCTGGTTGGGATCTAGAAAAAAAATATGACAAGTCCGTTACTTTTATCAATATTATTTCGATAACCTCACGCAGAAGGAAATATTTTTAAATTTTCAATTGTAAATTTTTATTTAAACTACGAATATTACAACTAAATCTTCAAATGACAGTACACTTGCTAATAAACTATCTTTCATTACTCGATCAAACTACATCTAAACTTAATATATTAGAAGTTATTTGAATAAGAAACCACTGATTGTAATAATTAGTTTGGGCTAAACAACATACGATAATGAATTCTGTTTGTTTGTTTTATAGCAAAACTACATTCGGTTATTTTCTGTATTCTTTGCAAGAAATCGAAACCATGAATTAGAGATTTGTCAATCCACTGATGTACAACAATGCAGGTAAGATTTCTTTAAAAATGAAACTACAGAGCATATTATGCGTAACAGTCGCGCATCCGTGGTAGAAATATGCATTTTTTCCCATTACACCCACAGCAACGATGTGCACTTTTTCCCACGACATTCGGAGCAACAGTGTGCAACATTCCACTTTACCTGTATTTAAATAGCTGATTCATTTTGCTCGTACACAAACAAATATCTCGTTATAACGTTTTTACTTTCATAAATTAATGAAGATATATTTTTATATTTAGCCCTTTCAAAGAGTTTAACCATTTCCATATTTTCAGTTGCCACGGTGTCTTGTCGAGTAGGTATTTTCATATCTCTAAAATGTTGCTCTGAATTTCGATCATATATTTACTAGGTGAAACAAACTGTGGAGATCAAGGTCCAGAAAACTCACGTAAATGGGCGGTTTTGGTTTTGTTTCTTTGTTTTATTAAGGGCAGCAAACTTAGGTTTTTAAACGAGGTTTAAATAGAATGTTAGTCGTTGTTTTGGGGATAAAACGAACGCAATCTTTGTAAAATTATAAAGTTTGCAATGTTAACACAAACCGTAATACAAACGGAGGTGCGGATTGTGCCCGCTATTAGTGAATCATGTTAAAAATTCTGTACCAAGTGTTGTCGGTGTGAATAACACCTGACGACAGCACACTGAGTGCCGCTCACTTGGTGTTGTCGGTGTGTATTACACTTGACGACAGCACACTGAGTGCCGCTCACTTCGTGTTGTCGGTGTGTATTACACTTGACGACAGCACACTGAGTGCCGCTCACTTGGTGTTGTCGGTGTGAATAACACTTGACGACAGCACACTGAGTGCCGCTCACTTCGTGTTGTCGGTGTGTATTACACTTGACGACAGCACACTGAGTGCCGCTCGCTGGTATTAAAATTACACTCCACAGTCTCTGGATCCTAAGAACTGACACTTGACACGAACAAGTGTCACATCTCCTAACATATGAGCCATGTTTTAATACACAGGAAATAACTGCACAGTCTACATATAACCTGTATTAATATACACAGGAAGTACCTGTACAGTCTACATATAACCTGTACTAATATACACAGGAAGTACCTGTACAGTCTACATATAACCTGTACTAATATACACAGGAAGTATCTGTACAGTCTACATATAACCTGTACTATTATACACAGGAAGTATCTGTACAGTCTACATATAACCTGTAGTAATATACACAGGAAGTACCTGTACAGTCTACATATAACCTGTACTAATATACACAGGAAGTACCTGTACAGTCTACATATAACCTGTATTAATATACACAGGAAGTACCTGTACAGTCTACATATAACCTGTACTAATATACACAGGAAGTACCTGTACAGTCTACATATAACCTGTACTAATATACACAGGAAGTATCTGTACAGTCTACATATAACCTGTACTAATATACACAGGAAGTACCTGTACAGTCTACATATAACCTGTACTAATATATACAGGAAGTACCTGTACAGTCTACATATAACCTGTACTAATACACACAGGAAGTATCTGTACAGTCTACACATAACCTGTACTAATATACACAGGAAGTATCTGTACAGTCTACACATAACCTGTACTAATATACACAGGAAGTACCTGTACAGTCTACATATAACCTGTACTAATATACACAGGAAGTACCTGTACAGTCTACATATAACCTGTACTAATATACACAGGAAGTACCTGTACAGTCTACATATAACCTGTACTAATATACACAGGAAGTATCTGTACAGTCTACACATAACCTGTACTAATATACACAGGAAGTATCTGTACAGTCTACACATAACCTGTACCAATATACACAGGAAGTACCTGTACAGTCTACATATAACTTGTACTAATATACACAGGAAGTACCTGTACAGTCTACATATAACCTGTACTAATATACACAGGAAGTACCTGTACAGTCTACATATAACCTGTACTAATATACACAGGAAGTACCTGTACAGTCTACATATAACCTGTACTACTATACACAGGAAGTACCTGTACAGTCTACATATAACCTGTACTAATATACACAGGAAGTATCTGTACAGTCTACACATAACCTGTACTAATATACACAGGAAGTACCTGTACAGTCTACATATAACCTGTACTAATATACACAGGAAGTACCTGTACAGTCTACATATAACCTGTACTACTATACACAGGAAGTACCTGTACAGTCTACATATAACCTGTACTAATATACACAGGAAGTATCTGTACAGTCTACACATAACCTGTACTAATATATACAGGAAGTACCTGTACAGTCTACACATAACCTGTACCAATATACACAGGAAGTACCTGTACAGTCTACATATAACCTGTACTAATATACACAGGAAGTATCTGTACAGTCTACACATAACCTGTACTTATTTACACAGGAAGTACCTGTACAGTCTACATATAACCTGTACTAATATACACAGGAAGTATCTGTACAGTCTACACATAACCTGTACTAATATACACAGGAAGTACCTGTACAGTCTACACATAACCTGTACTTATATACACAGGAAGTACCTGTACAGTCTACATATAACCTGTACTAATATACACAGGAAGTACCTGTACAGTCTACATATAACCTGTACTTATAGAACGATTTCAACTTATATTTCTTCAAGTGTGGTGATATAAATGGAACCACGTCTTTATATACGTGTAAGTTATGCACAGATATAAATCTATGTCTACTGAAATACATTTATATATGAAATATAAGTTGATTTTATTCTTTAGAGAGATATACAATATCAGGATATCAATCTTTCGATACGTATAGATATATATTGTATTGGGTAAAATAGCATATTCCAAACAACTGTGTTAACTACATATTCATTACAAACACAAGGACTTGTATTGGGTATTAACTACACATTCACTACAGACATGAGGACTTTAACAGATTCCAAACAACTGCGTTAACTACACATTCATTACAGACACAAGGACTTGTATTGGGTATTAACTACACATTCACTACAGACACAAGGACTTGTATTGGGTATTAACTACACATTCACTACAGACACAAGGACTTGTATTGGGTATTAACTACACATTCACTACAGACATAAGGACTGTCATTCATTATTTATAAATATATAAAGTTAGTGGTCACTCATAATTTATAAATATATAAAGTTAGTGTTCATTTATTATTTATAAATATATAAAGTTAGTGGTCACTCATAATTTATAAATATATAAAGTTAGTGTTCATTTATTATTTATAAATATATAAAGTTAGTGGTCATTCGTTATTTATAAATATATAAAGTTAGTGGTCATTCGTTATTTATAAATATATAAAGTTAGTGGTCATTCATTATTTATAAATATATAGAGTTAGTGGTCACTCATAATTTATAAATATATAAAGTTAGTGTTCATTTATTATTTATAAATATATAAAGTTAGTGGTCACTCATAATTTATAAATATATAAAGTTAGTGTTCATTTATTATTTATAAATATATAAAGTTAGTGGTCATTCATTATTTATAAATATATAAAGTTAGTGGTCATTCATTATTTATAAATATATAAAGTTAGTGGTCATTCATTATTTATAAATATATAGAGTTAGTGGTCATTCGTTATTTATAAATATATAAAGTTAGTGGTCATTCATTATTTATAAATATATAAACTTAGTGGTCATTCATTATTTATAAATATATAAAGTTAGTGGTCATTCATTATTTATAAATATATAAAGTTAGTGGTCATTCGTTATTTATAAATATATAAAGTTAGTGGTCATTCGTTATTTATAAATATATAAAGTTAGTGGTCACTCATTATTTATAAATATGCGGTCTTCAAGAACCACCTACCACTACCAAAGTGTCTTTCAGTGTTTGACTGCGTTATAGGCTGGCCATCCTCTCGACGCCACGTGATACTGGGAGTAGGGTACCCCGTGACCACACAGGTCAAGGTCACATTTGATCCTTCCTTGGTGCCGATATCTGAACTGGTGTTTTCACGCTTGATTTGAGGAGGATCTATCAGTAGGTGTTGTTATTATATTTATAGACTGGTCATTTCCATAATTATCACATTGTCAACACTTAAACAGATTTGATAAAAAACGAATTGCACGAGTTTAAATAAGCCAAAGGGTGTAGTTCGTTTGTTGTTGACAGAGTACACGTTCACAATTTTATATTGATCAGAAATTGGAAATAATAACGGAAAATCTTTCATTAATAAGGTAAAGTAATTGATGAAACATAAGCATGAGTTGTAACTCTACCTGTATTTAAGTGTCAACAGTTGTGTGATTCAGTAAGTTACAAAGTGCAAACAGTTGTGGGATTCAGTAAGTTACAAAGTGTAAACAGTTGTGTCATTCAGTAAGTTACAAAGTGAAAACAGTTGTGTGATTCAGTAAGTTACAAAGTGTAAACAGTTGTGTCATTCAGTAAGTTACTAAGTGCAAACAGTTGTGTGATTCAGTAAGTTACTAAGTGTAAACTTAGTTGTGTGACTCAGTAAGTTACTAAGTGCAAACAGTTGTGTGATTCAGTAAGTTACTAAGTGAAAACAGTTGTGTGATTCAGTAAGTTACTAAGTGAAAACAGTTGTGTGATTCAATAAGTTATTAAGTGTAAACTTAGTTGTGTGATTCAGTAAGTTTCTAAGTGTAAACTTAGTTGTGTGACTCAGTAAGTTACTAAGTGAAAACAGTTGTGTGATTCAATAAGTTATTAAGTGTAAACTTAGTTGTGTGATTCAGTAAGTTTCTAAGTGTAAACTTAGTTGTGTGACTCAGTAAGTTACTAAGTGCAAACAGTTGTGTGATTCAGTAAGTTTCTAAGTGTAAACTTAGTTGTGTGATTCAGTAAGTTACTAAGTGCAAACAGTTGTGTGATTCAGTAAGTTACTAAGTGAAAACAGTTGTGTGATTCAATAAGTTATTAAGTGTAAACTTAGCTGTGTGATTCAGTAAGTTTCTAAGTGTAAACTTAGTTGTGTGACTCAGTAAGTTACTAAGTGCAAACAGTTGTGTGATTCAGTAAGTTTTTAAGTGTAAACTTAGTTGTGTGACTCAGTAAGTTACTAAGTGCAAACAGTTGTGTGATTCAGTAAGTTTCTAAGTGTAAACTTAACTGTGTGATTCATAAGTTATTAAGTGTAAACTTAGTTGTATGATTCAGTAAGCTACTAAGTGTAAACTTAGCTGTGTGATTCGTAAGTTACTGAGTGTAAACTTAGTTGTGTTATTCAGTAAGTTACTAAGTGCAAACAGTTTGTGATTCAATAAGTTACTAAGTGTAAACAGTTGTATGATTCAGTATGTTATTAAGTGTAAACTTACTTGTCTGAAATTCAGGAACAGGCGTAAAGAGAACATTTACATGTATAGTTTTAGCTACTAGCTCTGTGCATTATGTCTAGTTTATTATTACCAGTTATGTACTTAGGCCTAATTGCACTACGTAACACAAATTTTGTTCTTGGATAGTATGTGTTGTAAAAGTACAGGAAATGACCATTATTCTCTTCAAACTTTGCTTTTGTGACCTTGATAATTAAATTTAAAAATTAACCTATTTTCTATGTAAAAACGGGAAAATTTGTACATTTTCATTTACATAAAGTTGAATAAAACAACACAAGATTTACATGTATTTATACTAAAGTTATACAAAAATGAGCAAAAATGTTTATAATTGAGTAGTTTTTCGAGACTTGTAACTGTAATGTAAATCTCTTTCACGTATCAGCCACCAAACATAGTCTTAACATTCGACTTTGTAAGACCAAGATGTCTGATCTTGAGGTCTCTTTGGTTGGTGTAGTGTGAGTTTCTCTCACCAGCTGCACCTCTGAAATTGTAATCTGGATCTTCAATGTCTACCTCCTCTTCTGATTTGCTGCTGTCTTCTGAGAATGGGTGTTTTCTCTCTAGTGGAGTGGGTGCAAGGAGCTCAGGGCAGTTTGGCACTGGAGCGATAGACGTTTAGAAGGTCCGGTTATATGATAGCACATGCATTCTTGCCAGCCTGACGTTTGAAAGGGTCCATCATGCAAAAGTAGCAATTGCTTGAGTGATCACTGAGTTCACGTCAAATTCTTGGAATGGCAAACTTCATGGCTCTCATTTCCTCTCTGTACCATCCTGGAAAAGAGAAAAATAAAATTCTTATCATGAAGAATAAATTTATTTCATCCACAACTAATGTGCAAGAAACTCGTGCAAAATATTTTATGTGTGACATTTGTTTTATATAATTGGAAATTTAAAAAAAAAATGTAAAAAATATTTAAATTTTAGAAGGTCTAAAATGTGTATAATATAAAATCTTACAATTCAAGCAAGCAAAAATTGTTTGTCTCACCTTCTATAGTTGTTTCGCAGTGCCAACAGGTAATATGAGGTGCCCAGGGTTTGTCGAAGTATGCCTTGCAGGCTTCACACATTTTAGCAGATGCCATCACAGATTGATCTATGTGTTCACTTAGGCAACTAAAACTAAATTTAAATGGTGAGTGGTGAGCCCCTGTATATATATTACTATGGGAAGTTCCAGAAAATTCTCGTAAGTTTTACAACATTCTAGAAAGTTCGAGAAAACTCTCTAGCACTTAGCACTAAATCTACCTGGAATGTTCTGGAAAATGGATAAACTTAAAAATTTCATTATCCAGGTCACAAAAGCAAAGTTTGAAGAGAAAAATAGGTCTTTTCCATTTACTTTAGACATATTCAATTGGGAAATAACACTTTCTGTCCAGGAACAAGAAAATAAAAAATTTTGTTACATGGTGTCATTTACTAAATACAAGTCATATTTTACGTCTGTCTGGTTATCTACTAAACTAACGCTAAAAATACTGCAGCCTCGAGTATTTAAACCAACTGATTGTCATTCTCTGTGTACTTACAAACTACGTCCAGATACCCCACTTGGCTAATCATGGGGGCAGTGTTCACCTGGCACATGTAGCCTCCTCTATCAGACTCCTTCACATCCTTGATTTGCAAGACGAAGTTCCTGTTGTCCACGTGATTTAAGCTGATCCGGTAATTTCTGGTAATCACGTGATCATGGATAGAGAGTATAGCCTTAGACTCCACTTTTATCCACGCCGCCTGTCGAGAAGCGAGATGCAATTAATATCAAAATAGGTTATAAATTAAGGACTTAAGAAAGAATTGATTGTTGTGTATTTATGTGTTATTATTCGAGAGATAACGCTCTCTTCTTGAACCAGAAGTTTGTTTGTTTCTGGAATTTCGCACAAAGCTTCAGGAGGGCTATCTATGCTGGCCATCTCTAATTTTGCGGTGTAAGACTAGAGAGAAGGCAGCTAGTCATCAACACCCACCGCCAAGTTTTGGGCTACTCTTTTACCAACGAATAGTGGGATTGTCCGAACATTATAACGCCCCCACGGCTGGGAGGGTGAGTATGTTTGGCGCGACTCGGGCGCGAACCCGCGACCCTCAGATTACAAAGCGCACGCCTTAACGCGATAGGCCGTGCCAGGCCTTCATCATTAAGTATAAGAAATATATTACTGAATTCAATACATTCTCAGAAATAACTCGGATATTGTTTGTATGCTGTATCCACTTTTATTTGGTATCACGAGTTAATCCCAGAAATTTTGCAGAAGAAGAAGTCTGGAACAACTTCTTTGTTTGTTTGTTTTTCAATTTTGCGCAAAGCTACTCGAGAGCTATCTGCGATAGCCGTCCCTAATTTAGTAGTGTAAGGCTAGAGGGAAGGCAGCTTGTCATCACCACCCACAGCCAGCTCTTGGGCTACTCTTTTATCAACGAATAGTGGAATTGATCGTCACATTATAACGCCCTCACCGCTGAAAGGGCTAGCATGTTTGATGCGACGGGGACTCGAAACCTTCGGCTCTCAGATTACGAGTCGAACGTCTTAACCCACGTGACCTTGCCGAGCCCTGTTTCTTTGTCTATAGTGTTTCGTCAACCGGTTTTTTAAAGATATTCAAATACGCTTAAACATGTTGACCGTCAAACGATTAGAAAAAGAAAAATCTATGAAATGTGAAATCATAAAATATTATAAAAGAACTCTTAAACGTTCTGTAAAGTGAAACTAACTTGAAGATGAAATAAATCGTTATGTCAAAGAATAAGACGTGATTTTGTAAAGTCTGCACTTTTTAAGTGCTCAGAAGTGTTAACCTCAGGAATTAAAAAAAAAATATATATATAAACACATAATGTTTGGAGTTCGATTTTTTATACGCATGGCTGGACAAATCATTTATTTCAACTGAGAAAGACAATAAAAATGTAAGGATACTTGATAACTCTGAACCGAGGACAGATATTGACAAGAAAAACAAGTGACGTCAGCCAGGCTTCACGGATAATATTAACTTACCTTCTTAGCTTAACGATCATACCTAATCCAATATTATACGAGGTGATACTCATAAAATATTCAATGTTAGATGTTCTGTAAGTTCTACCATAAAATATCTACTCTCTACTATGTTAGATGTTCTGTAAGTTCTACCATAAAATATCTACTCTCTACTATGTTAGATGTTCTGTAAGTTCTACCATAAAATATCTACTCTCTACTCTGTTAGATGTTCTGTAAGCTCTACCATAAAATATCTACTCTCTACTCTGTTAGATGTTCTGTAAGCTCTACCATAAAATATCTACTCTCTACTCTGTTAGGTATTCTGTTCACTCTGTCTTTCATATCTGAAATATAACCAACATTATTCTCGAGACGGCTGGTATGGGTATTAAAACTTTAATTAAAACAAAGTAGAGAACAACGTTTTGACCTTCTTAGGTCATCTTCATGTTAACAAAGAGAGTTTGTAAAAAAAAATAGAGTAGATAATTTTGGGTCACCCTGTTCATTACGTAAGAGGGCGCTTCAAAAGTTATGTGAGAGACTTAATTGTAAGTTTCAAATGTTATGTAAACATTTCTTTAAATAATGGTGCGTAAATTTTTATTTGAAGGTTCAGCTTTGGTCTACGCAGTGGAAGATAACTGAAGTTTAAATAATTATGCACAACACCCATTTTTAAGAATAAATTCAGTTTTTTTACTCAGTTTTTAGAAAGCGCACTAAAAATTGCAATATATGTTTAATTATAACCAGAAGTCAGGTAAAGAAATAATGAAACTAAAACTTTATATGAGGAAGTACTTTACTTATTAAAAAGAGCAGATAAAAACATTATATTTCCATAAACATTAATTATGTATTCTAGAAAGTTCGTTTCACTCACATATCCTGTAATTATCTTGCTGACGAAGCTCCTTGAGTGAAAACTTTCCACAGAACACAATCGAGTCGCTCGTCGTTCGGTTGAGAACGTTTATAATTAGAACACAATAGCGTAATAATATTTCTAAATGCCAAAGCTACGTCATTTCATAAGCCCCTTGATGGTTCTAGGCAGTCGGTTTTAATTAATATTCTGAAGTATTGCATACACATTGCACTTTGCACTAATCTAATTTTGTAGGACTTAATTTTCTCTGGACAGACGCTCTTAGCAAAGGTGAGAATTTTCCCATTGTTCTCACGGTTCAGGTTTAGATGATTGAAACAAAATATATCAGAACAACTCTAACCTCGGGAAGTATTGAAAATGTTCTACAGTATATACGGCATTTTCAGCATAATTCTCGAATTTCATGAAAAGTTTGACGATGATACGAGGCTTAGGAAAGTGGTTTTAAACTATCAAGACCTGTGAGAAGTCTATGAAAACTATAACACAGAAACCTAAACATAATCCTTATTGTTAAGTCACCGAAATTAAATAGATTGTGCAAACCTTTCATTTTCTAGTCTATTAGATATTCTGTCTACTATTAAAATATCTACTCTCTACTCTGTTAGATGTTCTGTGAGTTCAGTCTACCACAAAATATTTACTCTCTTATCTGTTGTATATTCTGCAAGTTTTACCTTCCACAAAAGGTTTTCTACCGTTCGAATCTTCTGTAAATTGATATGTCACTCTTCGTAGTGCAATGAGACCAATATTTGTCTAGATGCAACACTGCCAAATTAGGACTAACTGTCTTGACCACAAAACCATTGTGATCACGTGTTGCTCAGTGAGGACCTTCCTGTACGCAGTGCAGGCGTTATCTCATTGTCAGTGAGGATCCTTGGGTCTTTCTTTATATTGTGTAGGTTATTACCTTATAGACAACGAAAAACATCGGATATTCCTATATATCGTGTAGGGTGACCTGATAACTTTAACCACCGCTTATCAGATCACCCCTTAAGTAATGGCCGATTTTAATTCAGAAAGAGAGAAAAGATTTCAAACGCTTTTAATGTTATTTAATCAATAACGTTATCATTAATTACTTCATGCCAACGGTTCACAAACTTCTGGATGTCACTTCTATAAAATTTTTGGGGTTTAGAAGAAAAGAATGTAGAGAAGGTAGTTTTGACATCGTCATGTGTTCCAAGTTCTTTTCCATCAAGATAGTTCTGTAAACTTTGGAATAGATGACAATCAGATGGGACAAGATCTAGAGAATAAGGAAGATGTGGAAGTTTTTCCCAGTCTGGTTCTTCAATCTTACAGATGTGATCCTTGCTGTATGGAGTCATGTATTATCCTGGTGTAACACAACAACTTTATGATTGATCAAAGCAGGCCTCTTTACTTTAATTGAAACATTCAAACACTCTAACTGTTGACAATAGTTGATGTAATCGTTACATTGAGTGGCATCAACTCAAAGTGGGTCACACCAACAATATCCCACCAAACACTTAACAAGACTTTCCTAGAATGGAGGTCCATTCTTGGCTGTGCTTTAACCAGTATATCTACACTGAACCATTGTCTGAGGCGCTTAACATTTTTATAAGATATCCGTTTGTCATCTCCAGTCACTAACCTGTCCATAAAAGATGAGTTACGTTCACGAGAGTGCAGAGAAGTGCAAATGTCCACTCTTGCTCTGAGGTTGTTTTCTGTCAAATTACGGGGAACCCACTTTCCAAGTTCTAACATCTTTCCAAGCTGTTGCAGATTATAGTGAACTGTTTATTGGGTTGATTTAACCTTCTGTGTTAGTTCTTCCACTGTTACAACACAATCTTTATCAAGTGCATCCAGCAGCAAGTCATCATTAAACTCAACAGGATGACCTGAATGTGGTGCATCACTTAAGATGTTGTCACCTGATCTGAACCTCTGAAACCACTTTTGACATTTACTTTCATTGAGAGACTCCACATCATAAACACCTTGAATGTTTTGTGTATTTCTGCTTCACTGTTGTGTTTTTAAACTCATAAAGCATTATATGTCTAATGTGCTCATCAGACACATCCACCTTCATCAGGGTTTATTTGATTAATGATCTGAATAAGTGTAGTTTAGTTAGTTTGTTTTGTTTGTCTGAACATTTTTATGCACGTCCTACTACATATTTTAGTCATTAAATCTTTCAACAAAGACAGAAATGATTATGGACTTTCTGTATTAAATTTTCGGACATTACTTGTGGGATGACCTGATAACATCAAAGAGCTTAGCTCTCAACGAAATAGCTGACCTGAAAAGGTCGAAACGTTGACCTCTGCTCATCAGTACAGGTGTTAATACACACACCAGTCATTCCCAGATACGTTTTCAAAACATTGATCTGCTAATCTATCCAAACATTATAATATTAATTATTCATTCCGAATGAGTTCGAGAGAATACATCTGAGCAATAACTATGATTAGTAGGCTGAATAGTATTACTATGAATATACTGAATTACTATGAATAGTATTTATGGCCAATCCACATATAAGAAAGAAACATAAGTTTTAAAAAAACAGCCTCTGTACTCCAGATATATATATAAACATTTTTTTTTCATCAAATCATGTAAATTCCTCTTGTATGGGCCTGGCTTGGCCAAGAGTGTTGCGAATCGTAATCTGAGGGTCGCGGGTTTGAATCCCCGTCGCGCCAAGCATGCTCGCCCTTTCAGCCGTGAGAGCGTTATAATGTTACGGGCAATCCCACTATTCGTTGGTAAAAGAGTAGCTCAAGAGTTGGCGGTGGGTGGTGATGACTAGCTTCCTTCCCTCTAGTCTTACACTGCAAAATTATGGGGCGGCTAGCACAGATAGCCCTCGAGTAACTTTGTGCGAAATTCAAAAACAAACAAACTTTCTTGTATGCAGTAGAAATGTTGAAAAGATACTCAATGATTATGGATCTGCTTCCTCAGAAATAACAGCTGTATAGCTTAGCTGTTTGGCTGACTCAGTTTTATAAAAGTCGCGTTTCAATTGGCTTCTCCAAAGAAACATTAATAAAATACTTAATGAATCATGAATAAACCAATTTTCTAATACGTTTGTTTAATAAATCAGCGAACTCATTTTTATAAAAAGAAATACTGTCTAATGAAGCAGTAACGAAAGATAATTACACAACGATTATTTAATAGACTCGAGAGAAAACATTATTATAAAGATACTGTCTGACGAAGCAATGATACAAGATAACTAGCTATGAAACGCTTGTCTGAGAAATGCGTAGAACGTTTACGTCTAATGTTATCTGTTTTATCGCATCTACCAGTTTGTGTTCTTAGATGCATACATTTAAAAATGTATGAGTTCTTCTAATATTATACATGCATCGTGTGTCATTGGTTTTGTGAGTATGGGCAGATAATAGCCAGCAAATTTGTCTTATTAATTACAACGCTTAGATCGTTTTTATATATATCTTTTTTTTAGAATTATAATTACACTAATGAAATAATTTTGTATTCTTGGCTCAGTAAGTAGGTTTAGGGCAAACATGAATCTCTTAAACTGGTGAAACCTCAAAAAGTACTGTTGGGATTATGACCGAAAATGTGGTGAAAAGTAAGGATGTCGAATTGCTGGTTAAAGGGAAGATAATTATCACACGTGTTATTTTTATGTGTTATCCAAGGGAAGGTAAATCATCACACGTGATATTTTTTGCGTGTCATCTAAGGGAAGGTAACACCACAACACCACATGCGATAATTTTGTGTGTTATCCAAGGTGAGTTAAATCGCCACACGCGATATTTTTTGCGTGTCATCCAAAGGAAGGTAAATAACTACAATGTTATTTTTCTGGTGTATTACTTTAAAACGTTAAACATTTACAAATCATTAATTTACAATTTACTTTTGAATAATTTCAGGGCAGATCTACTAATATTTTGTCAGATTTTGCTAAACATTTAAAAAGCCGTTTTCTTTGTATTCAATGTTTTGTTGTCCTTACACTCCTTTTGCGATTGTAAAGATCTGGTTTAGATTTCAAGCAATGTTACTCGAGGAGTCTCTACGCCAGCCGTACCTAATTTAGCAGTGTAAGATCAGAGGAAAGGCACCTAATCATCACCATCAACTCTTGGGTTACTCTTTTACCAACGAGTAGTAGAATTCACTATAAGATTATCACGCTCCCACGATTGAAAGGACGAGCATGTTTGGTGTGAAGGGGATTCAAACCCGCGACCCTCGGATTACGAGTCGAGTGCCTTAACCACCTGAAACAGTATTTAGACACTTCAATAATTATATTATCACGTAAAATAATTCCATTTTAAACAATAAATTATCACCGAAAATAATTCCATTTTAAATGATATATTAACACTTACAAGAATTCCATTTTAAACAATATATTATCACCTAAAATAATTCCATTTTAAATGATATGTTAACACTTACAAGAATTCCATCCATTTAAAATGATATATTAACACTTACATAGATTTTTCAGAAATGTGAATTCTTACAATTATAAAAATTCCATTTTAGACAGTTTTCTTCGAGAAACACTTCACGACTAAATAAAAAATAAACTTCAACTGTCTCTACTTTTGTGCAGTTAAGAATCTGTAAGTATTGGATACATTTTTCTTCTTAACTGCACGAAAATAAACGTTGCTAATATTTTGATTTGGAAAGTCTGATATTAAATCACACACTTCACGCGACAATGAACAAAAATTAAACTCTCACAAACTCTTCTTCTGAATACACTGAATTTATAAATTTTTATTGTTTTTTTTTTCTGACGATAGAGCTGAGCGTGCAAATAATAAATTCTAGCGTGTTGGCGCAAAGTGTTTAAAACAGGGAAATATGTGTGAAAGTATCGAATGGAATTATGAAAAGTTACATTCTTTTTTGAAAGAATTGCCAATTCCGGGATCTGTAAATGAAGTGTACCTTATAAAAATTTATCACAGCGTAAAACTGCGAGTAAAAAAAAATATCGTTCACTTTGCACGTGCTCTTTGCTTAATACAGTTCTTAATTAAAAGAAACGCATGATTGGCTAATACTTGTATAATTTTGTGATAAAAGGCATTTTACCTTCACAATTATATCTTTTGGAATCTTTATTCTATGACGTTAAGTGTTAAGTTACGGTGTTATGTGTCATATCTTCTTCTAGTGTTAATCACAGTAAGCTGAATAAAAAATTAAATAATATATTCAGTTGCTTGTCCGAATTCCTGTCGCACCAAACATGCTCGCCCTTTCAGCTGTGAAAGTGTTATAATGTTAGGTTGATCCCACTATTCGTTAGTAAAAAAGTAGCCCAAGAAACGAAACCTGACAAAGATTTTACTCTTTGAAATAAACTGATTTTATCTGGTTGTCATGGATGTCAACAAAAACCAGGGGCTTCACAGCTGGTGCCTTGCTAATGATGACATGGGGAGAAAACTTTCCATCAAAATTCTTAGGCATGGATAATGCAGATAGCCCTCGTGTAGCTTTACGTGTCACAATAACAACAACACCTTTCTCCCTCTTCATATGAGTTCCATTTTCCCCTCTGTTCTAAGCCCTTAAAGTCATTCATGCCATGGTTGTATAGAGAAACCGTGGACCTTACATAAAGATTTCAGATGTTATGTCTGTCCAGGGTCACATCTGCTCAACCTCTTCCTTTCGGGACAGGTCCCGGGGTTCCTTTCCGCTGCTGTCTTTGCCTCCACCCAAGACAACATTTAGAAGAGACATCCTCCACCCAAATAGTCAAGAATAATAATAATAATTAATTTATTTAAATAAAAAAAAACACCACTTAATCTTAATAACAAACCACGAAAGGGGACGAAGAGGAACCACAACGTTTCTGAACACCCCGGTTGGGAAGAGAACTCTTCTGATTTCTCTCTCTCTAAACTGAACCCCTGCCACGTTAGTTTAGTTTAGTCTGTCCAGGAAGATTGCAGATATCTTGACCGGACTTGCTGTCAGTTGTGTTCTCTTGAAACGAAACCTGACATAGATTTCACTCTTTGAAATAAACTGATTTTATCTGGTGGTCATGGATGTCAACAGTAACCAGGGGCTTCACAGCTGGTGTCTTGCTAATGATGACATGGGGAGAAAACTTTCCATCAAAATTCTTAGACCATGTTGGGTCGTTCGTTCTGACGATGTGTTTTGTAGGTCAGTCTGCCACCTATAGGTCATTAACACATTTATCAACAGTGTCGCAGTTGTGAGTCTCCATGTTAGTCACGTGTTACACGTTATTTGACGAAGGATCAAAACCACCATTCATTTCAGGTTTACCTCCACGCGGTTTCATTCATCCATTCAGATACAAGTCGGAAGATAGATTGAAATAATTATAAAGTCTTATTTCAGTTTGGAAGGAAATGTAATTATACATTTAATGTTATATTTGAAGGAATGGCAGGTTACTCTTGTCTGTTTGTAGTTCGGCACAAATATACTCAGTGGGCTATTTGTGCTCTGCTCACCACGGGTATCGAGACCTGGTTTATAGCGTTGTATTCTGCTGACGTGCCATTATCTATTTATATTATAACTAGTAGCATAGAATTGTAAAATGAAGACTTTACTGATGCTACTAACCAACCTGAAGACTTCAGTCACCAATGACTGTAACAATATAGATCAGTATTAAAATAAGAAAATGGAAGTAGACAGCATTGTATTGTACCGTTTCAAACAGGTGTTTATGGTGCAGTGGTTATAACGTCTACCAAACACGCGGAAGGTAGCAGGTTCGATACCTGCCAGGCACATGTGTATTTTATAATGATGTATTTTAGGCTCGGCATGGCCAGGTGGGTTAAGGCGTTCGACTCGTAATCTGAGGGTCGTGGGTTCGAATCCCCGTTGCACCAAACATACTCGCCCTTTAAGCCGTGAGGGCATTATAAGTGACGGTCAATCCCACTATTCGTTGGTAAGAGAGTAGTCCAAGAGTTGGCAGTGGGTGGTGTTGGCAAGCTGCCTTCCCTCTACTTTTACACTGCTAAATTAGGGACGGCTAGCGCAGATACTCTCCGTATAGCCTTGCGCGAAATTCAAAAATCAAACATACTATTTCGAGCATAAAGCACGCGCAGGTAACAATGTTTGAACGAACCTCTTGGCCACGATGGTAACCCTAATCGGTTGTAGCACACGATGAAGAAAGCCGTCTTACCTGAGTGTAGCTCATTAGTTAAGAAACAAAGTCTGTGATTCTTTCACACCTGCCTGCGAAAGATAATGTTTTTAAGCCTAACGTTTACTTCCATAACAGATGCTTGATCGGGTTAAGTTATTTTCATTCATTCTCTGGGAACCAATATCGTACAATACGAGTACTTTAGATTATTGCCGTATAGACCAGACAGAGAGGTCTCTACTTCTGTTTAAAAAAACAGCACCCATACTATTACACCACTTCCAGCAATTTGCACTGTAAGAGCAATCTGAGCAAGTGCGTCTAGTGACTACTTTTGATTGGTCAATGATGTCCACAATTGGCACTTTAAACACCACCGAAATCATAGTTAACTTAAAGATATCTGACAGTGTGACGTCGTTTGTATTTTACAAATGGTTAACTGTTTTTCAGTTAACCAGACATAGAGGCTTACAGTGTCAAAGCCAATATTCAGCCGTAGAAAATACATTTATCAAAACAGCTGATGCTGGTTAGAAAAAAAAAGAAAAACACGCTATTTTATAGGGGGCGTCATCACGAGTACTAATTATCAAACCCCTTTGAAAGTCTGGCCTGGCATGGCCGAGCGCGTTAAGGCGTGCGCTTCGTAATATGAGGGTTGCGGGTTCGCGCCCGCGTTGCGCTAAACATGCTCGCCCTCCCAGCCGTGGGGTTGTACAATGTGACGGTCAATACCACTATTCGTTGGTAAAAGAGTAGCCCAAGAGTTGGCGGTGGGTGGTGATGACTAGCTGCTTTCCCTCTAGTCTTACACTGCTAACTTAAGGACGGCTAGCACAGATAGCCCTCGAGTTGCTTTGTGCGAAATTCCAAACAAACAAACAAACCTTTGAATGTCGGAGAGGCCTTGCTCTTACCGTCTCTCTTGCCGATTAAACATATTATGAGCACATTTATTAATGGGAGAAACACGAACAGTTACGACACGTAATCAATTTATTTTGTTTCATATATAAATAAATACTGTTCAACCGATACGTGGGGAGGGGTGATAAACGTCATCGGTGTATAGAATATTAATTTGTTGAATAAAAACAGTTAACAACAAAACAAAAGTACGTCTATTCGCTCTAAGGTAATAAATTTGCAAGCCGTATTTTCTAACTGTACATTACATCATGATTACGTAACTGGAGCTAATGAACATATTCCATTTTCCGAGTTTCACCAAAGTTCAGTTAATATTAGAATTAGTGACACGTTTAAGACAACATGCCTGTATAATGACGGTGCCGCTTGACGTACAATGAATATATTTCACATTTTAAACTTGTAATAACAGTAACATAGCTTTCTGACCAGGACTAAACAGAAGAGATTTGTCCTTAGCTGTGTAAACCAGTTTAACGTTCGATATGACACTTCATTACTTTCGTACTGATTCCTTAATTATTTTATATATGAAATTTCATCTAATCGTTTCAGTAACCGTCCTTTTATGTCATTATTGTAACATTTCTTTACTGTCGTTGTCGTAAGCGTCCTTTATTGTCATTGTTGTAATAATTTTTACAGTCGTTGTCGTAACTGTCCTTTATTGTCATTGTTGTAATATTTTACTGTCGTTGTCGTGAGCTTCCTTTATTGTCATTGTTGTAATATTTTTACTGTCGTTGTCGTAAGCGTCCTTTATCGTCATTGTTGTAAAATTTGTTACTGTCGTTGTCGTAATCGTCCTTTATTGTCAGTGTTGTAATATTTTTACTGCCGTTGTCGTAACTCTCCTTTATTGTAATATTTTTTACTGTCGTTGTCGTGGCCGTCCATTATTGTCAGTGTTATAATATTTCATCACTGTCGTTGTTGTAACTGTCCTTTATTGTCAGTTTTATAATATTTCATCACTGTCGTTGTCGTAACTGTCCTTTATTGTCAGTGTTATAATATTTCATCACTGTCGTTGTTGTAACTGTCCTTTATTGTCAGTGTTATAATATTTCATCACTGTCGTTGTCGTAACTGTCCTTTATTGTCAGTGTTATAATATTTCATTACTATCGTTGTCGTAACCGTCCTTTAGTGTCGCTGTAGTTACATTCCTTCAGTTTTATTGTCTTCACCGGTTTTTTTTTAGTTTTGCTGTAGGGAAAATCCTTTATTGTCCGTGTCGTGGCTGTTCTCTATTCTTTTGATGTTTTGTGAAACGAACGTTTTTCAGGGCTCGGACCATATGAACACTTAACGTTAAATTCGCATACTTTAAGTGGTCCAGCAGCATTGATAAACATATGAAAACAAAAGTATGAGAATCATAAGTGTAACTTTAACATTAATATCAAAGATTAACTCCGTCGATTACAAACTCTCGACTGTTTGACCAGCAGTAGAGTGAGTGATCCGTCCATACAGTTATATCTTTAACTGGACACTACAGATATTAAATATCCATGTTATTAATTAGGTGTATCTAGTTTTGTCAGGAGGAAACACAGAACTAATGTGTCGCACAAGGCGCCATCAGCAATTACCCTTATGCATGTTTGATGTTATGTTCGTTAAATAAAATATACGACATATTATTGACCCAGTTTATAAAATCAAATGGAGTTGACGCATGGTCCTAGATATCCGACTTTCGAAATTCGGCCTTACTTTATACTAATGAATTATCTGAATTTCTTTCTTCTATTGTGATTAATTTAATGACCATCATTACGCAATATTGTTCAAATACCGCAATTTTCCTTATAACAAAGTTCTGCAGTGTCCGAGACGCCATCCTGAGACCACAGGTGTTGACTGACTTTTTACACCTTAAGAATGAGGGTCGGGGAATTACGTCATATCGGTTTAAAAAGGGGTTTCTAAACGTGTTTCTGTTCTAAATTTTCGTGGACAATGTTGAAGTGACCTCTCTTGGAAAAATTGTAACCTGAAGGTATTACCTGAAGAAGGGTCTTAGGTGAAAACGGTGTATCGTTTTGTAAAGAAATCTCAATAAATTAAAACCTGTTTTTCATATATTTGAAGTTCGTTATTTTTGAAGTACAAAAATAACCATGAGAACCAAAACCCAATTCTTAGCGTTGTAAGCCTTACAGAGCAACTGGGGGCGTAAATAACTAATTGGATGCTACAAAGTTTAATTACACTGTCAACTTATGGTTTTCTTATCCAAGTTGGCTAATCACACTAAAATGCTACAGATTATAACACAACAAATAAGCCACTTTATTAGGGCATGCGCAGCCTTTCAAACCTTGGCCTGAACTGAGATGGAGGTACAAATTAGGTTCATGGCCTATTGGTTGGTGTGACACCTGCACAACTCTAAGCGTATGGAACAAACACGTTTGTTTTGCTTGTTTCTTTGTTGTAAAACCAAATATACACGTGGGTTATCTGTGCTCTACCCACCACAGGCATCAAAATTCAGTTTTTAGGGTTAGAGGCCTACAAGTTTGTTAATGTGCCGCTGGAGGTCAGCTCATTTGTAGTCAGTCTAACAATTAAGTGAAAAGCAAAGATATCCAAAAGAGGCGTCTCCAAGACATAGACAATTCGAGTTTATCAGTAATTTCAAACACTAAATAAAATGCCTCTTGCAAAGAATATGATTTAGTCATAAGCACGTTGTTATAGAAATAGATGAAATGGGTTTCAGATAATACCAGATGTCATCAACAAATCACACTAACTTCCATATTCCTCGTGAATTCTGGATCCTAGCTCAACTGAACATCTATGGGATTACCTCAATCTTCATCACAGTTCCACCTCCATACGCCCCCATTATTATATTAGTGTCCCCTATAATATATTACAATGTACCCATGCTTTGTCATCCACTCCCTCCTTTAATAAATAACCCCGCATGGTCAGGTGGTTGAGACACTCGACTCATACCTGAGGGTCGCGGGTTCGAATCCTCCTCACACCAAACATGTTCGCCCTTTCAACCGTAGGAGCGTTCTAATGTGACGATCAATCCCACTATTCGTTGATTGAAGAGTAGCCCAAGAATTGGTGGTGGGTAGTGATGACTAGTTGCCTTCTCTCTAGTCTTACACTGCTAAATTAGGGATGGCTAGCGCAGATAGCCCTCGAGTAGCTTTGCGCGAATTTATAAAAACAAACGATTAGCATTTATTTTTTGCGTAGTAGTTAGAAGAATTTTAGTCGATTTGTAAAACTTAATACCTTTAAAACTCTAAACTTTTATATATATATATATATATACATTGTGTATTCAATTTTCATTTAGATCTCTGTATCTAAACACCTAAGATCTTTGTAATTAAGAAAGCTCTTACTAGATTTTTGGTTTGGCTAAACGTACATACAGTTTTCTTCGTAGGAGCAGACGAATTTTATAAATAAAAATCAATTCTCAATACTTCTATAACCCTTCTAGAAATATTTTTCAATCACAAGCCTGTAGTTATATGGAAATATAGAACTTTATGTATATTAATTATGTGAAAAAGATTTTATTTGTTTTGTCCCCAACAATATAGTAGCGTGGTTAAATTTCATTTCCCATCCTATAAATCGAAAACTTAAAACATAAAATCATAGCAGTTAAATAACAGTTACTAATTTTAAGCCTAGATATATCGTTCTAAAGGTAAGTATCGAATATCAAAGAAGCGTGCGTGTTTCTCTTATAGCACAGTCACATCGCGCTATCTTCTGAGCCCATCTGGAGGAATCGAACCGCTAATTTTGGCGTTGTAAATCCGTAGACTTACCGTTGTACTAGCGGGGGACGTCAAAGAAGCAAAACAGAAATGAATTTAATATTTTCGTTTACTGGTTTTAGCCTTGATGTAAAATATCTGGAAAAAAGAACAGTTTTTGTTTGTTATTTCTTTATTAATCAAAATTAATTATGGATCAATATATCAGTGTAAAGTTGTCACAGTAACTAGTGACATCAAATGGATATAGAATTCCGTCGTTTGCTTAACGGGCTTTCAGAATAAGGAAATAAATGTTGTGTGTTACGTAAATAATCGATTTTTTTTTCATGGCGTTTGAAACGTTGGACCAGTGAGTAATTAGGTTCCTAAATTGTTTTCTCAATGTCATTATACTAATTACTCTGATTGTTTTAAAATCCATCAGTATCAGCGTTTGTGAAAACCGAAACAAAAATCGAGAAAGTTTCACATCTTTGAAAAAGTGGCTGTTTAATTCATCAGGGTATTTCTGAAGTCGTGTAAGAAAGCTGACAATCTTCGATTTCCGTTACAAACTCAGCTGTTTAAAAGTCTTTCATATTTGAGAAAGTATTTAATAACATATTATTAACGCTTCAATATGTACTCTTTGTTTTAATGACGTTTTGGTTTTAAAGACTGTATACGTTCTTGTAAGGACATAATTAAATTTTCTTTCCCAGTTTAAAAAGAACTTTCATTTTCCTTATTTTTTTTTAATGAATCAGTCGCATCTCGTGTACAAAATTATATTCAGCAATTATTTCGATTTAATTGATTATTTACGAGTGCTATTTTTGTTATAAAATGTTTAATTATTTAATTTAATTAATTACGTCTCTTTACAGATATTTCTGTATTAAAAATGAAAAATAATTTGTTTTACTTAATTATTTGTTTAAAATAATGTTTCGTAATCTTTTGTTTTAAAATTATTTTAAATTTTGTCATTTGAACGTCTCACTTATAACATTTGCCGAGTCATACATTTTGTTTCCGTAGTATCAACTATACTATAACAGAGTTACTAATTATTCAGTAAACATAAATGTATTCAATCATCAAACATGTTTTTGTGGCGAAAACCTACCATCCCTTTACTTTGGTTTAAGTATTTTCTAAATATAAATGCTAATGAAGGTTAGCTGATATTGTCTCTGAAGAAAACCTTAATTTCGTGCCCAATTGTTATAGAAATACACGTGAAAGTATCCTGATTGGCCAACTAGAAAGCGTTCTGATTAGAAAGCTCGGGACTGATCTTCATCGGCGCCCATTTGCACTTTTAATGAAATGATTAAAAATCAACAGTAATTTTTTTCCTCCTTCTATACAAACTAGAAAGTTGAGTTTCGTGCATTTTAATTAACTTGTTTTGGTCATGAGAAGATCGAATTCATAGGTTTACTTTCTAATGTTTCAAAAACAATTTTTTTTAGAATAATAAGAAACAAGACTCTATCAGATCATTTTAACCCAGTGAGAAGTTATTCTTTAATAAATGTTTTATATGCACCGATATCTTGCTGCTTTAAACCAAAGAACGCGAAAAATTATGATAGAGTTTGTCTCATATTGTAAGGTAGAGTCGTGTTTGGTGGTTAGTAACTTTGAAAAAAAAAAGAAGTAAAAGGCCTAAGACAAAAAAATTGTTTCTAAACTTAATTATATGTAAATGAATTTTGTTCGTAGAAAAATAAGTTCATAAATCGTGACCATAAACCAGAAGAAGAGAGAAAAATTTTGAAACCCGACCATGGAAATAAAGCTCAAAGCAGATTAAAGCCAAATATATCGTCTTGAGTGTTTCACTGCTCTGTTCTAAAAACGAAAACGTAAAAAAACACAGACCGCTGGTCGGACATTGTTAGTGTCCATCCCTGCGGGAATTGTGACCTGATCAATGTTTTCTTGTAGAATTTTATGAGAGAAATTGTGGCTATTTCTGGCTGTTATGGTGACTCAGGACCTACAGACGAGAGGCGTATAAAAGTCGTAAAGTTTCAACGTGTGGACATGCGACAGCTGCTCGTGCTCTGTGTTCTCTAACCTTTTTCTCTCTCCTATCAGACAACAAATACTTCAATATCAAGTGAAAACATTGCGTGGATCAGGGTGAATACGTTTAGGGTTAAGTTATTCTTCATGATTTATAAATAACCGAAAAACATCCACTCGACGTTTCCTATTCATTAAAAATTACGTGTCTCATTGAAAACCATTGATTTCCAACAAAAACATTGTCCGAGTAGACTACGTCTCTTAATAAATACTACAGGAACATATTCAAAACAAGGCAATTTTAAGAATATACCCGCAAAATGTATCCATAAAACTATAAAGAAAATATAGATATATTTTTAAAATTGAGGTTGTTAACAAAATCAGTTACAATTATTAAACATATAAAGTTGTTTTTTCAGGAGACTTAAAGTGTTCAGATGGAACGCCGACTCGACATGGCCAGGAGATTAAGGGGTTTGACTCGTAATCTGAGGGTCGAGTATTCAAATACCCGTCGCACCAAACATGCTTGCCCTTTCAGCCGTGGGGGCGTTATATAGTGACGAACAATCCCACTATTCGTTAGTAAAAGAGTAGCCCAAGAGTTGGCGGTGGGTCGTGATGACTAGCTGCCTTCCCTCTAGTCTTACACCGCTAAATTATGAGCAGCTACAGCAGAAAGCCCTCGAGCAGCTTTTCGCGAAATTCAAAACAAACAAAATGGACACAACAGATAGCCCAATGAGGCATTGCTCTACAAAAAACGAACCTATTAATTCTGATATTTCATCATTAATGTGTGTTCAGTCTATTTTATTTGTTTCAAAATTATCGTGCAAAGCTACGCAGAGGCTATTTGCACACAGCCGTCCCTAGTTTGGAACTAACAGAAATGAATGAAAACAAATTGTCATCAGCTCTCATCACCACCTATTAGGCTAATCTAATTTCACTGAAGAGTGAGATTTTACTGTTACTCCTACAACGCACCCATGACCCCAAAATGTGATTATGCGACAAGAGATTGTGGAACGTGAGCCCTCAAGTTCACAGTTCGAATATCCTACTCCTAGGTGTCGCTAGGCTCATTAAAAGAAAGACAGTTGTGATAATGTATTGCGTTAACTGACCAACGTGATCTCCTTGTGTAGTAATACTCAAATATAGGATAAATGTGCTTACTAGGATACTTTTCTGAAGCACAAAGCTACACAAAGGGCTATCGGTGCTGAGTTCACTGCGGGTGTCGAAACCCGGTTTCTAGCAGCATAAGTCCGCAGACATTCCACTGTGCCAGTAGAGTGTAAGACTTTTCTTGTATGACCACATGACATGTACCCCTAGACTTAGTAAGAAAGTTAGTACAGTAAAGATACATAAGAAGTGTATATACTCATGTGTGTGTCTAAATAATTCATTGTAATATTACGTAGAAAACAAAACAAAAGGAAAAATAACGCAGCTACAAAGCACACACGTATCACGTGGACACACACAATAAGATGGGCAGCTATGCAACGTGCCCTCGTTTTTGAGGTACTGGTGGAAGTAAGACCAAGATTGTGTTGGGAGAATAAAGTCTGTCCAGTCCTCAGTTTTGAAGACTTCACAAAACTTAAGACATTGGTGCTCTAGCCCAGTTACACATCTTTTCGCTCCTCGAAAGAACAACAAAATATTATTAATAAGAAATAAATAATTAGAATACAATAGACCATTGAGAAGATAGTAAAACAGTCCTTGAAGTTGGCATTCCAACTCCTATAATGATATTTCGATATAAGTATTAATATATTAAGTATAATTAATACACTGAATTAAGTATATATATATATATATACACACACACTTTGTAAGCTATGAATTCGATTTTTTATATCTATGAATAAAAACAAATAAATATAGCCCACCTCAACATGAAATCATAAATAAATAAAAGCACACGTGTCCACGTTCGTATTAGGACCTCATTAGAATACATAAAACCCGACTGATTGTTCCAGCTAGACTTTGATGAAACTTGTATTATTAGATTGTTTGAAAAATTATGGCGGATTTTTGTATCAAGATGTTAGCCATTTATAAGGATAATAAACCTGTCTTTTAACGACTTCATTCCATTGAAAAACTAAAGTTTTTGTTCTATTAATTAGTAGTTTTTATTTAAAACTTTATTTCCATTATTTCCTTACAATCAATGTTGGGAAAAAGAAAGTTGTGCATGAATTCAAACTTGGTCATAATACATCACAGACAGCACACAATATCAACCAATCATGGAACGAAGGAACAACCTCCATAGGTACAGTACAGAGTTGGTTCCAAACATTTCATTATGAAGATGTGAGTCTTAAAGATAAGAAGGGCAGAGGACATCCTTCTGTTGTTGAAAACGACTAACTGAGAACATTAGTGGAAAAAAAGCCCAAGCCAAACTCTTCAAGAAATGGCACAAGGATCAGATGTCATCATTTCTACAGTTTTGGACCATCTTGAGCAAATTGGAAAAGTGAAAAAACTTAACAAGTGGGTTCCACACGAACACAAAAATCAGAAAAATTGTAATTTTGAATTGTGTGCTATGCTTATTTTGTGCAAAAAAAAATGACAGATTTCTTGATGAAATTGTCAATTGTGACTAGAAGTGGATGCTTTACAACAACAGAAAGGGATCTGCAGAATGGCTCAACCGAGAAAATACTCCAAAATTTTACTGTCAAGTATTGGAAGAAATTCAAAGAAAGCTGCTTGAAAACATGCCATCACTAGCCAATGAAAGAGCACCAATCTTGCTTTACAATAATACTCGGCTGCGTGAAAACATGCCAGCATTAGCCAATGAAAGAGCACCAATCTTGCTTCACAATAATACTCGGCTATGTGAAAACATGCCAGCATTAGCCAATGAAAGAGCACCAATCTTGCTTCACAATAATACTCGGCTACGTGAAAACATGCCAGCATTAGCCAATGAAAGAGCACCAATCTTGCTTCACAGGTTAATCTCGGCCACAGATTACTCCAGAAACATTGTCTCATCTTCCTAGCTGCCCACGAACTGCCGTCCACAGTTTTTGGACAAACTTTTACAGAACAAAAGATTCTACAACAGAGCAGCAGCAGGGAGTGACCTTAAAGACATTTTGAGCTCAGAGTTTGGAATGACCTTAAAGACTTTTTGAGCTCAGAGTTTGGAATGACCTTAAAGACTTTTTGAGCTCAGAGTTTGGAATGACCTTAAAGACTTTTTGACTTCAGAGTTCTATTGTCATTACATAACTAATCTTGTTTCTCGTTGACAAAAGTGTGTAGATTCAGTAGGTTTCTATTTGCGTTAATAAAGTTGCTTTTGAACTTTTATTTCTAATTAAAGTTTAAACTTAAAATCCGACATTATTTTTCAAGCAACCTAATACATTTGTTTTAACTCTACTTTTAACAGTTTTATGTTTATTATGTTCGTTGCCTAAACTTATAACATACATCAAGGTATTCAAGCATTTCTAACTTTAAGCCTAAAACAACAACCAGACATCTGACTTTACCCTGTTAGAGCCAAGGTTCTCGACAATACACGGTATGTTTACATCTCGGCCTACAGGAACGGTTACGTTCGGAAGAGGTTCGGCAAAACTCGGCTGGGTTTCGTCACAGTTTACTGAAATATAAAATATATGAAGTTTTTTTCAGATACGGTTCATGGTGATATAATGAATAATAATACAGTTAAAACAGCAGTCGTTAGGCCTCGTTAAAAGTAACGCAAGCTGTTTCTCTCTGAATCAACAATATATCCGATACAGCTTGCTAAAATAACATCGAGTTTCTTGTTTGTCTTTGTTTGTTGAAATTTGCGCAAAGCTACACGAGGGGATCTACGATAGCCGTCCCTAATTTAAAAATGTAAGGTTAGAGGGAAAGCAGCCAGTCATCACCACCCACCGACAACTATTGGGCTACTCTTTTACTAACGAATAGTGGAATTGACCGTCACATTATAGCGCCTCCATGGCTGAAAAGGCAAGTATGTTTGGTGCGACGGGGATTTGAACCCGCGACTCTCAGACCAAGTTTCTTTTCTAACTGTGTATTTAACTCTAGAATTCCTCGTGTCGTCTTTTTAAACACAATACTTTAAACTATTTATGCCATAAATATCTCGTGGGCCATGATTTAGTTGTTTAAATAGTCCCAAATATAAATATATATGTTATTTAGATTTTCCAAAATACATCGGCTTTGTTTTTTAAATGGCCCCACCAAATATATCGACTTTCTTATTTAAATGGCCCCAAATATATCGACTTTGTCGTTTAAGGGCCCGACATAGCTATATGGTTAAGGCACTCGATTCGTAATCTGAAGGTCGTGGGTTCGAATCTCAGTTACATCAAACATCCTCGCCCTTTAAGCCGTGGAGGCATTATTATGTAACGGTCAATCCCAGTATTTGTTAGTAAACAGTAGCCCAAGAGTTGACGGTGGGTGGTGATGTCTAGCTGCCTTTCCTCTATTCTTACACTGCTAAATTAGAAACAGCTAACGCAGATTAACCTTGTGTAGCTTTGCGCGAAATTTAAAAACAAGCAAACAAACTTGTTTAAATGGTCCCCAATACATAGACTTTGTGCAGTCTCTGGTGTATGACATTTGTCTTACACAAATAAATGTAAACAAATCGTAACATAAACGATGTAAGTTTGTTTGTTTGTTTTGGAATTTCGCACAAAGCTACTCGAGGGCTATCTGTGCTAGCCGTCCCTAATTTAGCAGTGTAAGACTAGAGGGAAGGCAGCTAGTCATCACCACCCACCGCCAACTCTTGGGCTACTCTTTTATCAACGAATAGTGGGATTGACCGTCACATTATACACCCCCACGGCTGGGAGGGCGAGCATGTTTAGTGCGACGCGGGCGCGAACCCGCGAGCCTCGGATTACGAGTGCACGCCTTAACGCGCTCGGCCATGCCAGGCCTTACGATGTAAGTAACCTCATCGAGTGTTTTGTTCGTTACCTGCATGTACATATATCAAAATTTTCAACTGCTCTTCAGAAAGCCCTCCACGTGCTCAACAACCATGTTTTAAATATTTAAAATTTAAATTTTAAATATTCTTACGTGTGCAGCGAGAAAATTATACACAAATATTGTTGAGGTCTGCTGAGTAGTTCATCCTGATTTTAATCAGTTTTAATCACAGCGTCGTAACAAATAAAGCCAAATATATATATATTTATTCAATAAAAAACAATATGTACACCCTCCTCTCGGCTTTTATTTATTTGTTCATTTAATTTCGTGCAAAGTTTCTCGAGGGCTATCTGCGCTGTCATTCTTAATTTACAAATTATAGGTTTAAGGAAACGCAGGTAGTGAGAACCTCCCACCACTAACTTTTGGGATATTCTTTACGAACAAAAGAAGGATTTAAAGTAACATAATAAAGTTCTTAAGGTTTAAATAACACGATTATATATAACTTTCCTCACTCACTTTTCTTCAGTTTACATGCAGTTACTTACGAAATAATAAATGAAGAACAGATAATTTAATGTTCACAACTGTTTGAGAGAAAAATCGCAATGCAGTGTCTACCACGGGGATTCGAACTCCGTTATATTGTAACTTAGCTATCTGTGTTTATTATCTGACGGATGTAATTGTTCAAGTTACATATCTTTCGTTTTCGCTGATGTATATCAATTTTATTCGTTCTACAGTACCAGCGGGGAATTATTATAAAGTAATCTGCACAATACAAAACATAAATTGAACTATTTATGTTTAAGACTGACAAAGTTAAAATAAGGGATTCGATTTCCCTCGATGGACACACCAAATACTCCTATGTGGCCCTGCTATAAGAAAACAAATGCACACTTAACAATATCAGCTGCACGTTTTTATCTAAAAGTCACAAATAAAAATGTTTGTTTGAAAAAGAAACAAAACAGATTACATGGTTGTAGCAAATTGATTTAAAAATAAAATTTAAAAAAAAATCATAGAGTCACAACTTTATATTTTCAATCAATTTTCAAAGTTATAACCAATTATCGTTTGTAACAGACATTCAAAGGAGTAAATAAATCTGTTACAGGCTTTCCAAACAGGGAACTCGTTCGTGATGGAGAAACCCAAAACAGTGACTGATGTTGTAAAGGGCATTCCAAACAGAGAATCAGTTTGTAACTGTTGTCACAAACAAGTAAATCAGTTTGTAAAGGACGTCCCAAACAGCGAAACAGTTTGTAGAGGTCATCCCGTCAAAGTTTACCTTTTTTCCAGAATTGTGGTTTGGTCTGTTTTTGAAATTCGTGCTACGCGAGGGCTATCTGCGCTAGCCGTTCCTAATTTAACAGTGTAAGACTAGAGGGAAGGCAGATAGTCATCACCATCCACCGTCAACTCTTGGGCTAGTTTTTTACCAACGAATAGTTAGACTGACCCTCACATTATAACGCCCCCACGGCTGAAAAAGCAAGCACGTTTGGCGTGAAGGAGATTCGAACCTCCGACCATCATGTTACTAGTCAAGGGCCTCCTAACCACCTGGCCGTACCTAAATTAATGTGAGTATATCGTACCACAGCCAGTCTGGCTTACCATCTGGCCATAACGGGCCATTTAGAATTAGGAGTAAACACCGCACAAATGTATTTATCAATAATATATTTAGTTTTCAATAATGTATACAATCTTTAAAGATGTGTATTGTCTTCAGTATTATTGTGTATTATTCGTTTACCATTATTAACATTTGTACATATTTTAATTGTAAATATATTTACATATGTTTATTTATTTATATAGGTATGATATGGCTATAATCGCTTTTATTCAGAAGCGAAATTAGCAAAATAATAAAGTATCTTATTCCCTTGTACTCTCTTCAATATTTATTGTTATTGCTGTTGTTTTTGTTTCGAGTAACATATTCCTACCGCATTAGGCTCGGCATGGCCAGGTGGTTAAGGCATTCGACTCGCACTATGAAGGTCGCGGGTTGGAATGCTAGTAACACCAAACATGTTCGTCTTTTCAGTCGTGGGGGCTTTATAGTGTTACAGTTAATCCCGTTATTCGCTGGTAAAAAGAGTAACTCAAGAGTTGGCAGTGGATGGTGATGACTAGCTGCCTTCCCTCTGGTGTTACACTGCAAAATTATGGAAGGCTAGCGCAGACAGCTCTCGTGTAGCTTTGCACGAAATTCAGAAAAAAACAAAACTACCACACTAATGATTCTAAAACAAACGCCCTCTTCAGGTTTCAATTAAACAGAAAACAACTTGACTTCCCAAACAATTTGCCCTTCCTTTCATTAGTTTACTGTAAATACATTCCTCAGCTGAATGATTCATCTCATAACAATTCTCTGTAGCCCGACATTACTTAACAACGCCCTCTTTGGATGAATCAATCCATTCATTTTGTGTCTCCTCAACACGTAGACATTACTTTAATTACAGCTGTAACCAAGGCAACCACAGATGTTTGGGCCTGTGGATACAAATCTGTCATTAGCCGTGATGTAGAAGAGACAAAGCGCTAATCAGTGGCTCCTAACAACACCAGCTTCAAGGAATCCAACTCGTATTTCAGTTATTTTAGTTTCCTCAGCTCTGGCCTTCAAGATGCTTTCTAAACCGCGTTTAATCCAATGAATCTGCACTAAACTCTGATATGTGTGTATGTAGAAATTGAACTAATATTGTTTTTATTTTGTTTACTTTTAAATTAAGTTTTTTTACTTTTTCTTCAGATTTCGACAGAAGAACTCGATAGAGCATAAAACACAATTAAACCGAGTGGAAATACTTCTCTGACAGCTTTCACCAATTGATCGTTTTTGGCATTTTAATCAAAGCGAGCTGTTTACTCTTCAGATAACCGTGTTGAAACATTCTCGGAGAAAATTTTTTTTCGTGAAATTTGTCGGATTTCTCCAAATAAGGAAGTTCTCGAAGGTGCACGATGATTCGGCTCTGCAGTCCTCTCAGATCGTGGCGTTTCGTTACTATTCGGAATGTACATGCACAACTGATGGGTTTTTAATACGCTTTAGATCGAATGTAAACAAAACTATCAGTTAAAATTAACCATCTACCAGATTTATGGCAACGTAATAAAGAATTTCATTATTTTAAAAATTAAAACCAATTTAAAAGTGACGTATTATTGTATTTCTTCTAGGAAAATGAGAATCTTTCTGTCATATAGTCTACAAAAACGAAAATAGTTCAGTCACGAAATCAGACTTCTACCACGAAATAGAATGACAGAAAAGCTTTGTCATATAGCCTAAAATACCCAGGCAATATGTCATTCCTAAAACAGCCCCCAGTGACAAAGCGATATGTCTGTGAACTTACAATGCCAGAAACTAGATTTCAATACCCGTCGTGGTGGGCAGGGTACAGATAGCCCATGGTGTAGCTTTGTGTTTAACTTCAAAAAGAAAAGAAAAACAACGGATAAAACAGTCGTAAAACCCAACCATCCAAATACATTTCTCCTTGAAATTCAAAAGAAACCCAAATATTTTTAATTAAACCAATGGTTTCGAACTCTGTTGAATAAGCAATATTTGTCATCGAGTATCTGAGGCAAAAAAAAAATATCTCCTGGAACTGTACAAACAGTAGTTGGTAAGAAACCAATTATTATATCTCAGAACGACTGGTATGGGTATTAACACTTTTACTAACAGACAGAGAACAACGTTTCGACCTTCCTAGATCATCTTCTGGTTAGCAAACAGAGAGTTTGCAATGACTGTTGCTAGACATATGTTTTGTGAACGAGAGTAAAAACAGTTACGGGATTGTAGAAGGCGATGCAGTTGGATGTTAGGTTACAGTACACAGCATGTTTTAGGAAAAGTTTTTACTGATTGTGACAGGTACCTGGTGGGAATGAACAAATATAGTTTTGGTTTTGCTTCATCACGTAGGAACTCTGAGAAATAGAGAGTTAACTGTTTACCGGCAATAACGTATTTAATTGTGTTTATGTTTCTAATACGCTGTTAAGTTCAACATAATTAAAAGTGTTTTGCTCCTGATTTTTGTTTGTATTCAGTGTCCGGTGCATCACGTTGCAGTGTCCAACAGTAGTCAGTAAACATTGACGGATTCCAGTTGCCCTGATATCGTTTTATCACTGTAGCAAAAACTGAAGATTTCGATGAAACGGTACGTAATGGGCAAATTTGAATGTGATTTTCGTGATCAGCAGCTAAAATTCTATAAGTAACGCCAACAGTGTTCAAGAAGAAAAAACTATTGTTGTGCAGAGTAACAAATTAGTAGAGGTATAAATGTGTTCTTTTATATTAGTTTAATTTTGGTAAATTTGAGGACCAATTATTGTAATGGTATGTGAATAGTTTTTATCAGTGTTTTTCAATGATGCTAATAGATTCTAAATATTTCAATAATTTTGGAAAGTTTACCTAACAGTTCTGACAAACTGAGTTCCAGGATAACTTTCCTTTCTAAATACGTCTTTTTTACATTCTCTTTATATTCTATGATATTTGCTTTATACCGTAAACCAATAAACTAAAAAATCACTTTTTCGATTACGAATAAGTGTTTCGTGACCAAATCTTTGAACTTAATACACGAATAAAACTCAGCAACGCATAACAATATTCCAACAAAACCCTATCCGCCTAGCTGTCCAAACGACGTTAATAAATTGTAAGTAAAATATCTATATTACTGTTATTCTTCCAATTACACTCCTTCAAAAAGCTGGAAGGCCTGGCACGGCCAGGCGGTTAAGGCACTTGACACGTAATCTAATGATCGCAGGTTGGAATCCTAGTCACATTAAATATGCTCTCATTTCAGCCAAGGAGAGTTAAAATGTGACGGTTAATCCCACTATTCGTTGATAAAATAGTAACTCAAGAGTTGGCGGTGGATGGTGATGACTAGCTGCCTTCCCTCTAGTCTTACACTGCTAAATTGGGGACAGCTAGCGCAGATAGCCCTCGTGTAGCTTTAAACGAAATTCAAAAACAAACTATTCGTCTGGTTATGTTTAGTTTCATAGTGAACATCTTACCACAGTCTATTCGTCTGGTTATGTTTAGTTTCATAATGAACATCTTACTACAGTCTATTCATCTGGTTATGTTTAGTTTCATAATGGACGATCGTTCGTTGTTGTTTTGAAATACGATGTTCTACAATTTTTAGTTTTTAGGACAGTTGAACAGTAATGGATGACGTTATATAAAACAAAAACATTTCTTGGTAAGTCTCTTTCCACAACTGACTTTTTATCTCCGTGTCGAAACTCTACGTAACAGATCGACAAGGTAATCAATCAGCCCTCACCCCCACCATCACCACCACCAACACTACCCCCAAGTTTCCTTCGCAACAGCTTTCCGATCGATGTTAGAACCAGCTTCACGAGCTGGTCTGAGGACTAAACTCAAGGATGGACCTTCTTGTATGTTTCTCGTGTGTTTTTTTTCCTATTCTTACCCCCGCCGTCTAACCCACACATGTGTAATAAGATGTATTTCAAATGTTGGTATTTATTTTGATTATCTATTCTAAGTGATATACGAGAAACAGCAACTCATCAGTATCCATGAGTTCAGACACTCGAGCCGATATCTGTGAGTAGCGACATATCACTACCATTATCACAGATTTGTTATTTATTGTTAAACACTAAATGCAAAGATCTTAGTGTCATCGTGAGAACACTTTATTGACACTATAGCTACACGTTAATACTTCAAAACAATGTTGAATTCTATGATGTAAAAACTATTTAACATTCCATTATATGGTAATATTTTCTGACACTTCTAGGCGTTACGTATCGTGTTGATTATGAAAACGAAACTTCAAGATGAGTACAAAGTGAAACGTTTGCTTGGATGTTTTGAATTTCGCACCAAGGTACACGATGGCTATCTGTGTGAGACTAGAGGGAAGGGAGCTAGTCATCAACACCCAGAGCCCATTATTGGGCTACTCTTTTATCAACGAATATGGAGAAATAAAACGTCACATTATAACGCCCCACGGCTGAAAAAGCGAGCACATTTTTGGTGTGACGGGGATTCGAACTCTTGGCCCTCAGATTGCAAGTCGATCGTCCTAAACACCTGGCTACGCCGGGCCCTAAAACGGTTTGTATCATACTGAATATAAAATAAAACTTTAGATTTCCTGCATCCTTTTTATAACTAATTAACGGGAGTTCGATTTCCCCTCGGTGGACTCAACAGATAACCCAATGTGGCTATAAGAAAACACACACACTCTAACCATAACATGACGTTTCATCTCTTTGAAGTAGTAGGAAACAGAACGTATAAACTCCGTTTACTCTTCAAAGAAACGTTTACGTGCGACATCTGTGGTTGGAATTTATAAAAATCAAAATAGCGAAATTCGTATAATAAAAAACGTAACTTCTTATAACCCGGTTTTGTTGAAAACATATTACTTGGTTTTTATTTCTATTTTCCTTGGAACTGGAACTGAAAGCTATGAATACTGAAGTTAACTAAGTTTTCTGTTTTGTTTTTGCTCAGCTTCAGGCGAACGCACTTCATAAGTTAAAGGAATTCTGAAACGTGATACAATAATCGTACTTTGCTCTAATAATATTGCCCTATCAATATACGCTGACCCGCACGCCTCTCTTTACCTCTCACAGAAAAAAAGCTATTACTGGTCGAATCAAGTTTAGTTGAATTTAATATCACCTTGAAAATGTGTGGCGCTGTTGATCATATTTGGAAGCTTCTCGAAAAGGTTTATTGTAAATGCTACGCGACGCCCGGAGACTGAAAACAAACTCATCAGAAATTAGAATTTCTCACTGTATCGATTACGGTCATTAAACTGAAAACTTAAAAGTCCTAGAGTTATCGGCACAACAAGTCGTATTGAATCCTACGAGATCATCACGGTGATAAGTGGTTTTTGTTGCTTGTTTCCTTTTTTCTGAAATTTAAAAGTCAAATGACTCTAATGTATTCAGTTTGAATTTCGCACAAAGCTACACTAAGGTTATCTGCGCTAGCCGTCCTTAATTTAGCAGTAAAAGACGAGAGGAAAGGCAGCTAGTCATCACCACCCACTGCCAACTCTAGAGCTACTTTTTTGTCAACAAATAGTGGGATTGCCTGTAACATTATAACACCACAAGGCTGAAAGGACAAGCATGATTGGTGGGACAAGGATTCGAACTCTCGATGCTCAGACTGTGAGCAGAACGTACAGAAATAAAAGACTAAATTATCAAAGTAACTGTTTTCCTTCTCTAGAATATTGCTAATTTTGTCATCAGGTATATTGCGCTCACATCAACGACCGTAATTTACATTTCTAAAGAAATCTAAACAACAACCAGTTGATTGGATGTACGTTCCATGCCCTATCTCTCATTATCCAATGCAAGTCGTTTCGATCGATAGCAAGAAAGAATCGTAGACAACGTGGCTCATCCCGAAACTATCACCACTACAAGTACTCGTAAATAGGCTTAACACCTACTTATTTCAGTTTGTTTTGTTTTGAATTTTGCGCAAAGCTACACGAGCGCTGTCTGCGTTAGCCGTCCCTAACTTAGTAGTATAAAACTAGAGTGAAGGCAGCTAGTCATCACCACTCACCGCCAGCTCTTGAGCTACTCTTTTACAAACGAATAATGGGATTGACCGTAACATTTTAACGCCCACATGGCTTGAAAGGGCGAACCTGTTTAGTGGGACGGAGGTTCGAACCCGCGACCCTCAGATTACGAGTCGAGTGCTTTAATCCCGTGGTCGTGCTGGGTTTATTTATTTAAGTCCAAAAATTAGCCAAGTATGATAACAACTGTTTTTTGTTTCAGGTCAGAGTCTTTTGTGACGTATTTATCCTTTTATTTGCGACCCTCAAAAAGCGAGACCAACGCCACTATCTGGCCATTCCGCTCCTAATCTATTTGAAATATGACAATAAAAAAGTAAAAAAAAAAACACTTTTCTGGTTTAGATAAAACTAACCTTCGAATCTGGACTACAAGAATGTAATTCAAACAGAGAAATTTAGAATATTTACAACATGTGTAGAAGCGTAAGGGAGTGAATTTTAGGCTTGTGTTTACATTGTTTACAAAATGTTAAACCGTTGAATATCCGAATATACTAAGCCTCACATGACGTCTATTTTTTTCCTTAAATTTTCATTTTGGTGAGGATAAAGTGAAAATAAAACCTAACTTTGAGCATATAAAACAATTATAACATAATTTAAAAGTTAAGGAAAGCTTAGCTAATAAATAAGTATCATAAACATAACAGAAACGGAAAGCTTAGCTAATGAAGAAATATTATGAATATTACGGAAACAGCAGGTACAGATATACTTGTATTCATCCAATGAAGAACCTAGAACACGTTTTCTTGTTTTTAGTATTTTTGCGCAGAGCAACACAAGGGCTATCTGAGTGTAACTTTCCCTCCTTGTCTTTTAATGAAAGATTATTGGGCAGTCAACTCTTTGGATGCTCTGAGCTAAATATTGGACAAGAACGTCGCTCTACAGAGCGCCCACATTCCAAACTGCAGAGCATGTTTTTTGTGTGGGCAATTCAAACTGGTATTCATAGTGACCCTAAGTCACAGCCTATACAAGGTTAGTTAAATCTGGCGTTACTCCAGTCGAGGAAGAGTCTGAGGGAAACACGATCCAAACTGCGTTACTCCAGTCAAGGAGGAGTCTGACGGAAATGCGATCCAACCTGCTTTACTCCAGTCAAGGAGGAGTCTGACGGAAATGCGATCCAACCTGCGTTACTCCAGTCGAGGAAGAGTCTGATGGAAATGCGATCCCACCTGCGTTACTCCAGTCGAGGAAGAGTCTGAGGGAAACACGATCCAAACTGCGTTACTCCAGTCAAGGAGGAGTCTGACGGAAATGCGATCCAACCTGCTTTACTCCAGTCAAGGAGGAGTCTGACGGAAATGCGATCCAACCTGCGTTACTCCAGTCGAGGAAGAGTCTGAGGGAAACACGATCCAAACTGCGTTACTCAAGTCAAGGAGGAGTCTGACGGAAATGCGATCCAACCTGCGTTACTCCAGTCGAGGAAGAGTCTGACGGAAATGCGATCCAACCTGCGTTACTCCAGTCAAGGAAGAGTCTGATGGAAATGCGATCCAAACTGCGTTACTCAAGTCAAGGAGGAGTCTGACGCAAATGCGATCCAACCTGCTTTACTCCAGTCAAGGAGGAGTCTGACGGAAATGCGATCCAACCTGCGTTACTCCAGTCAAGGAAGAGTCTGATGGAAATGCGATCCAAACTGCGTTACTCCAGTCAAGGAAGAGTCTGATGGAAATGCGATCCAACCTTCTTTTAAGATGTTTTTTGTTATACTCTTTCAAAACTTGCAATCGGTTCGTAAGTACCATCTTCTGTTCTTTTTATACTCTTTCTAAAGTAACTCTTCGGACCGACTTGGGACTCTTTTAACCTCTCCATCAAATAACTAATATAAAGTTAAACACGTCGTAATACCGGATCGTTGTGACACACTTTGAGACAGGCTTGGTCTAATAATTAGGAAGAAAGCTCGACTTATAGGGTCACCTGATCAATTCTTCATAACGCGACAACCAGTCCTGCTATTCGTTGGTGATGGATGGTATTAGCTAGCTGTCTTCCCAAATAACCTTTCACTGCTGAATGAGTTACGACTATCTGAAGAGGAGATAAATTTCACCAGGTAAAACAAAATGAAAAACCTTCCTCCATCTGGTGGACCTTCTTGTCATGAGACCCGCCATGGTGTGGTGATTAGGGCACTCGACCGTCAATTTAATAGTTGAAGATTCGAATCCCCGTCCCAGCTAAAATGCTTGCCCTTTCAGCCGTGGGGACGTTATAATGTTACGCTCAATTCTACTTTTCATTAGTGAAAAGAGTAGCCCAAGAGTTAGCTATCACTGCTAAATTAGAGATGGCTATTCTTGTGTAACTACGCCCGAAATTCAAAAGAAGCGATTTTTTCTTATCTTCTTTTATCTAACAAACAATGGCTATTACTGCTAAATTTGAGATAGCTAGTCTTGTGTAATTACGCACGAAATTCAAAAGAAGCCATTTTTGTTACCTTCTTTTATCTGACAAACAAGACAGTCCATGAAGAAGTTAATAAATTTCTTTTCAATTATAGGTACTTCAGTAACAGTTATATGTGAAGTCACAAAACATCTTAAAAACTGGCATTGTTTTGTAAATAAGCAGACAATTTACGTCATCAGGCCAACAATAGATAATTTATATCATAATAACCAAGCGTTACTTCGTTCGTCTGTTTGTTTTCCTCAATTTCGCACAAAACCACTCGCGAGCTCACCTGCGATAGACCTCCCTCACTAAGCAAATATAGACTAGTGAAAAATTAGCTATTCAACATTACCCACCCGCCAACTCTTATCTACCTAATAACGTGAAATTATCCGTCCCATTATAATGCTTCTGGGCTTAAATGGCGAGCATCTTTGGTGACGGGATTCAAACCTATGACCCGAGTGCCTTAATCACCAGGCCCGAACAGGCCTGCTCATTACAATAGTTTGTATAATATCAAGCTCGAAATTTTCACCTCACTAGCCTTTTTTTTCATATTTTTTGTGATATTTCACATGATGCCTTAACAAAATAACATTGTCCTATAAATAAAATATCATACAAATAACATTGTCCTATAAATAAAATGTCATTGTTCATGAAATGTAGCAACTGCTGATATGAAATATACACAAAGCTCGAACGTGACTTGTAAAGAAAGTAGCCAATGGAAGTTTCACATTGTGAACAAGAATTTTCTTTTTTGTTTGCAGTCCGTGTTAAAGTCGGTCCACTACGATTCAAGTCCAAAAGGCCCGGCATGGCCAAGCGCGTTAAGGCGTGCGACTCGTAATCCGAGCGCCGCGGGTTCGCGCCCGAGTCGCGCTAAACATGCTCGCCCTCCCAGTCGTGGGGGCGTTATAATGTGACGGTCAATCCCACCATTCGTTGATAAAAGAGTAGCCCAAGAGTTGGCGGTGGGTGGTGATGACTAGCTGCCTTCCCTCTAGTCTTACACTGCTAAATTAGGGACGGCTAGCACAGATAGTCCTCGAGTAGCTTTGTGTGAAATTCAAAAACAAAAACAAACATCAAGTCCAAAATGTGTCCCTGTGGAACCCAATATAATTCTTTGGATAAAATGTCGATAATGTAGTCACCCATTAAGTATATTGGTAGATGTCCTTGCCTTTGTTCAGTGTTTAAATAAAATAAAAAAAACTACTTAGACGTGAGAGAAGTTAAGTGGATATGACTGTTAGCCAATAGGCAGATGACAAAACCAAATATTTCCACGTAATTGGATTTCATCAAATTATAAATAAACTGACAACAAATATAACGTTTTCTCTCGATGTTACAAGATGGCTATGAGACGTTTGATGTTGTGTTCAATTTTTCTATGTTTCTTTAATTTAAAATTTAAATTAATTTGAGCTTTTTTTTCTTCATGGATTATTTTTCTATGTAACAATCTATAGCGTATAACATTAAGGTAAATGTGTCAATAACAGTATTGTACAAATAAACGTAGATTATAATCACGACAACTGAAGCTATTTTAGATTAAATGCTTGTTTCTTGTTTGTTTTCGCACAAAGCTACACGAGAGCTATCTGCGCAAGCCGTCCCTAATTTAGCAACGTAAGACCAGAGGGAAAGCAACTAGTCTTCACCACCCACCGCCAACCCTTGGGCTACTCTTTTACCAACGAATAGTGGGATTAGCCGTAGCATTATAACGCTCCCACGATGGCGCGATTGGGATACGAACCTACGACCCTCAGATTACGAGGAACAAAGCTTTTTAATTCTAAGTATTGTTAATGTCTAATTTTAAATGTGTTTTAAATGTACTCCTTTGTCATGAAATAATTCACTAAATATGTGTAATATTTTCGTGTGAATCGAACATCTGTTATTCTATTGTTTCTATTTTATTTTCTTGTTGTTTTTTTCTTAATTTCGCACAAGACTACTCGAAGGCTATCTGCGCTAGCCGTCCGAAATGTAGTGGTGTAAGACTAGAGGGAAGGCAGATAGTCATCACCACTCACCGCCAACTCTTGGGCTACTCTTTTACCAACGAATAGTGGGATTAGCCGACACATTATAACGCCCATACGACTGAAAGGGCGAGCATGTTTGGTGCGACCGGGATTCGAACCCGAAACCCTCAGATTACAAGTCGAACGCCTTAACACACCTGGCCATGCCGGGCCAGATTAAATGCAGCGTTTAAAACTTTCTCATGTTTCCAATGAAAAGCTCTTCGTTATAATCTCAAAATAAAAGTTATCCCAAAATAAAAATAACTTCCTTATAGGTGAATACATTTTTATTTTAAATTTATTCTCTGACTGTGTATTTTGGTGCAGAATAGGTTATTCATGGTCCTTCATTTATAAAAATGTTTAAGTAAGAATTTGTTTTGGTTTGAATTTTTCGCGAAACTACACGAGGGCTATCTGCGCCAGTCGTCCCTAATTTAGCAGTGTGAGACTAGAAGGAAGGCAGATAGTCATCACCACCCACCGCTAACTCTTAGGCTACTCTCTTACCAACGAATAGTGGGATTGATCGTCATATTATAACGCCCCCACGGCTGAAAGGACGAGCATGTTTGGTGTGACGGGGAATAAGAGTTCGTACTTGTTTAGTTATTCATTTGCAGTTAAGCACAAAGCCACAGATTGGGCCATTTGCGCTGTGCTCACCACGGGTATCAAAACCTGGTTTCTAGCGTTATAAGTCTTCAGACTTATCGCTGTGCCATTGGGGAGAGGTGGGGGGGCTTTAATTCAATCTACAAGTGTGATAATTTATCAAGATAATCTAAATACATCTCGAGGATAATAAAGTCGATTGGCTGAAATGTTATTACATTTATCATAAGTTTATTTTAACTTACCAATTATACCGTTTAAAAATTTGATGGGCATTTCGCTTTGTGAAAACACACGTTCATTCACCCGCCCTCTACAAAAAAAAAATCGAGAAAAACACAGATGAATAAAAAAGTGTATCCGGGTACTTAGCTGGTGTATTTAGTTCCTGTTTGGTAAACACTTACACAGATACACATTTCACGCACCCTAAAGTCAATACTCAACATCAATAAGCTCCTTGTATCTAGAAAAGATATCAGCCGTATATATATATATACAAAAAAAAAACATATCCTATTCGTGGTTTGGTTCGAAAGGCAAACTTTACGATATTTCGTTAGGAGGAGAAAAGATTCGGGGTGTTATACGTGCAACACAAACAGCACTTTCGTCAGATCTGTTTATGGAACACGATATTCTGATTCAGAAGAAAAGGAAGTTCCCTTGGGGATATCCACGAGACTTTTGTCCCTTTTGATCACAGAGAGATTCTTGTCCTCACTAATGAATAATGACGATCCTTCAAAGTTGATGTTTGGAACCAACATGTGAGGACGTGTGTGAAAAGATTCTGCTATAAAGGATGCAGTAGATGGAAACTGGTGCTCTAAGTAATCTGGAGAATGTTTCCAGGATATTTATTCCACGACTTTTAAAAGCACTGTAATCTTACGGTACAAACAAATGTTTCTTTTCCAGTTATTGCTTTCCTACAATAATAATACAACTTTATATTTACACTTAATTTTCTGTGTAAAAGATATGCATCTAAAAACTCAAAATATCAAAGAAGTTTCGTGTTTTTTTTGTTTTGGAACTAAATATAAACATATATTTTTGCGTCAAAGTAAAATGTCAGTTTATAGTTATAAGTTTCTATGAGACTTATTTAACATTTTATTAGATATTTTTGAAGACTGTTTCGTCATATAATATCATAAAACCCTAACTGTAGGGCTACAAATTCAAATGCTTCCAAAACAACATGGCCCGGCAAGGCCAGATGGATTAAGGTGTTCGACTCGTAATATGAGGGTCGCATGTTCGAATCCCCGTCGCACCAAACATACTTGCCCTTTGAGCTGTGAAGGCGTTATAACGGTATGGTCAATCCCACTATTCGTTGGTAAAAGAGTAGCCCAACAGTTGGCTGTGGGCGGTTATGACTAACTGCCTTCCTTCTGGTTTTACACTGCTAAATTAGGTACGGGTAGCGCAAATAACCCCTACTCTTTCACCAATCAATAGTGAAATTGACCGCCACATTATAACGCCTCCAGGTCTGAAAGAACGAGCATGTTTCGAACCCGCAACTTCGGATGACGAATCGAACGCCTTAACCTACCTGGCCAGGATTGTGTTGAAAAGAGCAACTCTGGGCCTCAGACTAATTATAATTGTTTGTTATGATCAAAAACAAACCGAAACAAACAACAATGTGCATTAGTTAAAAGAATCCCACCTTGTAGTTTGTACCCTGGGAACCTTACAATTGGTATCGAGTCTTGTTTTTTATGTTGGCTTGTTTTAGGTTATAACAAACTATTACATGTACATACATATATATATACATATATCTGGCACGTGATTCATTTTAAATACCGATATTCAATTTTTTTAAGTATGTAAAACAATGTGATTATAATATATATGCAAAAACGGATTCAGGAGGTCAAACCTTTCCGACTGATGTATTTGATCACACCCAAAGTCTCACATATTAATTTTTTCTAGGCCTGACTAAAAGATTTTCAACTTGAAGGTAGTCTGGTAGAAATTCTGATAAGTAGTTAGTTTTCTGGAATTTCACACAAAGCTACTCGAGGGCTATCTGTACTAGCCGTCCTTACCCACCGCCAACTCTTGGGCTACTCTTTTACCAACGAATAGTGGGATTGGCCGTCACATTATAACGCCCCCACGGCTGAAAGGGCGAGCATGTGTGGCGCAACGGGGATGCGAACACGCGACCCTCAGATTACGAGTCGAGTGCCTTAACACACCTGGCCATGCCGGGCCTCTCTGATGAGTAACAAAATGGAATCGATAACCTGCGTGCAGTACGAACAAGTAGTTAATAGAGGGCTCACATAACTTAATTAACTTTAATCCTGAGCTAAAAGAATTTCGAGAGACGCGGATATTGAGGATTCCCTCCTCTCTTTCTTTTAACATAGAAATAACTGTGTTCGTAAGTGGGTTTTAACCTGCTACCAGCTAAATGTTCCTTTTCCTAACTTATTATTAACAATATAAACATATTTTAAAATTCCTAATTTGTTTCGATGAGCTTAGGTACAAAATTTCATTAAATTCTCTGATTTATCTTTCGATTTAACTTAATCAGAATTGGTGTTTATTAACCTGTAGAGCGCCACCTAATGCGCGCGATGGCTAAATGGTGAAGTTAGATTGTTTGTTTGTTTTGAATTTCGCGCAAAGCTACACGATGGCTATCTGCTCTAGCCGACCCTAATTTAGCAGAGTAAGACTAGGTAGTTCTCACCACTCACCGCCCACTCTTGGGCTAATCTTCCATCAATGAATAATAGGATTGATCGTCCATCACAACGCTTCCATGGCTGAAAAAAAAAGCGAGCATATTTGGTGTGATTCGAAGTCACGACCCTGTCCACCTGGCCTTGCCGAGGCCAGACGAGATTAGAGACCATAGGATCTAGATATATCTGTCTCTCATCGTAAACTATTCGGCAGAAGCCAGACAACACAATTTCGTATGACTGCATTGGCTGTCACTTTTATGACTCGTCCACAACTGAAAATGTGGAACAGGTTCGACGTCATCCTGCCTTGAACCTTAACCCTTTCGATTCCAGACCAACTGTTTTCCCTTGGATTTAAAAACACTAGAACTATACTAGAATGTAATGATGACACGAGATATTTTTGTAGATTATAGAAATTTCACGTGATAGATGTTTGGTTCGTAATTAAACATTTTTCAAAGATATTAATAAACACACACAAAAACTTCCATCTAGTACTTTAAAATGTCCAACAGAATTCGATAATAACACAGTTAGTCTCTTTGCAAAGATACACCAAGGGCTCTCCGTGTTCTGCTCACGATGGGTATCGAAACCCGATTTTTAGCGTTTCAATCCTCCAGCTTACCGCTGAACTTGGAGGCAGTAATTATATGAGCATGTGTATAAATCAAACTAATGTGCTTCGTGTTCTTGTTTACCGATTTGTTTTCAAAATGTTTCGCGTAACAACGAGCTTACATTAAGTTTCAGCCATCTTGGATCGTGATATAATGATATTTCCAATATTTGAGAACCTTTTCCGTTTATACATCTTCTCAAAGATCAGAACGAAAATTTACTTCTACAAAATTTTTTTGAGATATTAACGTCCACAGTTGGTTCTTTAAAGTCGACAACCGCAGTAAGGGTTACGCAGAGAACCAAGAAATATCCCTTACGAAAAGCCCCCAAGTGGCTCAATGGTACTTCTACAGACTTCCAATGTGAAAAACCGGGTTTCGATACCCGTGGAGGGCAGAGCACAGATAGCCCATTTTGTAGCTTTGTGTTTAATTTTAAACAAAAATGAAATATTAGGTTATGTTACAAGAACGTAATACAATGCAATGTTGGAAGAATGCGACAATGTTATGTTACAAGGATTTGTATAGGTAGTTTATTACAATGATTTATAGAACTGTTTGTACGCGTATTTAAATACACATGACGTTCTTTCACATGTAATCACCAATTAATTGTATTAAATAATTGTATTTTTCTTCCGACAAAATATTTCAAATGGGCTTATCTGAATGTACTAGTTTCACTGTCTATGTTCCAGTTGTCGTTCGAAATATGTGACGAATAATATAACCAGAAATAAAAGTCCATTTCTTTGTTTGATGTTAAGCACAATGATACAAAATGGACTCTCTGTGACGTGCCCCAAAAGGATGTTAAAACCTGGTTCTTAGCCTAACAAGCCTTATCGCCGCTGGGTCGTTCTATTTCCTCAAAAAGTAGCATGAAAAATTAAACCTTCACAGAAACCAATCCAATAAAACCTTCAAATTACCGAAATGAGTTTATTAGAATATTGTCCAATAAACATGAAGCACGGTTATTATTTGCCCAAAAATATGGGCAGAAAATTCAAATTCAAAACGGTTGGTTTATTTGTGAAAATTAGCACGGTTATTATTTGCCCAAAAATATGGGCAGAAAATTCAAATTCAAAACGGTTGGTTTATTTGTGAAAATTAGCAAGCGTTAAGTGCATTGCACACGAGAGTATTTTGACTACAATGCACGTGCAGCTCGTATTAGCCGCCAGAGAAAACTAGAACAATTTCGAGACTTCTTGACTGCATAAAGCAGTTTTTAAAGATGTAGATTTATTTGTGTTGATCAGTTGAAATAGTTTTAAAAATAACCTGTTTTTCAGAACAGCTGTATAAATAGATTTTTGAAAATGACCTGTTTTTCAGAACAGCTGTATAAATAGATTTTTGAAAATGACCTGTTTTTCAGAACAGCTGTATAAATAGATTTTTGAAAATGACCTGTTTTTCAGAACAGCTGTATAATAACTTGTCTGGGTAAGCTTTTTGAAAACTGGTTTCGAGTGCCTCTATTCTTAGCCGAACTGGTTCAGCGGAAAGACTTGAGGATTCCGGTTTCGAAACCCACGGTAAGAACACAAGTAGCTGATTTTGTAGATTTGCGCTCAACAGTAACTAAACCCAATCAGTCAAAATATGTACACAACATTAACCTTGTACGTATTGTATTACCATATACACATACATATTTTATTGTAAGAACAATGACAGGATATGTCACAACTCATATCAATGTATTAAGATATTTTTGTTACTATACATATTTCATTGTAAATATAATAACAGGGTATGTCACAACTCTTATCGATGTATTAAGATATTTTTGTTACTATACATATTTCATTGTAAATATAATAACAGGGTATGTCACAACTCTTATCGATGTATTAAGATATTTTTGTTATTATACATGTTATTGTAAACATAATGACAGGATATGTCAGAACTCATTTCGATGTATTAAAGTATTTTTGTTATTATACATATTTCATTGTAAATACAATGACAGGGTATGTCAGAACTCATCTCGATGTATTAAAGTAGTTTTGTTATTATACATGTTTCATTGTAAATACAATGACAGGGTATGTCAGAACTCATCTCGATGTATTGAGGTATTTTTGTTATTATATATGTTATTGTAAACATAATGACAGGATATGTCAGAACTCATCTCGATGTATTGAGGTATTTTTGTTATTATATATATTATTGTAAACATAATAACAGGATATGTCAGAACGCATCTCGATGTATTAAGGTATTTTTGTAATTACTGTAAACATAATGACAGGATAAGTCAGAACGCATCTCGATGTATTAAGGTATTTTTGTAATTACTGTAAACATAATGACAGGATATGTCAGAACACATCTCGATGTATTGAGGTATTTTTGTTATTATATATATTATTGTAAACATAATAACAGGATATGTCAGAACGCATCTCGATGTATTAAGGTATTTTTGTAATTACTGTAAACATAATGACAGGATATGTCAGAACACATCTCGATGTATTAAGGTATTTTTGTTATTATATATATTATTGTAAACATAATGACAGGATATGTTAGAACACATCTCGATGTATTAAGGTATTTTTGTTATAATATATATTACTGTAAACACAACGACAGGATATGTCGGAACCTATCTTGATGTATTAAGGTTTTTCAAGGATAATAACTGTCATACACATAATTGAAAAGTCCTTTACCATCTACGAGTATCCTAAAGCTTTTTATTCTTTAAGACTCTTCTAAAATAGAATATCAAGTAATAAGAAATAGAAAACATTCTTTTCTCTCCCTGAATGTTTTCCTGTAAGAATTCCTGTCCATTTCTTTTCAAATCTAGCACATAAATATAAATATAACACTTGCAGAAATATGTACCGTTACCAGTGTAGTGAAATTTTTCATGTTGCTTAGGAATGTGTGTTTATGTAAACAACGATTCTGTATTCCTTCAAGATGTAAGATGTATTAGTTTTCCAACGCTATTAAAACTTTCGAGAACAGCATAACTTCGACAGAGCTGAATCTCGTATATAGGATTCAACATCCCTCGAGGGCTTCTCTCGTCTGTCAATCACTCCTTTTGTAATTTTTCGATGTTTCTAGTGAACATACTAACCATAATATTTGATAATTATAGTTCACATCTCTGATCTGTGGCATAACGACTTCTACGAGGTTTACGAATTTCAGTCGGACATTTTAAAACGTTTTCCTGGTTTCCACACAAAATTTTAAAAATTTTAAAATAGAAACGTTGTACGGTATTGGAGCCTCGCATTAGAACCTGTACGACAATTATCTGATTTAAAATATCCAATGAATGATTTGTTTTCTTACAGTAAAGGTTATGAAAGATTTACGAAGTTGGCTGTTTGTCTGCTTGCTATTAAGCACTGAGCTATCCAGAGCGGATGTTGTGAAATTCTTTTCGTTTACGAAAGGTAGTGTTTTTCTTGTATGCCCATTAGATAAAACTTCTTACAGTGAGAAATTCTTCTTGTTTTTGAGAACGTACTGTTATCTTGAAAAGTGCATTAGGTAAAACAACCCACAGTGTGAAATTATTATTCTTTATCTTGGCATGATTGAGTCCTACTTTTATTCACTTGGCAACTTTAATGGTTCTAAAAATTGAAATTGAGGTGGCTCAAATGTTAATAAGAATTTCTAGCTGAAGGTAATATCCACGGCGGCTCACTAGTACGTGTAAGAGCTTATAATCGTGTAAATGAAAACAAAAATGTAACAGATTAATTAGAAAAGCCAATTCTACACCAATAATTCGATGTTAGAGAAAATGTCTCAGCACGACGTAATAATCATAAAGGTTATTAAAATGTGCAGAGAAGCAATATCAATGACATACTATAATGCAACTCTTGCTTATATGATACTGTTAAAACCTTTTTATTACGCGATGTGCAACCCCCAACTTAGCAAAATGTTTTTCCTGTACACATGCAGATTTGCAATAGGTGTCACGATTTTTCCGTTTCGCCTACGTTTTCTATCACGTATAAATTTATTTTTATCCATTCTCAGGACGCAGACATGACGTCATGAATACGCCACACGCTTATCTAATGCTCTAGCGCTATCTATACACATATAATAGTACTGTCTGTTGTATATCCATGTAAATGCTTCGCAGGGTGTGGATGGATCTTCACCAAAATTGCCATGAAGGTTCACAAGGTTAATGGGGAAATACACACAAATTTCAATTTTGTATTTTTTTGTTTTTACGATGTTTTTTTTTTACCATCATTTCGGTCCTCTTGATGGCATGAAGATTTGTTGGGTCCATGAGAAGATACATTCAAATTTATGGTTTCATATTTTATACGTTTTGCTGTTTTTACAGGCGATTTGTTGTTCTTTACTTATATATATATAAAGGAAACAACTTTTCACGTCCTAAGATAACCTTTCATTAATCCTGAATCACACAATTTCCGTCCAAGGTACCCCAGCTGGCGAAAATAATAGGAACTAAAACAACAGGCGTTTAAGGATTGCCAGATTTCAGATTCATGCAACTCACTCCAAGTATTCAGATTCGTAATAAAGACCAACAAAGATTTCTTCTCATCAGAGCACGTGAAATTCGGCAGAGAGATCAAAAGTGCACCGTTTGCTCTGAACGTGGCTATAAAGTTTAACACCATGAATCTGAGGTCACGCTCTCTCACTGTTTACAGATTTTCTAACGAACACTTCAAGTATGCTGCTAATTGTTAAAAATTATCAAACAAATACTACGTGTCCAAACTTCTCGTGTTTACGTCACGGACAAGCTATTTCCAATACAAGCCCCGCATGGCCAGGTTGGTTAAGGCGTTCGACTCGAATCCCCATCGCACCAAACATGCTTATCCTTTCAGCTGTGGAGCGTCATAATGTGACGGTTAATCCCACTATTCGTTGGTAAAAGAGTAGCCCGAGAGTTGGCGGTGGGTGGTGATGACTAGCTGATTTTCCTCTGGTCTTAAACTACTAAATTAGGGACGGCTAGCACAGATAGCCCTCGAGTAGCTTTGTGCAAAAAGCTATGGTAATTGCCCCCCAGTGGCTCAGCGGTATGTCTGCGGACTTACACGCTAAAATCCGGGTTTCGATACCCGTGGTGGGCAGAGCACAGATAGCCCATTGTGTAGCTTTGTGCTTAATTCAAAACAACAACAACAACAAGCTATGGTAAAGCGAAAAGTTGAATTATAGAAATTTCTACAGATAAACGCAATAAGTAAAAGGTTTTATTTTTAAAAAAATATTCCAGTTGGCCTGACATAGCCAAGCGCGTTAAGGCGTGCACTTCGTAATCTGAGGGTCGCGGGTTCGCCCACGAGTCGCGCCAAACATGCTCGCCCTCCCAGCCGTGAGGGCGTTATAAACTTACGGTCAATCCCACTATTCGTTGGTAAAAGAGTAACCCAAAAGTTGGCGGTGGGTGGTGATGACTAGCTGCCTTCCCTCTAGTCTTACACTGCTAAATTAGGGACGGCTAGCACAGATAGCCCTCGAATAGCTTTGTGCGAAATTCCAAAACAAACAAACAAATTATATTCCAGTCACTCTCATATGTTTATGAATCCGTCTCTTGTTCATCAGCGTATAAAACAAGAAAACGTACATGAACCTATGGCATTCCCACCGTCTCGATTATCAGAAGCGCCACCTAGCCTCATTCAGTTGTTTGCACCATTAATAAAATGTTTAATGAGCTATTTTACTGAGCAATCAAGTAAGACCAGAACTACTTACCCAGAATGCAAAGTGAACAAAATTAAACGTTTATGAGTGTTAGGTTTAATATTACCATTGGTAATGGTTTATTCAAAATATTCTTATGAGCACAACTGTGATGTAATATCACACCTATTTCCTATTTAGGTGTCGTGCTTAGACGCTATACATCATTAGAGTTGATGTATCGTAAACGACTCGTGTTAAGTATTGTTTGAACTTCAGCGTTCCGCCACGACGGACTGCTGAGTTCTCATTATGAGAAGAGACTTCGTCGCACAAGCTCGGTTGAAGCGGAATTTCGCAGAGTTTGAAGTGAACACACGTAGTGGGTTATAACCAAAACTATGTGTTTAAGTTAATGTATTGTTATTCATTATTTTGACCTTTAGGTTAAATATTCAAGCTACGTGTAGAACCTATGAAACGGTTTCCACAATATGAAAGAGTTTTCTGAAACAACAACGAGTTCCACAATACAAAAGAGTTTTCTGAAACAACAACGGTTTCCACAATATAAAAGAGTTTTCTGAAACAACAACGGGTTCCACAATATAAAAGAGTTTTCTGAAACAACAACGGGTTTCACAATATAAAATAATTTTCTGAAACAACGGATTCCACAATATAAAAGAGTTTCCTGAAACAACAACGGTTTCCACAATATAAAAGAGTTTTCTGAAACAACAACGGTTTCCACAATATAAAAGAGTTTTCTGAAACAACAACGGTTTCCACAATATAAAAGAGTTTTCTGAAACAACAACGGTTTCCACAATATAAAAGAGTTTTCTGAAACAACAACGGTTTCCACAATATAAAAGAGTTTTCTGAAACAACAACGGTTTCCACAATATAAAAGAGTTTTCTGAAACAACAACGGGTTCCACAATATAAAAGAGTTTTCTGAAACAACAACGGTTTCCACAATATAAGAGAGTTTTCTGAAACAACGGATTCCACAATATAAAAGAGTTTTCTGAAACAACAACGGTTTCCACAATATAAAAGAGTTTTCTGAAACAACAACGGTTTCCACAATATAAAAGAGTTTTCTGAAACAACAACGGTTTCCACAACATAAAAGAGTTTCCTGAAACAACAACGGTTTCCACAATATAAAAGAGTTTTCTGAAACAACAACGGTTTCCACAATATAAAAGAGTTTTCTGAAACAACAACGGTTTCCACAATATAAAAGAGTTTTCTGAAACAACAACGGTTTCCACAATATAAAAGAGTTTTCTGAAACAACAACGGTTTCCACAATATAAAAGAGTTTTCTGAAACAACAACGGTTTCCACAACATAAAATAGTTTCCTGAAACAACAACGGTTTCCACAATATAAAAGAGTTTTCTGAAACAACAACGGTTTCCACAATATAAAAGAGTTTTCTGAAACAACAACGGTTTCCACAATATAAAAGAGTTTTCTGAAACAACAACGGTTTCCACAATATAAAAGAGTTTTCTGAAACAACAACGGTTTCCACAATATAAAAGAGTTTTCTGAAACAACAACGGTTTCCACAATTTAAAAGAGTTTTCTGAAACAACAACGGGTTCCACAATATAAAAGAGTTTTCTGAAACAACAACGGTTTCCACAATACAAGAGAGTTTTCTAAAACAACGGATTCCACAATATAAAAGAGTTTTCTGAAACAACAACGGGTTTCACAATATAAAATAATTTTCTGAAACAACAACGGGTTCCACAATACAAAAGAGTTTTCTGAAACAACGGATCCCACAATATAAAAGAGTTTTCTGAAACAACAACGGGTTCCACAATATAAAAAAGTTTTCTGAAACAACAACGGGTTTCACAATATAAAATAATTTTCTGAAACAACGGATTCCACAATATAAAAGAGTTTTCTGAAACAACAACGGGTTTCACAATATAAAATAATTTTCTGAAACAACGGATTCCACAATATAAAAGAGTTTTCTGAAACAACAACGGTTTCCACAATATAAAAGAGTTTTCTGAAACAACAACGGTTTCCACAATATAAAAGAGTTTTCTGAAACAACGGGTTTCACAATATAAGAGAGTTTTCTGAAACAACGGATTCCACAATATAAAAGAGTTTTCTGAAACAACAACGGTTTCCACAATATAAAAGAGTTTTCTGAAACAACAACGGTTTCCACAATATAAAAGAGTTTTCTGAAACAACAACGGTTTCCACAATATAAAAGAGTTTTCTGAAACAACAACGGGTTCCACAATATAAAAGAGTTTTCTGAAACAACAACGGTTTCCACAATATAAGAGAGTTTTCTGAAACAACGGATTCCACAATATAAAAGAGTTTTCTGAAACAACAACGGTTTCCACAATATAAAAGAGTTTTCTGAAACAACAACGGTTTCCACAATATAAAAGAGTTTTCTGAAACAACAACGGTTTCCACAATATAAAAGAGTTTTCTGAAACAACAACGGTTTCCACAATATAAAAGAGTTTTCTGAAACAACAACTGTTTCCACAGTATAAAAGAGTTTTCTGAAACAACAACGGTTTCCACAATATAAAAAAGTTTTCTGAAACAACAACGGTTTCCACAATATAAAATAGTTTTCTGAAACAACACCGGTTTCCACAATATAAAATAGTTTTCTGAAACAACACCGGTTTCCACAATATAAAAGAGTTTTCTGAAACAACAACGGTTTCCACAATATAAAAGAGTTTTCTGAAACAACAACGGGTTCCACAATATAAAAAAGTTTTCTGAAACAACAACGGGTTTCACAATATAAAATAATTTTCTGAAACAACAACGGGTTCCACAATACAAAAGAGTTTTCTGAAACAACGGATCCCACAATATAAAAGAGTTTTCTGAAACAACAACGGGTTCCACAATATAAAAGAGTTTTCTGAAACAACAACGGGTTTCACAATATAAAATAATTTTCTGAAACAACGGATTCCACAATATAAAAGAGTTTTCTGAAACAACAACGGTTTCCACAATATAAAAGAGTTTTCTGAAACAACAACGGTTTCCACAATATAAAAGAGTTTTCTGAAACAACAACGGTTTCCACAATATAAAATAGTTTTCTGAAACAACAACGGTTTCCACAATATAAAAGAGTTTTCTGAAACAACAACGGTTTCCACAATATAAAAGAGTTTTCTGAAACAACAACGGGTTCCACAATATAAAAGAGTTTTCTGAAACAACAACGGTTTCCACAATATAAGAGAGTTTTCTGAAACAACGGATTCCACAATATAAAAGAGTTTTCTGAAACAACGGATCCCACAATATAAAAGAGTTTTCTGAAACAACAACGGGTTCCACAATATAAAAAAGTTTTCTGAAACAACGACGGGTTTCACAATATAAAATAATTTTCTGAAACAACGGATTCCACAATATAAAAGAGTTTCCTGAAACAACAACGGGTTTCACAATATAAAAGAGTTTTCTGAAACAACAACGGTTTCCACAATATAAAAGAGTTTTCTGAAACAACAACGGTTTCCACAATATAAAAGAGTTTTCTGAAACAACAACGGTTTCCACAATATAAAAGAGTTTCCTGAAACAACAACGGTTTCCACAATATAAAAGAGTTTTCTGAAACAACAACGGTTTCCACAATATAAAAGAGTTTTCTGAAACAACAACGGTTTCCACAATATAAAAGAGTTTTCTGAAACAACAACGGGTTCCACAATATAAAAGAGTTTTCTGAAACAACAACGGTTTCCACAATATAAAAGAGTTTTCTGAAACAACAACGGTTTCCACAATATAAAAGAGTTTTCTGAAACAACAACGGTTTCCACAATTTAAAAGAGTTTTCTGAAACAACAACGGGTTCCACAATATAAAAGAGTTTTCTGAAACAACAACGGTTTCCACAATACAAGAGAGTTTTCTGAAACAACGGATTCCACAATATAAAAGAGTTTTCTGAAACAACAACGGGTTTCACAATATAAAATAATTTTCTGAAACAACAACGGGTTCCACAATACAAAAGAGTTTTCTGAAACAACGGATCCCACAATATAAAAGAGTTTTCTGAAACAACAACGGGTTCCACAATATAAAAAAGTTTTCTGAAACAACAACGGGTTTCACAATATAAAATAATTTTCTGAAACAACGGATTCCACAATACAAAAGAGTTTTCTGAAACAACAACGGGTTTCACAATATAAAATAATTTTCTGAAACAACGGATTCCACAATATAAAAGAGTTTTCTGAAACAACAACGGTTTCCACAATATAAAAGAGTTTTCTGAAACAACAACGGTTTCCACAATATAAAAGAGTTTTCTGAAACAACGGGTTTCACAATATAAAAGAGTTTTCTGAAATTTGTTTTAACCCTCTTAAGTTTTCAGCTGTTTTCAAAGTTTTTTCTAGTGTTATAAATCATTAGAGCATTTTGTAACTCAACTACTCGTTATCCCGAATAATGTCTCGTAAATTATCCACTATTCTTTCTTTCTCGAGATACGGAAGTGTTCTCCTTGTTTACAAGTGAACACTATTACCGAAATCCTTTATTTTATCTCTCAGTGAACAAAAGTTTATTTGATTTTTTTTTAAATTTTGGTTCGTATTTATCTATTACACCACTGAAGCACATTTTATGAAACGTTTCACAATGGAGTGAAGCACATTTTATGAAACGGTTCACAATGGAGTGAAGCACATTTTATGAAACGGTTCACAATGGAGTGAATACTTCCGGACTACTTACAAATCACGGTTAAGTCTATGTTCTGTAATTAGTCTCTATTGGCTCGTCGACTATTATCTGTTCACTTACTATCTGTGCACCAAAGTCTGTATAAGAACATAGGTGAAGCTAAATCGAAGTAGTTGAAAACTAAAGTAAGCAAGGTAAGAATAAAATTCTATAACAACTCCATGGTCCTCCGACGTAAATGATCTTACACATTGTAACTTATTTCTTTGTTCTTTTTATATTCACACAAATCTAATCGAGGACCATCTGCGCTAGCCGTCCGTCATTTAATAGTGATAGACGAGAAGGGATGCTGCTAGTTAACATCATCCTCCGCCAACTCTCGGGCTACTCTTTTTATCACCAAAATGTGAGTTGACTAACGCATTATCACACTTCCACGACGTAAAGGACGAGCGCGTTCGGCGGCGCAATTTAAACCAGCGACTTGCGGATTATGAGTCAAGCGCCCTGGTCACCAAATCTTGATAGACCTACAAACAAAATCAGAGATTTAGTATGTCATGTTACAACGATTTGGAACATTCATCATATCATTACAGTGCACATGATCACGTCTCATCAAGCTCCAGCATCTTAAGAATTACTGTGCAGTGTATTTTCTACTGCATGTTAGGTTATCATGCTCAGAGCATACCAGTCCTCCCTGCACGATATCTACAATCCATTTTATGTACGAGGGCGACGGCTTCCTAGCCCCTTTCTTAACTGTCACATTGACTCCATGGAAGAACGCAAATACCCATTTCCTTCTCTAGCTGCTTTAGGAATGAAACGGTTGAACTGGAAGTGTTTTCTTGGTGAATCCGTACCCTTGTGACCTCGGGAATGTTTCTTGATTTTGCTGCTTACTATTCCCTAGAACACGTGAATGTTTTTTGATACTCACTTTTGTGTTCATTGAATCTCACTTGTTACAAGTCGACACAACCCTGGTGCGACTTCTTACAGGTCTCTTTTCGAATGAACCTGAACCCCAAGCTGATCGGTATTATTTTGTTCACCAATGCCATTAAGTTGAAGTGGTATTGAAATCTCGGAAAATTTAAAACGCAATCTGAACACAATTGATAATCTGAGTATATGGATATTTTGCGTTGTAAAGAGTTGTTACATTCTATTCCCAAAAGCGATCAATTATCGGTAACACAACATTGCATACAAAATGCTAAACAATGTAAAAAACATGATTTCACTCCACAGTGACTTTGTATCAGCTGTGTATGTCACGTCGCTCGTTTGTTTACATATTCAAAATCATTTTCATACAAAACCAGAGTTGATAACGTTATATTTCCCGCATAATAACATCTTACTTTCTGACAGTATAAAACTGTTTATTGTGAATTGGATATTGAAGGTAAAAGATGTACACTGCTAATTTCGGAATATATATATATATTATATACAGTACTTGATTCGAAAATAACACAAAGCCAATAAAGTCCTTTAAAACTGAAAGACGTTCCTTTCTAAGCAGCTTTAGTACAAAATAATCAGCAGTGCTGTATTATAACTCTAAGGTACAGATAGGTATTACATAGATACAGATAGGTATTACATAGATACATATAGGTATTACATAGCTACAGATAGGTATTACATAGCTACAGATAGGTATTACATAGCTACAGATAGGTATTACATAGGTACAGATAGGTATTACATAGATACAGATAGGTATTACATAGTTACAGATAGGTATTACATAGATACAGATAGGTATTACATAGATACAGATAGGTATTACATAGGTACAGATAGGTATTACATATATACGGATAGGTATTAAATAGATACAGATAGGTATTACATAGGTACGGATTGGTATTACATAGCTACAGATAGGTATTACATAAATACAGATAGGTAATACATAGCTACAGATAGGTATTACATAGGTACAGATAGATATTACATATATACAGATGGGTATTACATAGGCACAGATAGGTATTACATAAGTACAGAAACGTATTACAAAGATACAAAAAGGTATTACATAGGTACATATTAGTATTGCATAGATACAGATAGGTGTTACATAGGTACAAATAGATATTACATATATACAGATAGGTATTACATAGTTACAGATAGGTATTACATAGGTACAGATAGGTATTACATATATAAAGATATGTATTACATAGGTACAGATAGGTATTACATAGGTACAGATAGGTATTACATAGGTACAGATATGTATTACATAGATACAGATAGGTATTATATAGCTACAGATAGGTATTACATAGGTACAGAAAGGTATTATATAGCTACATATAGGTATTGCATAGATACAGATAGGTATTACATAGGTACAGATGGGTATTACATAGATACAGAAACGTATTACATAGATACAAAAAGGTATTACATAGATACGGAAAGGTATTACATAGGTACATATTAGTATTGCATAGATACAGATAGGTGTTACATAGGTACAAATAGATATTACATATATACAGATAGGTATTACATAGTTACAGATAGGTATTACATAGCTACAGATAGGTATTACATAGGTACAGATAGGTATTACATATATAAAAATATGTATTACATAGGTAGAGATAGGTATTACATAGGTACAGATAGGTATTACATAGATACAGATAGGTATTATATAGCTACAGATAGGTATTACATAGTTACAGATAGGTATTACATAGATACAGATGGGTATTAAATAGGAACAGAAACGTATTACATAGATACAAAAAGGTATTACATAGATACAGATAGGTATTACATAGATACGGAAAGGTATTATATAGGTACATATAGGTATTGCACAGAAACAGATAGGTATTACATAGGTACAGATGGGTAGTACATAGATACAGATAGGTATTACATAGGTACAGATAGGTATTACATAGGTACAGATAGATATTACATATATACAGATAGGTATTACATAGCTACAGATAGGTATTACATAGATACGGAAAGGTATTACATAGGTACATATAGGTATTGCATAGAAACAGATAGGTATTACATAGGTACAGATGGGTATTACATAGATACAGATCGGTATTACATAGATGCAGATAGGTATTACATAGGTACAGATATGTATTACATAGATACAGATAGGTATTATATAGCTACAGATAAGTATTACATAGGTACAGAAAGGTATTATATAGCTACATATAGGTGTTACATAGTTACAGATAGGTATTACATAGATACAGATGGGTATTACATAGGTACAGATAGGTATTAAATAGATACAGATAGGTATTACATAGTTACAGATAGGTATTACATAGATACAGATAGGTATTATATAGGTACAGATAGGTATTACATAGATACACATAGGTACAGATAGGTATCAAATAGATACAGATAGGTATTACTAGGTACAGATAGGTATTAAATAGATACAGATAGGTATCACTAAGTACAGATAAGTATTACAAAGGTACAGATAGGTATTACATATATTCATGAAGGGAAAACGTGCAGAAACTTTATACAAATAAAGAAATGGTTTTGTGATATAAAATAAATTTTTGTATCTCTGATCATTATCAGAGTTTTGAATCTCTGGACATTATCAGAGTTTTGTATCTCTGAACATTATCAGAGTTTTGTATCTCTGGACATTATCAGAGTTTTGTATCTATGGACTTTATTAGAGTTTTGCATCTCTGAACATTATCAGGGTTTTGTATCTCTGAACATCATTAGTGTTTTGTATCTCTGGACATTATCAGAGTTTTGTATCTATGGACATTATCAGAGTTTTGTATCTCTGGACATTATCAGAGTTTTGTATCTCTGAACATCATTAGAGTTTTGTATCTCTGGACATTATCAGAGTTTTGAAGCTCGATATCGTTAACAGTTGTATTTTTTGTTGTTGTTTTTGGCAGAACCAATGATGACAACTATTATCATCAGAATCCATGATGTTAAATTGATGAATTATAATTAATGTAGTCAGAACCAATGATGATAAACTGATGATATCTGCTTAATGTAGTCAGAACCAATGATGATAAACTGATGATATCTGCTTAATGTAGTCAGAACCAATGATGATAAACTGATGATATCTGCTTAATGTAGTCAGAACCAATGATGATAAACTGATGATATCTGCTTAATGTAGTCAGAACCAATGGTGATAAACGGATGATCCATGGCATCTTTACTCTGAAATATTTTTCTTACCTTTCATTGTATTGGTTAAATGGTAAATCCGTCCTTTGTTTACGCTCTTACTTAACATGGAAACACGTACACAAAGAAAGCTATTCACCACGTGTTGAAGTCGTCCAACCAGCATGTACATCTGTATGTAAGTTGTACAATTTTAATATTGTTCATTTGATACAGGTTTGTTTAGATTAAATAAATTAATTTCCTGGAGAATTCTTTTCGCTGAATGAAAACGAGTTTTACTACCTCAATCAACCAGCGTTCCTTATCTTTGAAACAAATAAAAACAAACTCTGGAAAATAATATTTGTTCTTTGTTTTTCCGTCTTATATAATCTCTCGGCGAATAAACATATTTCGAGTTTTACTGATGGTGGATCATACCTAAACAAGACAGACCAATATTCTGTCGAAACACGAAGCATGTTCTACGATCAACGGCATTCTTCCGTTTGCTTTTTAATTCTTGTTTGCCTTATTATAATTACACACGCACAACAAATAATCTGGTATTTTAAGATTAAAGTAAAACTAAAAGTAAACGAAGCCGATTGGAAACAGACAAATCCTAATATTTGTTCTCAGCCAATTAATTTCAAGATACGTTTTTTTACATACTTTTTATTAAAACAACCAATCCAGTTTTCATACGTTTGGCCCCCCCAAAAAAACATTTTTTGCAAGGAAATGAAAACATATTCCTCCACTGTATTATTTAAATGACCAATTTATTACTGTTACCAGTGAGATTTATAAGTAGCCCCATACTACTGGACGTTTAATTGGACGATTTCATTTAACTAGAATTATCAGCCTGAGAACCACGAGCTGAAAACATTATTATTTATTTTAAAGACAATTGTTAAATTGTTGGTTTGAAACTTTCAATCCCGTCGTCAACTGTAAATTACTTAATACAGTGTATTGTGTAATAATTATTATAAATATACACATGAAAGGAAGGCGTTAATAAGTTATTATTCAGAAAACGATACAGCTGTGTATACATAATTCAGGTTTACCACTGATGCAATGTCTTCTTTCAACATTTTCCTGAAAGCCTTCCTAACTAAATCCCCGAAGGCTTCATCGAAGGAAAGAACTAAAATATCCTTTCTGGGATGAGTACCTTCACAGCCGGTTGCAGTATGTATAGTGAGTTGGTAAATGTTATACCATATATAAATAGATTATTTATTCCATGTCTAATGCACTTCCAAACATCATCTAAATCTTCTTCGTACAACAAACAAATGACGTTCCAATACAAACACAAAATAAAAACAACAGAGGGTGGAAAAGTACAAAGTCGTTTTGACATAAACAAAACCGTCTACTTACATAACAGATATTTCCATTTCCTTTCAAATTTCCAAGAAAAGCTGGAGAAGAAAGGAGAGCAAACTAGTTAAAGATGAAACAAGTCTTTGCTGTTTGTTTATCCAGTTAAACAAACGAAATAACCAAGGTCCCTTAAATTTTTACCTGGCAAATATTCATCGTCTCTTAGTTTTTCATTGGTTGACCAGGCACGCGTTAACTCAATACTATGCAGTGTACTCTTAAGCCTAAACATGGCATAATTAAAACTAAAATGATATGAACTTACGAAAGTTTTATGGTAAAATACGCCGTTATAGAACAGCGTGGACAAATAAAAACAATAATAATAAATATGTGGAGAGGTGTGGGCTTGTTAGAATAAAACAACATGACGAGGGCTAAAACATCTGACATAATAAAGTTCTAAAACAGCTTGAAAATTACACAATGAAGTTAAATATTATAACAAAAGTTCCAACAAGGTTTTGTCTCCATTAGATACAAGAAGTTTAAATAGAAACAGGAATATATTTGCACTATAGAAGAAAGTGGTCACATAACTAGACATATTTTAGCAGTTTACTAAAAGTTATCCTGGTATCCAGGGGTATTTTTCGTTTGTGTATGTTTGATTCATTATTCCATATTACAGTGTTCTTATGGGACATACCTTAAGAAATTATGAAACGTGTTCTTTGTTTGAGCTATATGTGAGAAATGAACAATTTATGATCGAAAGCTATCGATATTTGTTCTTAAATCCTATAAAGATTTTTTGAGTAATATGAAACTAGTCGCGCAGATAGCCCTTGTGTAGCTTTACGCGAAACATGGAACTAGTTAAATTAATTTTATGATCATACCCAGAAGATGTAACATGGAGTTTTTATGTCTGTATTTCACCTCCATGAAGCAGCAACACGCAGTACAGTGGCTCCATCTGCATAGAAACATTATTCAAGTGTCAAAATATAATTTGTGTGTAAAGAACCTGGAAATCATAAAAATAAGTAGGTTTGTGTCTGTTCGCTGAGGGCTATCAGCGCTAGCCGTCCCATTTTAGCAGTGTAAGACTAGATGGAGGGCAGCTAGTCATTACTACCTGTCACCAACTCTTGGGCTACTCTTTTACCAACGAATAGTGGGATTGATTTACCTTATAACGCCCTCACGGTTAAAAGGGCGAACATGTTTAATGTGTTGGGGATTCGATCCCGCGACCTTCAGATCACAAATTAAGCGCACAAGCCACCTGGCCATGCTGGGTTTGGTTTGGTTTGAATTTCGCGCAAAGCTACACGAGGGTTATCTGCGCTACCGTCCCTAATTTTAGCAGGGACTAAAAGAAGGACAGCCAGTCATCACCAACCACCGCCAACTCTTAGGCTACTCTTTTACCAACGAATAGTGGGATTGACCTTCACTTTATAACGCCTCCATGGCTGAATGGCCGAGCATGTTTGGTGTGACGGGGGTTTGAACTCGCGACCCTCGGATTACGAGAAGAATGCCTTAACCACCTGACCATGCTGGGCCGAACTAAGTTTGAAACTCCAAAGTGACGTTTTTTGTCACTTAAGACGCTATATTCATCATTAGTGTTCAACGTAGAAAATCTCATTTTGGTTGAAATGAGCAAAATTTACTCGTGAGTTAACTTTCAGTTGAAATAACAAAGGAAGAAACAAACGTGATATTTTCTGTTTACATAATTCTCATTAACACATGCTTATCTGTTTACATAGTTCTCATTAACACATGCTTATTAGATTCCTTCAGAAGAAAAATATTCTGGTTTGGTCTCAACATTTTTGCACATAAAGTTCTCAGGAAGTCTCACTGTGTCAAATCTTTATCGAGCAATAGAAATAATTGGAGTAAATATTATTTTTCTTCAGTGATATGAATATAGAAGAGAAAGTTGACTTTGAACCCTTTGTTTTAAAGTTTGATTGTCGGAAATACAAAATATTATTTAAAATTGTTTTCACCATAACTTGTGTTTTGCCATTATTCGATGCTGAGGGAAATAAATGTAAGAGGTAAACACAAAGTACAGAAGCGAATGCCGAACTGAGCGCTTGCATCGCGAGCACTTAGTGACCACAGTCAGTGAATCCTCACTTTATCTCTCCAAAATTTTACAATGTTTTCAAATCCTAGCTCAAGGAACATAAAGCAATGAACTGAAATGCGTCATCTTAGCTGACTTCGTCTTTTAGCTGTAAATGAATATTTATCTTTGAAAGCATGCTACATCCACGGTGAACAAGAAAAAGCAAAAATTAATAAAAAAAAATAAGCATTATCTCCTTCTTTTCAACATCTCACATAGCTTAGCTCAGAACGAGGCTGTTATCCAACGTCACTTCCGGTTCTTTCTGACACGTTGTCATTTTAACACGTATCACATTTTCCAATCCCATGTACTCTACTTTATAGTATGTGTAATATTATCGATACGAGTTACTTCCCTTTAAAGGTTTAGTCAAACAATAATTATTAAAGTTTGAGTGTCTTGAGTAATACGAAAAATACAAGAAATCTGCTCAAAAAAAGAATTAGCCTAAACAAAAGAAATCAAACATTCTAAAGCAAAATTTTGGCTTTTTTCCCTCGAGCGTTTTTGGATGGATGAAGCTATCATAACCAGTAAAACAAGAGTTTCAACATTTTTTACCATGAGTGGCCCATTAAGGTTTTTTGTTCAGCTTGGTTACTAATAACTCGAAGTTCACATCGGTCGAAGCTTTTTTAAAAACCAACAACAACAACGAATTTTTCAAAGACAGAAATAGTTGCCACGACTTTAAATTTTAAACCCCATACAAACATCTCGATTTTTGCAGAACAACAGCGATAATTAAAATTTTGTTAAAGATAACAACTGGAACTTTCCACTGATAATAAACAGCAGCCAGGACTTTCCATTAAAAAGAACTGTTTTCTTCACTGAAGCTCGTGCTTTTGAGAAGAATAAATAAATAATCAGTTCGTCTGTTGCATGATTAATTGTGACGGTAGGTGTCCAAACACCTAAAATATTTTAGGTGATTAACTGTGTGCCACAGAATTGGGGCCTGGCATGGACAAGCGTGTTAAGGCGTGAGACTCGTAATCTGAGGGTCGCGGGTTCGTATCCCGTCGCGCGAAACATGCTCACCCTTTCAGCCGTGGGGGGCATTATAATGTAACGGTCAATTCCACTATTCGTTAGTAAAAGAGTAGCCCAAGAGTTGGCGGTGGGTGATGATGACTAGCTGCCTTCCCTCTAGTCTTATACTGCTAAATTAGGGACGGCTACCAGCTGTTCTAAATTAAATTTTTATTTCAAGTGGGTTTCTATCCATCAAGAATTATGACGTTTTATAGAAAATACGATCGCAAGTGAGAGCACCAGTACCTTTTCATTTGAGTTTACGAATGTCTGTAAACTCTTCTCCAGTTCACTACATATACACAAACCCACACATTTATATGTGTATATATATATGTATATATATGTATATGTGCATTATACTCATTTTTATAACTATAAAAATAACCCAAACACCCCATTCACTAGAAAATATTCCCACAATATATATATTTGGCTTGACATAGCCTGATGGTAATGACGCTCGACTTGTAACCTGCTGGTCGCAGGTTCGAGTCCCGGTCACCAGATATGCTCGTCCTTTCACGTTAATCAGCGTTATAATGTTACGGTCAATCCCATTATTCGTTGGTAAAATAGTAGCTCAAGAGTTGGCGGTTGTGTAGTGACGACTAGTTGCCTTCCTTCTGGTCAACAACTAATAAATTAAGGACAGCTTTGCACAAAATTCCACACGAGACAAAACATATATAATTAATTCACATTTAATGTAAATCTATCGGTTATCGCTGTTATAAACAAAGCATTAATAACATTGTTATAGATCTAGGTTCAACCTTAAGTTGTAGAATGCAGCTGTATTCCGTATCATTCATAATTCGGTCGTATTTTGTATTTACTGAAGAGCTACTAAAGCTGTATATATTTGTCCATAATTTTGAGCTATTGATCACAGAGTAGGCGGCCAGTCGACAGTAACACCCACCATTCATACCACTGTCACACTTGTAACGTTCTAACAGCTTAACTTATGAGAGACATTTTGTGGGATCGCCAGCTTCAAAATCCAGAGATATACAATACGGCCAACTTACAGTCTGGTGCAACTCATGTACGCATAAGTGAACACAGGTTTAAAACTACATAAAAATCATTAAACGTTGTGTTATATGTGAAACATAAATATTAAAAAAAATTAAACATCGAGTTTTTTTATCCAGTGTTATTTGACATTTTGAACATTCAAAAATAAACAACTTACACAAATTATATTTACATGAAATAACATCGTGTTTGAGGAAAACGCGACCCGACATGGCCAGGTGGGATAAGGCGCTCAACTTGTAATCTGAGGGTCGCGGGTTCGAATCCCGGTCACACCAAACATGCTCGCTCTTTCAGCCGTGGGGGCGATATAATGTACGGTCAATCTCATTATACGTTGGTAAAAGCATAGCCATAGAGTTGGCGGTAGGTGATGATGACTGGCTGCCTTCCCTCCAGTCTTACACTGCAAAATTATGGACGCATAGCGCAGATAGCTCTCGAGTAGCTTTGCGCGAAGTTCAAAAAAAAGAGAAAGACAGCGAATGTGATGCCACCTACTGGTTCAACAGCAGATATGAAAGTTTATGAAAACAAAAATCGGACTTTGATAGTCGTGGTGGGCAGAGCACAGCTAGCCCATTGTGTATCTTTGTGATTAACAAAACTAGAACTGAGCTGACTGCAACATTTCAACATCAGGTAACATATCCTTAAAAACTGAGTTGTCAAGGAAGCATTTCAACATCAGGTAACATATCCTTAAAAACTGAGTTGTCAAGGAAACATTTCAACATCAGGTAACATATCCTTAAAGACTGAGTTGTCAAGGAAACATTTCAACATCAGGTAACATATCCTTAAAAACTGAGTTGTCAAGGAAGCATTTCAACATCAGGTAACATATCCTTAAAAACTGAGTTGTCAAGGAAACATTTCAACATCAGGTAACACATCCTTAAAAACTGAGTTGTCAAGGAAACATTTCAACATCAGGTAACATATCCTTAAAAACTGAGTTGTCAAGGAAACATTTCAACATCAGGTAACATATCCTTAGAGACTGAGTTGTCAAGGAAACATTTCAACATCAGGTAACATATCCTTAAAGACTGAGTTGTCAAGGAAACATTTCAACATCAGGTAACATATCCTTCGAGACTGAGTTGTCAAGGAAACCCGTTATAAAATTCTTCATTCATAACTCTTTATGTCTATCATGCGTTTCTTCAGTGATTTCCATTGGACTTTGAACGGCTGTTTGAAATTATACACAAAGCTGCACAATGAACTATCTGTGCTCTACCCACTACGGGTATCGAAACCCGGTTTCTAGCTTTCAAAGTCTGCAGGTTCTGCTGCTTGAGGAGAGGTTCTGAAAGACAAAACAAAGAAAACTTCGTTCTCTTATGACCATTGATCACGTCAATAAAAAAAACTGAAAAAATTCTGTTTTACCAATACTAGCTGGTTTAAAATGAGATAGTGTATATCTTTATAATCGTAAGCCACATGAAGTGAAAGAGTCTCTTAGGATAGATAGAGTCCGAAAGAATATTAGGTGACAAGTGTTAATAATGCTCTGAAATCAAAAAAATGAATTACTCGCATGGCAGACAAGTGAAGCCTAGCTACTGCATGGAAACATGGACCAGCTGAGTCCATACACTGACACATCTTTTAAAACTCCTCACTCAGTGTGACGCCGTTTTAAGGCTTTTCTCTCCACATAAATGTTTCTCCCGAGGGAAGTTATGTTTCTTTTTTCTTATCATTTTGGGAAAATCGCCGTTTCCTGTTTACTTGAGGTCATGTTTATTATTTTTCGAATTGTTCGACTTGAATTCCAGAAAATATGTGAATTAAAATAAAATAAAAAATAACCGAACGACAGAAACACAGGTCAAAGTTAAGGTCAATGTCCTACAACTGAAATAACTGCTATCACGATCACTTCATCAATGGTGATTTTAACAGAAACACGTTCTCACTTTTCCATCAACTGGGCGTGGCCCAAGGTTTGGTGTACCGAACTGTGGATCACAAGCTCCGAGATTCGCATCCCATTGCTAGAAAATTGTGCCCACATTCTGAGATTGTGAGTGTTTTACAATAGCAGTCGTAAAATTTCACTATTTGATTCGAGTAGCCCAAAGATTTGACGATGGTCGCTTTTGATTGGCTGCCCACCTCCTAGGTGATTGGTTGAAAATTGTATCTCCGTGGAAGAATATTCGGAACAACCAATCGACTGAACTGCACTCTTCGCAAATTCACAGCCATACCCTAATTGGTTGTACAATTCCTACAGATTGAATTAACATGATTTTTAAGATCAGTTATTTGGTCCCTAAGAGGTTCAGTGATAGTCTGCGTGTTTGGAAAGAACATAAACTTAATTGCGTAATTTTGTGTTTTTAAAACAGTCAAACCAAAATCCGATATCATATTATAAAATGTCTGTGATAATTCAGTAAAGTAAGAATAGTAATTAAGTTTCAGTCTTCGTGAGAAGACGATTTATAAAGAATAAGAAACATCGGACGTACTAAAACCTAGGCCTATAAGTGCTGTTATATATCCAATTCTGGAACTTAAGTGTTACGTCAGTAAATAAGTACTGATGTAGCATGTACATATTTAATATACAATGTTTTTTTAGAAAAAATATCAAAGGGAATCGAACCCCAAATTTTAGCATTGACCCACGAGATGGACTTTAGTATACAGATATTAAACTTCAAAATAACTTTGTTATTTTAGAATTGTTTATTACGTTTACTTATATTATTATTAGTTCTTATAGATTAAAAAAGCCCCCCAGTGGCTCAGCGGTACGTCTGCGGACTTACACGCTAAAATCCGGGTTTCGATACCCCTGGTGGGCAGAGCACAGATAGCCCTTTGTGTAGCTTTGTGCTTAATTAAAAGAAAAAACAAAATTAAATGATGTTTTTGTTGGAGGAAGAGGTCAAATGTACCTGACCCTCCTGGGTATTTAACAACAATACCCAAATACCGACACATCGGAACGGAAGATGTTTTTGTTTTGTTTTCCAAGCTCATTTCTAAAATTGCATTTCTTTATGTTGAAGATTGGTGCGACTGCATATTGATAACGAGAAGAAACAATGTCCAGTTCCATTTTCAGAATGTCACCAAATGTCCATCATAATTAACAAGTTGAAGGTAAAACAAAAATCAACTATCTTTCACCATCTGTTAATTTATAATGTGTATTTTTGAATGAATTATAACACTATGAAACACACATTTTGTTCCTGGATAGTACGTGTTATTTCTTAATAACATATGTTGTAAAAGTTCAGAAAATGACCATTGTTCTTTTCAAACTTTGCTTTTGTGACCTGGATAATGAAATTTATAAATTAACCTATTTTATATGTAAAAATGGGCAAATTTGTACATTTTTATTTACCTAAGGTCTGAATAAAACAACATATGAATCAAGATTTACATGTATTTATACTAAAGTTATACAAAAATGTTTAGAAGTGAATAGTTTTTCGAGATTTGCGACTGTAATGTAAATCACTTTCACGTATCAGTCCTCAAATATAGTCTCCCATCATGTTTTTGTTATACGCTTCCAGGTCACAAAAGTAAAGTTTGAAGAGAAAAATAGGTCTTTTCCATTTATTTTAGGTATAAGTAATTGGGAAATAACACTTTTTGTCCAGGAACAAGAAAAAGTAAACATTTTGTTACATAGTGTAATCACACGTCTTCTTCTAAGACTTTGTTATAAACGTACCTCTATTGTTTCTATTGTACGTAACATTAGTATTCCGAACAGTTCTGGCTGGACGGAGATTGATCCGGCTGTTTGGGAGTGTTTTTAATGGAAATTAAGGTGTTTGTTTGTTTTTTGAATTTCGCACAAGGCTACTCGAGAGCAATCCGCGCAAGCCGTCTCGAATTTAGTAGTCTAAAACTACAGGGAAGGCAGCCAGTCGTCACCACCCACCGCCAACTCTTGAGCTAGTATTTTACTAATAAATAGTGGGATTCACTGACACATTATAACGTCCCAAGGTTTAAAGCATATTTAATAAAACGGTGATTCGAACCCTTGACCCTTAGACTGCGAGCAGAGCGTACAGAAATAAAAGACTAAATTATCAAAGTAACTGGTTTCCTTCTCTAGAAAGGCCCAGCATGGCTAAGCGCGTAAGGCGCGCGACTCGTAATCCGAGGGTCGCGGGTTCGCGACCGCGTAGCGCTAAACATGCTTGCCCTCCCAGCCGTGGGGGCGTATAATGTTACGTTCAATCCCACTATTCGTTGGTAAAAGAGTAGCCCAAGAGTTGGCGGTGGGTGGTGATGACCAGCTGCCTTCCCTCTAGTCTTACACTGCTAAATTAGGGACGGCTAGCGAAGATAGCCCTCGAGTAGCTTTGTGCGAAATTCGAAAAAGACAAACAAAAAAACCTTCTCTAGAATACTGTTAATTTTGTCATCAGGTATATTGCGCTCACATCAACGACCGTAATTTACATTTCTTAGGAAAACTAAACAACAAAACCATTGACTGGATGTACGTTCCATGCCCTATCTCTCATTATCCATTGAAAGTCGTTTCGATCGATAGTAAAAGAAAATCGTAGAGAACGTGGCTCATCCCGAAACTATCACCACTACAAGTCCTCTTGAGTAGCCTTAACACCTAATTATTTTAATTTGGTTTTAATTTCGCACAAAGCTATGTTAGGGCTATCTGCATTAACCGTCTATAATTTAGCAGTGTAAGACTAGAGGGATGACAGCTAGTCATCACCACCCACTTCCAATTCTCGGGCAACTCTTTTTATCAAACAACTAGTGAAATTCACCGTAACATTAAAACGTCCACATACCTGGACTTTTACTGAATATTTAGAGAGTCGCGGGTTCGAATCCCCGTCGCACCATGTTATGTAAATGTCATGTAAATGTTATGTAAACGACAACCGTGTCATGTCGTGTTTGAATTCCCATATCTATAATTTATATTTCCATATTTATATTATTGTTTCAAGTTTAAACCAATAAAATATGCTATTCATTTAAAATAACATTTAGAATTCATTTAGAATTATTCATTTAGAAATTTCTAGAACTAGATAGATCGATCATTTGTATTGGCCTGGCGTCTGTATAGAGTGTTATGTACATACGTTGAAATTTCTAGAATAAATCGATCACTTGTATTGGCCTGGTGTCTGTACTCTGGAATTCTGGGAAGTTACGCGATTAGTATATAAACAGACGGCGATGCGAAGGAAGTTAGTCATCCGTTTTTACTCGGGTCAAGAAGTTGTCTTCGTTTGAGAAAGTTTAAACGTTTGCCGTGTGTTTATTCAAATTGAATTTGTGAATAGAGCAAGATCAACTAAACCGGTGAATTTTTATTCCGTCAATCTTTACGATTCAGTCGAATTACGGATTATACTGAAAGTCAACACGTATTGGACTGTGAATTGTTTCTGAACTTACCCATTCAAACTTCGGAATTTCTTCATGGGACTAAATTCACCGACTAGATTGGAATTTTGGATTTCTGATTTGGACTTTCATTCTGGATCATATTATTAGACACAGCCCAGTACCATTTTGTATTGTAAGTGGTTTTGAAGGTTGAAACTGGATATCTGTTATTGCTATTGGATAATTTATTTTATGTCTGTCACATATAAGTAGGTCATTGTAATAAATTATACAAGTTGTTATCTGTGTCTTTCTGTTGCGTTCAGTCCACATAAAAAACGTAACACACCAAACATGCTCGCTTTTTTTAGCCATGGTGTAGTTATAATGTTACGGTCAATCCCAATGTTCGTTGGAAAAAGAGTAGCTCAAGATTTGGCAATGGGTGGTGATGACTAGCTGCCCTCCCTCTAGTTTTACACTGCTAAATAAGGGATGGCTAGCGCAGATAGCCCTCGTGTATCAAACAAGCTAACTAAATATTTAATAGCGTTCAAACCGTAAGATATGCGTTTATATATATATATATATAGCGATGGCTGTTAAAAGTAGTTATTGCAACTTGTTAGACCATTCTATATCTCAATAATCTCAAAGAGGCTGGTGTATCTAATGAAAACTTGGATTTGCCCCAATGTTTGAATGAAACTTTCGCGATACTTGACAATAGCCCCAATAAAATATGGGTGTGCTTTTAATTGTATACGAGCCTACAACGACTTGTCGTTGATCGTGTTGTTACTACTAAAACCTACTTAATCAACAAGCTTTTCTCATAAGATTCTTATAACACCGGTTGTACGGTCTCCAATTGTTAGCGTGCTGGGCTGCGGGTCCAAGGTTCCATCGTTCGTGTCTCGCTGCAACGAAATCGTACTTCAAACTTTCGGGGTCGCAGATACGTTATAGAAGTAGCGACTGCACTCCACTATTCGAGAGTAACGTTTTGGAATTATGAACAATGGGCTATCTGAGTTTTGGCCACCACAGGTATCAAAACTGAGTTTTTTGCGGTGCGAGTGACGCAGACATGCCGCTGTGTAATCGGAGGCTCCACTATTGGATTAAAGTAGCTCGTGAGATGTTAATTACTGCTACTAAACAGGTATCTATCCTCTACTCTACCAATCAAAATTTGGGAAGACGCTTAAAAACAGAGCTTCTGTGAGTTTACGCGAGGTAAATCAATAACCATAAACAACTTTTAAAGATTGTCTAGTTCTAAACACAAATGGTGTCCGGAAAAAACAATATACAGCGAAATGAAGACTAAATATTCTACCTTTATTTATTATCTTCATACAAACCAGTTAGATTTATAAACTATTTCTTGTTAATAAGGCAGGAGATTGAAACAAATAAACAAATTGATAATTTACCAACATAGTAATCAAGTGATAAAAGTTTAATTTATCAGAATTATTTCAGACTTCTTTTGTTTGTTTGTTTTGGAATCTCACACAAAGCTACTCGAGGGCTATCTGTGCTAACCGTCCCTAATTTAGCAGTGTAAGACTAGAGGGAAGACAGCTAGTTATCACCACCCACCGCCAACTCTTGGGCTACTCTTTTACCAACGAATAGTGGGATTGACCGTCACATTATACACCCGCACGGCTGGGAGGGCAAGCATGTTTAGCGCGATGCGGGCGCGAACCCTGGACCCTCGGATTGCGAGTCGCACGCCTTACGCGCTTGGCCATGCCAGGCCATTTGAGACTTCCTCAAATAAGTATTGAGAACATGGATCACCTGATCGAGAATACAGAACGCTAACCAAAAGGCCACACCGCCCTGTGACGTAATAATTTTTTTTCATTTTAGCTTGTTCAATCTTATCAGAACGCAACGACAAAACTAGCCCTGAAAAGTACTTCCAAGCGCCTTTCATGAGAAAAGTCTTTTTGTGTTTGATTCATGAATATACTAGTGTCTTATTATGGACACGTATTTAATCCATGAAGATGCTAGTGTCTTATTATGGATACGTGTTTAATCCATGAAAATGCAAGTGTCTTATTATGGATACGTGTCTAGTCCATGAAGATGCTAATGTCTCATTATGGACACGTATTTAATCCATGAAGATACTAGTGTCTTATTATGGACACGTGTTTAATTCACGAAGATGCTAGTGTCTTATTATGGACACGTGTTTAATCCATGAAGATGCTAATGTCTTATTATGGACAAGTGTTTAATCCATGAAGGTGCTAGTGTCTTATTATGGGCATGTGTTTAATTCACGAAGATGCTAGTGTCTTATTATGGACACGTGTTTAATCCATGAAGATGCTTGTGTCTTATTATGGACACGTGTTTAATCCATGAAGATGCTAGTGTCTTATTATGGACACGTATTTAATCCATGAAGATGCTAGTGTCTTATTATGGACACGTGTTTAATCCATGAAAATGCTAGTGTCTTATTATGGATACGTGTCTAGTCCATGAAGATGCTAATGTCTCATTATGGACACGTATTTAATCCATGAAGATACTAGTGTCTTATTATGGACACGTGTTTAATTCACGAAGATGCTAGTGTCTTATTATGGACACGTGTTTAATTCACGAAGATGCTAGTGTCTTATTATGAACACGTGTTTAATTCACGAAGATGCTAGTGTCTTATTATGAAAACGTGTTTAATCCATGAAGATGCTTATGTCTTATTATGGACACATGTTTAGTCCATGAAAATGCTAATGTCGTATTATGGACACGTGTTTAATCTAGGAAGATGCTAGTGTCTTATTATGGACACGTGTTTAATTCACGAAGATGCTAGTGTCTTATTATGGACACGTGTTTAATCCATGAAGATGCTAGTATCTTTTTTGGACACGTGTTTAATTCACGAAGATGCTAAGTTTCGAGCTGCATATTTTAACATTTGTTGTAGGAAATATTAAATTATACTGAGACGTTACAGACGTATTTATCAACTTTAATCTTTAAAGAAAAACTCGAGAGAAAGGAAAGATAACCTTGCATATGATACCACAAGATGTACCTTTATAACTCGTAACTGAAACCAGTTAAAAAATTAACAACTTTGTGATAAGTTACTTCATTAAAAGAGAAACTTGCGACAATTAAAAATCGTTTATACAAAACATCACAATGCTCGACTGAACAAATAAAAAGTTAGAAAGTTACTCGATTTATATCTAGCCGTCCACGTGCTCTGACGTAAAGTATAAATATATATTCAGCTTCCACAAAATACCATTAGAGAACAATTACTATATACACGGTTATGGCCATATTGATGTTCTGCAAAGAAAAAACATAAGTGGATTAAACATAACAAGCATTCTTCAACAGTTTTGACCGGATTTCCCCAGCAAACAAGCTGAATTATTTGAAAACTATGCAAAATTCTTTTTTTCTAGTTTCAATCCCTCGTTTTGGAACATCTTGTCACATTAAAACTTATTATATAAACAATTGTCTTTTTGGTTCACGAAAAAAACTTTATGGTGGTTTTAAGTATATAAAAGTTTGTTTCGTTTGTTTTTGAATTTCGTGCAAAGCTGCACGAGGTCTATCTCTGCTAACAGTGTAAGACTAGAGGGAAAGCAGCTAGTAATCACCATCCACCACCAACTCTTGAGCTGCTCTTTTACCAACGAATAGTGGGATTGGCCGTCACTTTGTAACGCCCCCATGGCTGAAAGGGCGAGCATGTTTGGTGTGACGGGGATTCGAACCAGTGACCCTCATGTTAAGAGTTGAACGTCTTAACCACCTGGCCCCTCTATAAAAGTAACAATACGTTAATGAATGTATAAATAAACCAATGGTAACACAGACATACAGTATCCAATCATAACTCTGACATATGTGTGTGTGTGTGTGTGTGTGCATATATATATATATATATGTATATATATATGTACAGCAGCTGGTTACAATAATAGACCAATGGTAACAAAGACATACAGAATCCAATCATAACGTTTACATAAGACGTATATATAGCAGCTGATTACAATAATGACATAAGTACAAAGTAATTGGCTTGAACAAAAGTTAAGAGTTGACACTGCAGGAGTGAATTAAAAGTATCAAAAATGCTAGTTTTAGATATAAAAATGCAAGACAGAACTTTAAGGGTGCTTTTATATGTCATATAAGTTATTTGGCCACCAGGTCTCATCTCTTAGAGAGCATCTGATAATATAAAAATGCAAGACAGAACTTCAAGGGTACTTTTATATGTCATGTAAGTTATTTGGCCACCAGGTCTCATCTCTTAGAGAGCATCTGATAATATAAAAATGCAAGACAGAACTTCAAGGGTGCTTTTATATGTCATATAAGTTATTTGGCCACCAGGTCTCATCTCTTAGAGAGCATCTGATAATATAAACGTTTCATGTCAGTATAAAGTACCTTGAGATATTCGAACCTGAAGAGAATGAATATAATAATAACCACATAGAAATACCAATAACACAAAGGAAAATATAAATCCATGGTCATCACATGTGTTCACCAAAGAGCGCCATGTTCTTAATGTGGCCACCATTTATGTCCACCTTGGCCCAAGGCCTTGAAATGACGTGTTTGACAGCCGTACAGAGTTTTCCAATATCCAGCACGTGACGACATCCTATCTGATGATAGCTGTCAATTATCAGGATTTCAACGTTAAACAACTAATTTTAGAATTTTCCATAGTCATAAACATAGAGGACCATCTGACATTATGTAACCATGACGACTACCGAACGGTTTTATTTTTTACATAATTCCAGCAATGTTAGCTACCTTGAAAATTAACCATAGCACGCCCTCTGGTAGCCATTGTCTGTCTTTACGGCTATGGGTTTCTCTGTGATCCATTTCGTCGCAACTTATTGACCTATGACGAACAGTATTAATTTTATCGATATTCGAACACGAAACTATTTAAGATCTCTGTATAAAACTGAGCTATTGTTATTCTTACCGGATGGGCATGGCCAGGTAGTTAAGGCACGCAACTCTTAATTTGAAGGTCTCGGGTTCGAATCCCCCTCACATCACACATGCTCGTCCTTTCAGTCGCGGGGGCGTTATAATGTGGCGCTTAACGCTATACACTTAATTTTAGAAATCTCTACTGTCCCAAACATAGAGGACCATCTGGCATTATGCAATCACGACGTTAGTAAAAGAGTAGCCCAAGAATGACTAGCTCCTTTCTCTCTTGTCTTAAAATGCTAAATTAGGGACAGCTAGCGAAGATATCCCTTGTGTAACTTTGCTCGAATTTTTTTTTTAAAAAAAAAAGGTTATTTTTACGCAAATATTGTTTGCTACTTCAACAGTATAAGTAAATCGTCTGTGATGTCGCTGGTGTACCGCTGATTACTATGTAATGGTTGTTTTGACGTTTCGAGTCATTTACATTATAGGTAAGTAATTCCCTGTCAAACTTCTGACTGTTTTCGTACTACAGAGTCAAAATTTTCTTTGCATTTCTCTTTCTCCTCAAAGATGATCACTCACACGCTCGAAATTCTCTGAACCAAGTAATTTTGTGAATGTGAACATGGAACTAGTCTTGTGTAATCAGTATCGATTTATAAGCCTAAACTATCAAAACCACGTGATAATGTACCGGATTAAATGAAAGACATGGTTTACCGCAAGGCTTAATGCAATCCAATCATCGACTATGTATTTTCTGACAGTTTAGCGCCAATATTTTTCAAGCTGAAACATGGTAATTAATATAAACCTACAGTTGTGTAGCTTTATATTTATTCCTAACGGCTAGTTTACTTCTGAGTCGACTAAATGTGATATTAATGTGTTATTTTAACACAATTATAGTTCGTGTAAATTGAAACAGACTTAGAAATAGACATGTGTATCGTGTTTATATCTGTCTATAAAGCTGTATATTACATGAAATCATTTTGTAACTTCACTTAAATTATTGGTTACCTTTGGTACTGAGCGAAAGACCTATTCGGTATTTGATATTACATATATGGTGAGATTGACGTATTATACTATTCGTTGCTTTCATAAATGTTTTTTGTTTTTTTTAGTTTTATCGTGACCCTCTCTGGAAACAAAACGGAAAACAATTTTTATTAATCAGAATTAGAAATAATAAATATAAATAAATGATTGATTTTCACGTTAACAAAAACTAGTTCTTTTATTAATTCTTATGGTGAAATTTGATATATAGATGACTGAAATCACATTTATAAGAATATCCATTTGTTAGGTCTGGTTCAAACCATTATCAGTTCATGAAAAGTCATGATATATACACCACTAAGCCTACTACTATGTCTGCTGTATCCCAGAAGGCCTAGCAAGTCCTCGTGTTGAGAGAAAACCTTAGTCGGCGATCAGATGTAATGTAACTGTTATATTACTACGTATTATCCTTTGCTTAAGGCCTGGCATGTCCGAGCGCGTAAGGCGTGTGACTCGTAATTCGCGGGTTCGCGCCCGCGTCGCGCTAAACATGCTCGCCCTCCCAGCCGTGGGGGTGTATAATGTGACGGTCAATCCCACTATTCGTTGGTAAAAGAGTAGCCCAAGAGTTGGCGGTGGGTGGTGGTGACTAGCTGCCTTCCCTCTAGTCTTACCCTGCTAAATTAGGGATGGCTAGCCCAGATAGCCCTCGAGTAGCTAGGGACGGCTAGCGCAGATAGCCCTCGAGTTGCTTTGTGCGAAATTCCAAAATAAACAAACAAACAAACCTTTGCTTTAATTTATGAGCTCGTAGAATTTAAAATCAGTCATCAAACTAAATCAGAAATTTCTAAATTCTTTTGTCAAATATTCGACCAATGAAACTAAAACTAGTAAACGTTATGAAACACATGCTCGCCCTTTCAGCCGCAGAGGCATTATAATGTTATAGTCAACCCTACTATTCTTTGATATATGCGTAGCCAAAACGTTGGCGGTGGGTGGTGATGACTAGTTGCTTTCCCTCTAGTCTTACACTGCTAACTCAGGGACGGCTTGCGCGGATAGCCATCGTGTAGCTTTGCACGAAATTCAAAATAAATAGTTCCACAACAAACACACTGCACCTTATTCAGTTACAATATTATTTAAGTTTCTATTTAATCTAAGTTTTATGTTTAATTTATTACATTATATACGAAGAAATAGACATCTATCGATAATTAGAGGTTCTCAAGCAAGCTTCTTATAAGTAAATAAATGACATAAAAACGAGCAATTCGAGGTTATTCTCTCTTTTGCTATTCTTTCTTCCATTCCTGGTTGATGGTGTTTTCTTAGCGTAAGTGCATGTCTTCCAGAAAGCTTTCAACTCGACGTCAGTTTTTGTATTTTTAGGTAAACTTACTTATGTACCGACAATACGTTATATAACATGCTCTTTTGATTTTAATGTATTCGAAAAACGTGGAAAAAATATTCCAACAGAAAAACTAAATAAAGAGGATAGAAGAAAAAATCCATGATATCGCGTAGATATCAAATCCACTGAAATTTATAGACCAATATCTTATCAGTGGATCTACTGGACAATGTATAGACCAATTCATTATCAGTGAATCCACTGGACAGTTCACAAACCAATTCCTTATCAGTGAATCCACTGGACTATTCACAGACCAATTCCTTATTAACGAATCCTCTGGACTATTCACAGACCAATTCATTATCAGTGGATCCATTGGACTGTTCACAGACCAATTCCTTATCAGTGAATCCACTGGACAGTTCACAAACCAATTCCTTATCAACGAATCCTCTGGACTATTCACAGACCAATTCATTATCAGTGGATCCACTGACTATTCACAGACCAATTCATTATCAGTGGATCCACTAGACTGCTCACACACCAATTCCTTATCAGTAAATCCACTGGACAGTTCACAAACCAATTCCTTATTAACGAATCCTCTGGACTATTCACAGACCAATTCATTATCAGTGGATCCATTGGATTGTTCACAGACCAATTTCTTATCAGTGAATCCATTGGACTGTTCACAGACCAATTCTTTATCAACGAATCCTCTGGACTATTCACAGACCAATTCCTTATCAGTGGATCCACTGGACTATTCACAGACCAATTCATTATCAGTGAATCCATTGGACTGTTCACAGACCAATTCTATATCAACGAATCCTCTGGACTATTCACAGACCAATTCATTATCAGTGAATCCATTGGACTGTTCACAGACCAATTCCTTATCAGTGGATCCACTGGACTATTCACAGACCAATTCATTATCAGTGGATCCATTGGACTATTCACAGACCAATTCCTTATCAGTGAATCCACTGACAGTTCACAAACCAATTCCTTATCAACGAATCCTCTGGACTATTCACAGAACAATTCATTATCAGTGGATCCATTGGACTATTCACACACCAATTCCTTATCAGTGAATCCACTGGACTATTCACAGACCAATTCCTTATCAACGAATCCTCTGGACTATTCACAGACGAATTCATTATCAGTGAATCCATTGGAATGTTCACAGACCAATTCCTTATTAACGAATCCTCTGTACTATTCACAGACCAATTCATTATCAGTGGATCCATTGGACTGTTCACAGACCAATTCCTTATCAGTGAATCCACTGGACAGTTCACAAACCAATTCCTTATCAACGAATCCTCTGGACTATTCACAGACCAATTCATTATCAGTGAATCCACTGGACAGTTCACAAACCAATTCCTTATTAACGAATCCTATGGACTATTCACAGACCAATTCCTTATCAGTGGATCCTCTGGACTCTTCACAGACCAATATCTTATCAGTGAATCTACTGGACAGTTCAGAGACCAATACTGGAAAGTCCTAAATGTCAGTTGTACAAGTGAACGCATAAGTCAATACAATCGTGTGAAACTATATTGATCGTATCCCCAAACTTGCATGGCACGCAGTTTAAATTATAACTCTATAAAACCACTTATTCTAAATTTACGTTTTAAGAAAATGTTGTCGTACTTCACGTCTGGTTCACGTGAAAGTAATACAGTTTATTTCCCTGATAACTTTATCTGTGCTTAGAAGAAAGTGTTTAAAAATGAATCGAACGTAAGAGTAAAATCATATTTTACAACATGAAACTGGAAGGCTCAAACCCAATAGGTTCAGCTTTTAGACCACAAGACATTTTGTCCTAATGACATTAAACCTTCTTGTCTTTGTCACTAGGCTGTTTTTCCGAACAAAATTGGGAGAATCTAAAGTTTCTGTGTGTAATTACTTCATCTCGGGGATATGGGTTGGAGACTAAAAAGGGTCCTTTGGGGTTACAGTTCGCACATAATCATCATCAAGGCTACACTCTGAAACATAATGGTGTAGGTAGTTTCTAAGATGTAGTCGGACCCTGGGGAAAGCTTTGTGTTAAGTGTGATGTAAATATAGCAAGAATGGTGACAGTGGCTTTGGTTGTTTTTTCAATGGAGATAATATAAAATAACTATTTCTCCAACCTAGTGAATAGTTCAGGTTTGATTAACTCTTTAAAAGACAATTTTCAAAAATAATTAACGATTTTTCTTAACCCTAATATTCACAAGATTCTATCGAAATTTCAAACTTTGGGATAAACTAATTTACATGTTTAGGAAAATCGTTTTATCGATACTAATTCGAAATAGTTTTGTCCTTTTAAGAATGATAACATTATCAAAGAGCCTGGCTTCAATTTTAAAACTACCAAGTTCAAGAACATTGGTTTAGAACGTGGCCATAACTGACTAGTGACGTCACTAGAGAACGTGACCATAACTGATGGGCCCGGCATGGCCAGGTGGGTAAAGGCGTTCGACTCGTAATCCGAGGGTCGCGGGTTCGAATCCCCGTCACACCAAACATGCTCGCTCTTTTAGCCATGGGGACGTTATAAAGTGACGGTCAATCCCACTATTTGTTGGTAAAAGAGTAGTCTAACAGTTAGCGGTGAGTGGTGATCACTAGCTGTCTTCCCTCTAGTCTTACACTGCTAAATTAGGGACGGCTAGCGCAGATAGCCCTCGAGTAGTTTTGTGCAATATTCAATACAAACAAACCATAACTGACTAATGACGTCACTAGAGAACGTGATCATAAATGAAGGTGCGGAGTATCTTCAGCAACATCATGTCTCAAACCTCGGACTTTTGGATCCGACGTGTTAACGATTAGATGATATTCAATCTTCTTCTTTTTTGTCAAACATGTCTTTAATTTACATATGTTTAGATTGTTATAAAACTTTCATATAAGAACAACACTTTCATGCATCCAAATTTGGCAAAAATACAAAACAGTTAGGAGTTAAACATGTAAACGTTTTAATTTTTAGCCACGTATTAAAAACGAATACTTTCACTCTTGAATTCCAGTTATGATGTTATTGGTTGCGTAGTTAAAATCGTGTTTTGTTCACAAATATTATACTATTTTCTCACGTAAATTTAGACCGTTTCATGTTCCACACTTCAAACGGAAAACAAATCCATGTCCACCTCCAAACTGAACGGCTATTGTATTTCAGCTACAAAGACATTTATATTTTACTTAATTTGTTCATCGAACAATAACTTATCTATTGTACAATATATTTATATATTGTTTCCATGGTAAAACTACACGTGTTGTCAAAGAGACAACTGTTGTTGAATTGAAAAAGTGAAAACTTAGATAAACCACTTGCTTTGTTTATACAGCTGTTTTTGTTCTTCTAATTAGACCCTTAACCCTAACTAATATCTTACTGCGTTATGAAATGCTTTGTGTTTGGTTCACTTACAGTTTCTTTGGGATAATTGTAGATGTCACGTGGTGTTATGTTCTGAATTTCCTTGTTTGGAACGTTGGAAAAAGGGGCGTAGTTAGGTAGGGGCCCACTGATAATTTTACTCTATGTAAAATGACATGAGATGTAGGACCCACAAAAATTATTAGCCAGCAGGCCAACACAACCTCAAAAACGCCACCGAATGGAAAAGAAGGTAGAAAAATAAATACCTATCGCCTAAAAGTGAATTTCATTCGAATGTTTCAAATCTTTAGTTCTCACTACATTTGAAAAATTCGTTTCCTAGATCCAGAACTGTGGAGACGTGCTTTCAGATATCACTTTCGGAATAAACCCAGCAGTAACAACTAGAAAGTTGTTCTCACTGTCTGTCAATTTTAACAACAAGATATATTCCATTTATTAAGAGAGACTCTGTTTCTGAGAATTATAAATCGTGGGATTTTAGCTTTCACCATGACAACTTGCCGGCTATTCCTTTTCATACGTGTGATTTCTGTACACGAGTTTTAAGGACATTTCGCGGGTGTTCCCTCGTTCGATCTATTTGTAGAGAATCACGCGTTAAGACTGGTAAAAGATTCAATTGATACTGTTCCGTTTCAGTAATATACCTTGATTTGTTTAAGAGGGCCACGTTTCTCTTTTCAGTAACTTGGAAAATGTACAAATAACGTCACAATAGTTTTTATTTTTAATACACTCGTAGATAAAAAAAAGAAAGATATATGTAGCATCAGATACACAAATTGTGATATATAGGCACTAAAATAATGTTGTATGTTTTAAAAAAACTTTCCATAAGTGGTTATAATTAAAAGAAATGTTAATTCTCACTAAGCCCCACCTTTCTTATTTTCCAGAAGCAGGAACATTAACGCCGCCTTCAGAAATATTTTCATGTTTCGTCCTGTGAAGTGTCAGTGATAATTTTTAAGTTGGTTTTTCTCGTGCATTCTTGCGTAATACAGTTTCTCTGGATCAGCGACCGGCAACGTTCGTGTTGTCACACAGTCTTAGCAACCTCGGCCCTTTCACAGGTAGATCTAGCTTCTCGGGACCTGCTCGTGCGCATGCTCGGTAGTATCGGTTACGTGTATCAATGTTCGCTGCTTAAGCACTTGTGAGCCTTCATACTGGTGTATTAACTGACGAATTTCACTAAGTAAATTACTAAAAGAACCGCCAGGAGTAACTTTTAATTATGTTTAGTCATTTACAAAATTAAATGCGGTAACTGAAAAACATCGTTAAAAGGATAAAGTAGCAATTTTTATTATTTGTCTGTACGTTTGTCCGCACCATTCATATTTGAATATCAACCAGATGAGGTGAAAAAAAATTTTTTTCATCAAAATAACTTTTCCTGGGTGTTTTTCACGTACTTTTGGCTTAAGATTTTGTTTGTTTGTTTGTGAATTTCGCATACAGCTACACAAGGGCTATCTGCGCTAGCCGTCCCTAATTTTGCTGTGTAAGACTAGAGGGAAGGCAACTAGTCGTCACCACCCACCGCCAACTCTTGGGCTACTGTTTTACCAACAAATAGTGGGATTGACCCTCACATTATAACGCTCCCACGGCTGAAAGAGCGAGCGTGTTTAGTGTGACGGGGATTCGAACCCGCGACCCTCAGATTAAGAGTCAGCCTACTTGGTCATGCCGGGCCTTTTGATTTTGATAACGCCGTCATTGTAATTGTATATCATTTAATTATATGGCAGTATCAATAACTTAATTATATGGAAATACCAATAACTCAATTATATAGCAGTACCAATAACTCAATACATTCTGATCTTATACAAGTTTTACGTTTTTTGTTTATTCATTTACGAGATTATATTTGTTCAGACTGTCCTTTGTAAAACAATTATTTCGTTAATTTGTAAGTTTTTTCTTCTCTGCATTGTAAGTTTGTTTTTAGTCAAAAGTTCTCAACGACAGACAAGCTGAAAGGATTTGTCTTTCGAGTTCAAACAACAGCTAAATACAACATGTAATATCTGTTTCCACTATTCTGTGCCTTCAGTGATGTCGATAAACCCACTTGTTGAGAATTTTATATGCAAAAATATTTTCTCAACCCAAACGAGCCGTTTTTGCATATAATATTCTGTGCCTTCATAAAGAAATTAATAAATATGTTTTACACTGAGAATATTACACATTTTCTGAGAGAAATACAACTAAAATAAATTCAGAAACAATCACTTATAGCGATAACTAGTGAATGTGTGCTAAATTCGTGTAATAATAATTATTATCATACGGAGGACGTGAAACTGTGATTACATTAAAACAAAATCAACTGTAAAACGTTACCCAAAGCAACAGAACCGAAGTAACGAAGTTATGGAAAACAGTAATATATTTCTTTAACACACAAACCTGCTCAGCATTTATTTGATCATTGGTCAACACGCAATGGCTTATCTGTGCTATGTCTACCCGGGGGATCGAACCTCCAATTTTAGTGTTATAAATCTTCAACGTTTTGCTCGCACACCTGGAATACGGTGATTATACTACTTCAATTAACATCTTTAAGCCTTAATTGTCAAACCTTTTAATGATGTGTCTGATAAAATTACAAATTCGTGCAAATCAGAAACACAAATATCACGAGCTATCTCAAAATCTTAACATGGATAATAAATATGCATCTAATGCATAACAAACGCTCATTTTAAGATGGGCCAATGAGAGCATTAGTTATAAACACAGGATTCAATCGAATTGAAAAATAACTTCGCAAGCTATTGACCCATACACAAGTTTCCAAAACCAAAAAGACCGTAACTTGATATCAAAATAACTTTTAAAACGAATACGTCAGTCAACAGCCATATTTCTCTCGATTGTTGACGTAGATATTATATTTCGATACCAGATTCACACTACCTATCAATACCAGTTGGTTTCTTCTAGATTCACACTACGTATCAATACCAGTCTGTTTTATCTAGAGTCACACCACGTATCAATACCAGTCTGTTTTATCTAGAGTCACACCACGTATCAATACCAGTCGGTTTCTTCTAGATTCACACTACGTATCAATACCAGTCGATTTTGTCGATAGTCACACCACGTATCAATACCAGTCGGTTTTATCTAGAGTCACACCACGTATCAATACCAGTCGATTTTGTCGATAGTCACACTACATATCAATACCAGTCGGTTTTATCTAGAGTCACACCACGTATCAATACCAGTCGGTTTTGTCGATAGTTACACCACGTATCAATACCAGTCTGTTTTATCTAGAGTCACACCACGTATCAATACCAGTCTGTTTTATCTAGAGTCACACTACGTATCAATACCAGTCGGTTTTGTCGATAGTCACACTACATATCAATACCAGTCTGTTTCATCTAGAGTCACACTACGTATCAATACCAGTTTTTATTTTGTCGATAGTCACACCACGTATCAATACCAGTCTGTTTCATCTAGAGTCACACTACGTATCAATACCACTTTTTATTTTGTCGATAGTCACACCACGTATCAATACCAGTCTGTTTCATCTAGAGTCACACCACGTATCAATACCAGTCGATTTTGTCGATAGTCACACTCCGTATCAATACCAGTTTTTATTTTATCTATATTCACATTATGTATCAATATCAGTGTATCTTGTCCTGGTTTAGACTGAACGTCAATCATACACGAATATGAACCACACACAGTCCTCAAAGTTCATCTTCAGTTACCCACCGTCTACAGTTATATGTATATCAAAACCCGAATGGTAGACAGCTTGTCAAGAAGATTACGATACTCGTTAGAAATTTAACATTCTTGTTCACTGAACTTTAGAAGGTCCTTTGTAAATAAACACGTGCCAGTTTTAGGTGTATTTCTTCCTTTTGTGAAAAGTTCGTTTTAATCTTATATTTCAAAACGTTGTTAAACAATAGTTTTCCAATAAAAAACAAGAACAATGATGACAAATTTAAAGTCAACATTATTAAACTTATTCTGCTTCGAGAGGTCGCCCAGTGATTTTTGGCGCATAATTCAACTGTAAGCCTAAAATGTTTTAACTTATTCTGTCTCTATGGTCTTAAAAAAGATCTAAAGTCACCATCATGAACCAACATGTAAGGATGTGTTATATTGTAAAACGAGTTTGTGTGCTTTAAATTTCACGCAAAGCTACGCGAGGGCTATCTGCGTTAGCCGTCTCTAATTTAGCAGTGTAAGACTAGAGGGAAGGCAGCTAGTCATCACCACCCGCCACCAACTCTTGGGCTACTCTTTTACCAACGAATAGTGGAATTGACCGTCATCACATTACAACGTCCCAACGAGTGAAAGTGGGAAGCTTGTTTGGTGTGACGGGGAGTCGAACCTGCGACCCTCAGATTACTAGTCGAGTGTCTTATCCACCTGGCTATGTCGGGCCTTTTAAAACGGACTAGGTTACTTAATATAGCTAAATATTAATGTTCTGTTGTTTTTCTTAACTTCATTGAAACAGCAAATGTGCTATAGACTTTCTTGTTGGAATACCAATAAAAACTACCAAGGATTAGGATATATCAATACCTGACTAATACGTAAGTGCGTTTGTTTGGTCTCTTCTTCGATTTCGATCTTTATTGATCTATGAAAGCACACAACACTTATTAAAATTGTGAGACAGAAATACGATGAATGTTTCACTCGAACAATCTTTGGAGGAGTTTCTAGGGAAACGTCAACTGTGTTTTCGTTTTTGTGAAACTACTATGATCGTTTTTTTTGTTTCGAACACGAGTTATGTTTGTTCATTGTTCACACAAGAAGCAAACCTGGATGATAATTAATTCTGAAAACATATTTCAAGTTATAACAGTTCATATAAATATGTGTGTAAATGTGCTTTGAGTTACATGGTTTTGAAAGATATTTATGTTATAAGTTAAATTAGATAATTTTTAAAAAATCTAAAGACGATTGACGAGTTTGGTTAAAATTTATATAAAAACATGTAATCAGATTAACTGGTGTGTATGTAAACATGTAATCAGATTAACTGGTGTGTATGTAAACATATAATCAGATTAACTGGTGTGTCTATGTAAACATGTAATCAGTTTAACTGATGTGTCTATGTAAACATGTAATCAGATTAACTGGTGTGTCTATGTAAACATGTAATCAGAGTAACTGGTGTGTCTGTGTAAACATGTAATCAGTTTAACTGGTGTGTCTATGTAAACATGTAATCAGATTAACTGGTTTGTATGTAAACATGTAATCAGAGTAACTGGTGTGTCTATGTAAACATGTAATCAGTTTAACTGGTGTGTCTATGTAAACATGTAATCAGTTTAACTGGTGTGTCTATGTAAACATGTAATCAGAGTAACTGGTGTGTCTGTGTAAACATGTAATCAGTTTAACTGGTGTGTCTATGTAAACATGTAATCAGTTTAACTGGTGTGTCTATGTAAACATGTAATCAGTTTAACTGATGTGTCTATGTAAACATGTAATCAGAGTAACTGGTGTGTCTGTGTAAACATGTAATCAGTTTAACTGGTGTGTCTATGTAAACATGTAATCAGATTAACTGGTGTGTCTATGTAAACATGTAATCAGAGTAACTGGTGTGTCTATGTAAACATGTAATCAGTTTAACTGGTGTGTCTATGTAAACATGTAATCAGATTAACTGGTGTGTCTATGTAAACATGTAATCAGAGTAACTGGTGTGTCTGTGTAAACATGTAATCAGTTTAACTGGTGTGTCTATGTAAACATGTAATCAGTTTAACTGGTGTGTCTATGTAAACATGTAATCAGTTTAACTGGTGTGTCTATGTAAACATGTAATCAGTTTAACTGATGTGTCTATGTAAACATGTAATCAGATTAACTGGTGTGTCTATGTAAACATGTAATCAGAGTAACTGGTGTGTCTGTGTAAACATGTAATCAGTTTAACTGGTGTGTCTATGTAAACATGTAATCAGATTAACTGGTTTGTATGTAAACATGCAATCAGTTTAACTGGTATGTCTATGTAAACATGTAATCAGTTTAACTGGTGTGTCTATGTAAACATGTAATCAGATTAACTGGTTTGTATGTAAACATGCAATCAGTTTAACTGGTATGTCTATGTAAACATGTAATCAGATTAACTGGTTTGTATGTAAACATGCAATCAGTTTAACTGGTATGTCTATGTAAACATGTAATCAGTTTAACTGGTGTGTCTATGTAAACATGTAATCAGATTAACTGGTGTGTCTATGTAAACATGTAATCAGATTAACTGGTGTGTCTATGTAAACATGTAATCAGAGTAACTGGTGTGTCTGTGTAAACATGTAATCAGTTTAACTGGTGTGTCTATGTAAACATGTAATCAGATTAACTCGTTTGTATGTAAACATGCAATCAGTTTAACTGGTATGTCTATGTAAACATGTAATCAGATTAACTGGTTTGTATGTAAACATGCAATCAGTTTAACTGGTATGTCTATGTAAACATGTAATCAGATTAACTGGTTTGTATGTAAACATGCAATCAGTTTAACTGGTATGTCTATGTAAACATGCAATCAGTTTAACTGGTATGTCTATGTAAACATGCAATCAGTTTAACTGGTGTGTCTATGTAAACATGTAATCAGAGTAACTAGTGTGTCTATGTAAACATGTAATCAGATTAACTAGTGTGTCTATGTAAACATGTAATCAGTTTAACTAGTGTGTCTATGTAAACATGTAATCAGAGTAACTGGTGTGTCTGTGTAAACATGTAATCAGTTTAACTGGTGTGTCTATGTAAACATGTAATCAGTTTAACTGGTGTGTCTATGTAAACATGCAATCAGTTTAACTGGTGTGTCTATGTAAACATGTAATCAGTTTAACTGGTGTGTCTATGTAAATATGTAATCAGTTTAACTGGTGTGTCTATGTAAACATGTAATCAGTTTAACTGGTGTGTCTATGTAAACATGTAATCAGATTAACTGGTGTGTCTATGTAAACATGTAATCAGTTTAACTGGTGTGTCTATGTAAACATGTAATCAGTTTAACTGGTGTGTCTATGTAAACATGTAATCAGTTTAACTGGTGTGTCTATGTAAACATGTAATCAGTTTAACTGGTGTGTCTATGTAAACATGTAATCAGATTAACTGGTGTGTCTATGTAAACATGTAATCAGTTTAACTGGTGTGTCTATGTAAACATGTAATCAGTTTAACTGGTGTGTCTATGTAAACATGTAAGCAGATTAACTGGTGTGTCTATGTAAACATGTAATCAGATTAACTGGTGTGTCTATGTAAACATGTAATCAGATTAACTGGTGTGTCTATGTAAACATGTAATCAGTTTAACTGGTGTGTCTATGTAAACATGTAATCAGATTAACTGGTGTGTCTATGTAAACATGTAATCAGTTTAACTGGTGTGTCTATGTAAACATGTAATCAGATTAACTGGTGTGTCTGTGTAAACATGTAATCAGTTTAACTGGTGTGTCTATGTAAATATAATAGTACTTAGTATCTCTTGTATATCCGTGTGACCACTTATGTATATAGTTATAGTTGTTTGTTCATTTTGAATTTCCCGCAAAGCTACACGAGGGCTATCTGCGTAGATATAATAGTACTGTCTGTTGTATGTCCATGTAACTACGTATCTGTGCAAATTTATCGTGTAATTAATTAATTTATTCATATGAATATCAGAAATCAAAGTGTGGATATCTTGTGTTACTGATGACTGAAGCATTTCCACTTCCGGTTACAGCCCTACTTCCTGTTGTATCCTCACCACTGATGGGCATCATAGATACCGCTTCTATCTATTATTCATATATGAGAGCAACCTCATAATTTAATAATTCTTTTATTACCTTTAACAACAGGAAGAATTGCAGTCTCTTTTTGTTTCTATATCATAAACCACAATAACAGTTCATAATAGAGATCTCAAGAAATTACGCAAATCCCGAATAGAACGTTCTGGCATATATTACCCAAATGAATAAAAATTGAGTTCACACAGCATATTAAAAGCTTTGCTATCGACTGCTAAGACTGTATACATCTGTAAACTGTAACTGTGCAAAACAACCACACACGTTAGACTTACAAGTAGCAGAAATCTGATAAAAACAGTCTCACTGCATTTATTATTATTCTCTTGCCACTCTACAACGAAGACTGTTTGGTATACTGTACCCAAACCTTTCATAGAATACTAACTGAGGTCACGAGGTATTGACAAGCTGATTTTGTTTCTTCTATATTTCACAATGTAAATGTTGTTATCATTACCCCTTGAAGGTAGCTTTCCTACAGACATTTGGTGTTCCTTTTAAAAATATACTCTTCAAAAAAAGAAACGCAAAAGGGATATTTTTGTTATTTTTAAAGAGAAATGTATGTAATAACGTTACAAGCTTAGAGTATGTGATGTTACACGTGTTAAGGCACTGATTGTCAGACCAAAATGACAATAAAAGTTGTGCACTTTGAAAACGGAGGAAAACATCGGATTGTTCGCAAAAACGGATTCGTGTCCAATAAATTTGTTTGAGGGATATGCATGTTCTGCACGTATAACATGTGCAAAATACCTATAAAAGTGACGGGGTCTCGGTTTCATAGCTCAGTGTTAAGACACCGACACGCAATACAGGTACGCCAAGACTGACTGAAGCACAACGCCATTGATAGTTTGGAAGCAGGCGAATCTCGATCAAATGTTGCCAGAGCTGTGAATGTCCACTCAAGCACCATCACAAGACTATATAATCGTCACCAACAACATGGATCAACTCGTGAACATCCACGATCTGGCAGACCTCGTGTGACCACGCCCGCACAAGATCGCTACATCCGGTTACGTCACCTTCGGAATAGAACCACCACTGCAACGTCTACTGCCTCAACCATACCAGGGCTGCGTAGGATTTCCGATCAGACCGTACGCAACCGTCTACGAAATTATTCGGCCCCATGTGCAACCCATTATGGTGAACGTCAACGACGTTTTTCAACATGACAACGCCCGTCCTCACACATCCCGACTCACCACTGTCTTCTTGAAACACCACAACATCAACGTTCTTCCCTGGCCCTCCACGTCACCAGATTTAAACTCCATCGAACATCTTTGGGACAAGTTGGACCGACGTCTGCGACGGCGACAACCTCAACCGCAGACTCTACCTCCTCAGCTTGTAGCAGCTTTGTAGGCTGAGTGGACAGCCATTCCACAGGATGTGATTCGTCATCTCATCGCTTCCATGGGCAGGAGATGCCAAGCAGTTATTAATGTTCACGGGGGGCATACTCGTTATTGACGTTGAGTGACGTTAAACTTCAACTAGTGAGCGTGGACTTCGCCTTTGTAGACTTTGGATGTTCAGCAGTGAATGTGCAAAGTTTCACACATGTCATTCAGAACTATCCGGAATAAACTTGTTAACAATATGTCTCAAATTCTGCCTTTTGCGTTTCTTTTTTTGAAGAGTATTATTAAGTACAAAGTGAAACAAGAATCAGTAATAGACGTACTTTAGATTAGTGTAACATATAGATACTCAATGCTTTGTACACTGTACAATCGGTGTCTCTAGGAAGCAAACCACTATACTATGTATCTTGTATGTATCATGTCACTACTTATCTATATAAACCTACTAATAATGTCTGTTGTATGTCCATGTAACTACTTATATGTATAAATATAATAGTACTGTCTGTTGTATATCTGTGTGACTACTTATCTATATAAATTAATGGTACTATTTCTTGTGTGTCCATGTAACTACTTATTTATATAAATTAATAGTTCTGTCTCTTGTATGTCTATGTAACTAATTCACAGGGTGTGGATGGATCTTCACCAAAATTCATATGGAGGGTTATTAGGTCCATGCGGAGTAACATAATAATTTCAGTTTTTAATTTTTGTTTTGTGTTTTTACCACCACATCTTCGCCCCCTGTTGACGGATCTTCACCAGATTTCACATGAAAGTCTGTTGTATCCACACAAAGACATCAGAAAACTTGCGGGTTAACATTTTATGTTTTGTAGTTTTTATGAGCGTTTTTGCGTTTTCGTACAATTTCGTATCAGGGAAGCAGATTTTCATGTCCAAAGATAACCTTTCATTTATCATGAGTTTAAATAACTCAAGGGAAGTTAGGGGGAGGATAGTTCAGATAGTTAAACAATGCATTAAAATTATCCTACAGAAACGGGATACGAACTTAATAAGTACAGTTAAGGCTTTCGAATGCATTTTCAAACGTCTTTTATAAACATGATCTGTTAAACCTAAATCCATTCGATACGATTCATCGGTTTTCGTCATCAAAATACGATCTGAAGAAATGTGTTGCTACATGTATTTTGTAATCCTTTACACCTAGGTAACAGCAACGTGCAACACAAAGAGAAAGAAATTTTACAATGATACAGCTATATGGACTAAATAAACACTTCTGAGAAAGGCATAGGGGCTGTCGAAACGTGCCAGGTTTTCATATTAAACACGGTGTTTAAATTCTTGCTTTATAACGTTCTTTTCGGGCCTTAGTTTGAAGGAAAAGATATCTCAAAAAGTCTTACCCTGATCCCATGTAGTTTTTTGGGCTTAAGTGTACTCAAATCCCTTCTTCTCTATGCGCCTTGGACTTATATTTCACGGTTCTACATTACAGACAACTTTCTCTTCATTGCAGCCTCCGTAACCGTTTTTGTCCTCGAAGTTTTATTAATAGGTTTGATTCGCAGTAGATGACTTCTGGTGTTTGAGCCCTCATGACCTATTTCCTATGCAGCTTGTGTTTCACACATATTAACTCTGTGTGTGTGTGTGAGAGCGAGTGTTTGTTTTGCAATTTCGCGCGAAGCTACAGGAGGGCTTTCTGCGTTAGACGTCCGTAATTTAGGAGGGAAAGACTAGAGGGAAGGCAATTAGTCATCACCACTCACCGCCAATTCTTGGGCTACACTTTTTACCAAAGAATAGTGGGACTGACTGTCACATTATAATGCCTCAACGGCTGAAAGGGCATGCATGCTTGGTGGGACGGGGACTCAACTTGCGAATGAAGCGCCCCTAACCACCAGGCCATGCAGGTGTGACGATGAATGAATGTACAAGTTTCTTTTAATTTCCAAACTCTCTGCATTCCTACATCTTAGTGGTGAGTCCGGGGTTCGAATTTACTGTGGTGGTGAAGAACAGAGTGGAGATAACCTTTGTGTGGCTTTGCACAAAAACAAACATTTCTAGTTCTCGTTAACTGACGACTTCTACTTTCTGTAATATTTGGTTTTTATTCATAGTCTGAAGGTCTAGTTTTTATGTCAACCTTGTGAACGTGCATACTAGTTTCTGTGCCTAACATTCATCGGTCTTTATCTGTCAAACCTTGCAGTTCAGATGTCTTTATGAAACTGAACTGTAAGTACCCACTGCCGTCGATCTGGGGAACTGTAGTATGTACAAGAAGTAAAAATCAGAAACAGACACCTCTGACGTTTTCTGAATTATGAGATCAAGGCCTTATAACCAAAGCTTTAAAGCAGTGGTTCAGAAAGGCTTAAAAAATAAATTATTAAGAATAAAGGCTTCAGAACCAAGCCTTTAACCATTAAGTTCTTCACAGCCATTTGGGTGATTAACGTTTTATATTGAACGCAGCGACTGACCCTGGTGGGTGCAAAAAGGCTAAACTTGTATGTATGTGACTTACACATTTGTAATAAGGAGATGCAAACATTAATAATAGGCCAGATTACTCACTACAGTAATATTACGGTAATGGCTGAGCTTATATCTTAAAAAAAATTATTGTGAAAATAAGGTTTAATGATTTCAAACTGTTTTGCTGCAGCTGAATGAGCGAATCAAAGATTATATTAAGCCCTTACGTCATCTTTTATCCATCGAAGCTTCTCATTGGCTCAGCGGTAACTCTGAAGGCTTATAACGCTAAAATCTTAGTTTCTATACCAGTGGTGAGCGCAGCACAGACAGTCGATTTCTTCACCGAAATTCTGAGTTTGCTGAGGAAAAAAAAATTAACAGAGAAACAGATAATAAGTTAATCCTTTGAATATTAATGGATAATTAATTGTACCTAAATTGTTATTGGTTATTAGTAGTTTTTATAAAACCTAGAGACTGAGTTCAATTTAATTATTAATGTTTATATATTTTTCTCAAATACCAGTCCCACGCTGGTCTACGGTTTTACACCACTAAAATCAGGGGTTCGATTCCCTCGGTAGACTCAGCAGACAGCCCAATGTGGCTTTGCTATAAAAAACACACGTGACAGTTTTATATTATTCGACACATTAAATACAGTAAAGAATAAAAGATGTTATTTAACAACACTTGATTGGCTAAATGAAAATGTTACCGTTTCTAACCGAAACGGGATACCCAAATCACCAATATTCACCGCACTTAATTTCTCATAATTCATGAAGAACATTGGGAGTTGCGTTCCGAACCCAAGTGACGTCAGATGTTAAGTCTTAACTTTCTCATTAACATATGTTCACTGATTGTTAACTATCTGAAGCTTCCGAAACGCGCAGCGGTTCAATATTTTATTAAATTAAGAGCATAACGTGACGTTTGAAACGCGCAGCGCCCGGAGACAGAAAATTAAATTCGAATTGTCTTTAGTAACGATGTGGAATGGAAATCTAGTGGAAAATGACACTTTAAAATCGAGAAACCACCATAAGACCATTCAATATTTGGAAGCTAATGCTGTTTCCTATTTCAATTAAAATAGCCACGACTTAACATTTGTGACTGTAAACTAAAGCGACGCTCGTATAAAGTGAATATATATTACTGTAAAGTCTCGTGGTACAATTATCCTTAACAAGAGGTTCCCTTTGTATAAAGTCAATCCAAGCATAAGGAAAACGAATTTATGTGGAATACTGTCTTGCTTTATCTTTTAAATAGACGTCGAAAATTAACTGAACATAACGTGGAATTAATTATTGTTCTTCACTCGGGTTTTGTGCCTCTCACTCAATTAAAGTCACTCGTGGTTTTCAGTTTTAAAAATGTTGTTTTTTAAGAATTCTAATGCGTACTTCTGTTGTTCGACAGATCAAATGAAAATGTTTCTTATTTTGAAAATAGTGAATATAAATATATATAATATGCCAGTGAAAGGTGTCACGGGTGCTGTTGTTGCTAAGCGCAAATATAAATGATGGATCTTGTCAACCGAAGGGAATAGAACCATGAATTTTAGCATTGTAAGTTCTGTGACCCGTCGCATATCCTTCCAGTTTAAATCTTTGTAACACAGTTACTTCAGATAAGAACAAATAACTAATGTAATGTTATTTAAACGGGCTCGTTGAATATACCTTTATTAACACTAGTGTTAATTAAGATACATATGTCGGTATCAACAAGTACAGTTATGTGTTTAACATGTGTGTGGTAAAACATGTCTAAACACCTCTTGTGTTTAGTGGTGAATCGTGTGAAGTTTTGTGTTTAATGTGAATATGGTAAAACGTGATTCAACAGCTGATGTTTGAGCTGCGTCTGAACGTGATCTCTGTTATTAGAACAAGTTAAATAAAAACGCCTGGTAATATTACAAAAATGCATGAATTAAGAAACACCCGTCAGAGGCGAAGAGAAGCAAAGTTTAATTAAATGTGATTTTATCAGAGTGTTATATAAACTACTAATACGTCTTCATAAAATTACCGGCCTGGCATGGCCGAGCGCGTTAAGGCGTGCACTCGTAATCCGAGGGTCGCCCCCCCATCCGTGGGGGTGTATAATGTGACGGTCAATCCCACTATTCGTTGGTAAAAGAGTAGCCCAAGAGTTGGCGGCGGGTGGTGATGACTAGCTGCCTTCCCTCTAGTCTTACACTGCCAAATTAGGGACGGCTAGCACAGATAGCCCTCGAGTAGCTTTGTGCGAAATTCCAAAACAAACAAACAAACATCATAAAATTACCGATAAGATCGTCGAAATGTAGAATACTGTAATCTTTATAAAGATGTCGGAAGTTTAATGCAATGAATCAATCCTGTCCTTTCTAAAGACTTTAGTATCTAACAAACAGAAACTGACATTTGTGGGATTGTAGTTTAAACATTCTATCATTAATAAAGTTAGTTTATTTGGTTTACAGGGTTATGATTTGCAACCAGTCGAATAAAAATGGAATTTTAAAGCTGATATGGACACTCGTGAAATACTGCATAGAAAGTTCATATGGACACTCGTGAAATACTGCATAGAAAGTTCATGTTGACACTCGTGAAATACTGCATAGAAAGGTCATATTTACACTCGTGAAATATTACATAGAAAGTTCATGTTGAAACTCGTGAAATACTGCATAGAAAGTTCATATTTACACTCGTGAAATGCTGCATAGAAAGTTCATATTTACACTCGTGAAATATTACATGGAAAGTTCATATTTACACTCGTGAAAAACTGCATAGAAAGTTCATATTTACACTCGTGAAATATTACATAGAAAGTTCATATTTACACTCGTGAAATACTGCATAGAAAGTTCATATTTACACTCGTGAAATACTGCATAGAAAGTTCAAGTTGAAACTCGTGAAATACTGCATAGAAAGGTCATGTTGACACTCGTGAAATACTGCATGGAAAGTTCATATTTACACTCGTGAAATACTGCATAGAATGTTCATGTTGAACACTCATGAAATACTGCATAAAAACCCTGGAAATACGACCAATGTTGTTCAACACAGAAAGCAATGTTCCTTTTGAAGTTGAATGAATCGTTACAGCCGGTAGATGTAAAGATGGATAACCCAACGAGTTATGATAAGTGTAACACGGATATCAACTCTAACCTTGGCCCTAATGAAAATTAAACTTCATTAATATTGGTTAATGATTTCGTAAGATAATCAAACATATTTTCTCTTGTTTGAAGAAAATTCCTGTATATCATTTATACCGCTAAATAGTTTAGTTTTGCAGTGTAAGACGATTTGCGGGCGGTTTGTTACTTGAGTGCTTGGTTTGTTTGGTTTAAATTTCGCACACTTTTAATTGAAGGCTAGCTGTCCCTAATTTTGCAGTAAGACACTAATGGATGTAGCCAGCCAACATCTTCCACGGCCAGCTACTCCCTTTTGAACAAATAGTGGGGTTGATCGTGACATTATAGCACTCCTACGGCTGAGAATGTGACAATGTTCTGTAACGGGGAATCAAATTCGCGACTACTAGATTGCGAGGCGAGATCCCTTGTTTGAATTCGTTACGTTTTACCTTCATGCGCGCCACATTAAGGTTTAAGGAGTGACTAAAACCTAACCCTTCACATATATCAACATCGAGATATAGAGCTATTTATAATCATGCATATTTTTGAAGATTGCATTCTATAAGTTTCTCATAGAGAGTTAAAGTTAAATAATCCTCTAAATATTTCAGAATAAATTCAAATTTGCTTCAAATTCAACGTTAGGTGGCAGCACAAACAACTTGACGTCACAGAACCCTGACAGAAATGTTCTTTTCAATTTTCAACAGATTCGTTTCCTGTTCAGACTAATTATCAACAGACTAGTTTCCCGTTCAGACTAATTTCAAAACCAATTTCCTGTTCGGATTCATTTCCAACAGACCAGTTTCCTGTTCAGAAAAACGTACTTTACGATGGATATCTTTTTTTTCGAAATTACAACTTGTCGTAGTAATGATGGAAAGTTGTCTTCTTTGTAGGTTAACCCAAAAGAGCAAAATTAGGGCCTTTAGAGAGAATTAAAACGTTGCGCTTGCAAAGTCTTATGTTGTATAGAATTCTAATCCTATAATTCAAAATATGATCGGCAGAACCGTTTCTCGGTTTCACGTAATAGGTTTTAAAAGTCGTCTTCCAGTTTTCTGTTAGTATATTCACATTATTTTAATTTAATTCGAAACAGTAATACCTGCCCGTTACTAAAATTATATTTGTGACAATTCTCCAAGTTATCTTAATTAGATTTAATTAGGGTTAGGCGTTTAGAGTTCCAGTCACTGATTTGTTTGGTGTGTCTGAAGAGCTCTGGATTGAGCAAAAGGCGTTGTCGGTGTTGGAATAATTGTGTGGTTGGAATACTATTATTATTATACATTCTTCTAAGTCTTGAAAATTCCTAAGGAACTATTAAGAATCCAGTGTTTAAAACTGTAATAGGCCTAACAAAATGTCTTATAATAAGTGTAACAGAAGTTATTTATAAAAACAGAAACTAGTGATACCAAATATACAGCTGTATGCAAAGAACATTAATTTATCTGTAAAAAAAATATACACCCATCAATAAAGGTCACAGTTTTTGTTATAACCAGCTATTAAAACATCTGCTTTCATTATTTTAGTTCACTGCTAGTGTTTTGTTATCCGTAATAAACTCTTTTCTTTCTTTGCATCGTACGGAAATATTTTAATATGTAATGTTATTTTTAACGTGTTTTTTGCGTATGTTTAAAATTGCTCAAAATGTAACGTGCGGTTGGGATGATCGTTTTGGGACTGGAACATTAAATGCTGAAATGTTTTAAAAACCGAAATATAACGTTTTAGGGTTTTTACGTATAAATTATTCTACGAGCTACAATATTCAATCCGTCCTGATATATAAAAAGTCGAATAGTTTATCACAGTAAAAGCGTTTATAAACAAAATAGTATTTTTTTAGAGTTCCTAATATTGTATATATGTTTGTTTGGGAAACTTTAGAAGTAAGACATTCTTGATTTGAACGTTCGCTGTAGAATTCCTGTTAATCTATCGAACCTCTTTGCTTAAAAGTTTGTCTGCTTTGGAGAAAAAACCGCATCGAGATATCTGGTGTATCAACTGCGGATAATCTAACACCGTATTTTAGACTGTCGCTTTGTAGACTTCCTAAAGGAACATTGGGATACCTTACTAGAGAGAGGAAACCCTCGCAAATATCTTTACAAAAATAAAACGAAAAGAAAAAACAGAAAGCGGTCGAACCCAATCTTGAGGTTCGAAAATTGTCTTGGTTTATTGCACAATTTAGAATAATCAATAGTAGGCCTGATAGCTTTTATTGGGGCCAAGCCATGCGTGTTTGTCAGTATATTAAAATTATTTTTCGGGACACTGCTTGACTCTGGCTATTGAAAGACCTTTAAGATCAGCAATTTTCTTGCCAAAGTTTCACCGAATTTAATAAATATAGTGTGTACCCCCATCACCCCCCGAGCACCTTATGAAAACTCAGCCCAACACTCGACTCTTTTCATCATGTGAACCACAAAGTCAATAGAGCATATTGTGACGTAGCGTCTTACGTCCGTACACCAAAAGAACAAAATAAAGCAGAACACTCAAAACTCATTTGTATAAACGACACTTTTTCATTTATTTTTGGCATGTGTGACTTTCCCAGAATTCCGCAGCACGCCTTCGGAAAAGCTATAATCAAGATAACATTAACAGTCACTCGTTAATCGTTGTAATTACTTCGTAAGAAATTAATTTTTAGACTTGTGCTGTGAGTCAGAACTAAAACTACGATTTTGGGGGACTATCCCCCCCCAATCTGACGAGCAAATGTAAGCTTGAATGTCATAACGATTTGAACTTCAAATTAAAATTAATTTGTGTCTGAAATCCAGTTAATACCCCCGCCAGTGGTACATCGGTATGTCTGGGGGCTTATAAGGCTAAAAACTTGGTTTTGATTCCCGTGGAAGGCCGAGTTCAGATTGCACTTTGTATAAAAGGCAACACTTAACACCTGCCTTTAACATCAAGCACATAAACACATTTTACTGGGATTTTACAATCCACTAGTCTCATTAATATGTGTGAGGCATTTTACGACGAAACCATCTCGTTAAAAAAAAATCCTTGGAATATTTTTACACTTTATATCTCCCCTAAGTAAACCAGTGTCAAAACTTAAACCTTTTCTTATAATTAATTAATTATATAATAAATATAATTATATAATAAATTAATTTGTGTCTGAAATCCAGTTAATACCCCCGCCAGTGGTACATCGGTATGTCTGGGGGCTTATAAGGCTAAAAACTTGGTTTTGATTCCCGTGGAAGGCCGAGTTCAGATTGCCCTTTGTATAAAAGGCAACACTTAACACCTGCCTTTAACATCAAGCACATAAACACATTTTACTGGGATTTTACAATCCACTAGTCTCATTAATATGTGTGAGGCATTTTACGACGAAACCATCTCGTTAAAAAAAATCCTTGGAATATTTTTACACTTTATATCTCCTCTAAGTAAACCACTGTCAAAACTTAAACCTTTTCTTATAATTAATTAATTATATAATAAATATAATTATATAATAAATTAATTTGTGTCTGAAATCCAGTTAATACCCCCGCCAGTGGTACATCGGTATGTCTGGGGGCTTATAAGGCTAAAAACTTGGTTTTGATTCCCGTGGAAGGCCGAGTTCAGATTGCCCTTTGTATAAAAGGCAACACTTAACACCTGCCTTTAACATCAAGCACATAAACACATTTTACTGGGATTTTACAATCCACTAGTCTCATTAATATGTGTGAGGCATTTTACGACGAAACCATCTCGTTAAAAAAAAATCCTTGGAATATTTTTACACTTTATATCTCCTCTAAGTAAACCACTGTCAAAACTTAAACCCTTTCTTATATATATTACTTATGTTTATACGTGACTGATTGTTCATACATTTGTCTTATATTGATTTAGTTCTTGATTGAAACACCAGGGCACTGTGTGTGTATGTAGTTCTTGATTGAAACACCAGGGCACTGTGTGTGTATGTTGAGTTCAGCTGAAATATTATTCTAGATTTCCTACACAAAAAGTGGAATAGAAGAAAGACGAAGACCTTAAAAGAAATCATAATAATAATAGGGCGGTCAACATGTCTAAAATACTTATCGCATTTTTTTAAACTTTCAGAATGTGTTACGTTTTATTCTTTTAAAACAACTTATAAATGTCCAGGTGGGATAAGGCGTTCGACTCGTTATTTGAGGGTCGCGGGCTCGAATCCCGGTCCCACCAAGCATGCTAGCCCTTTAAGCCGTGGAGGCGTTATAATGTAACAGTCAATCCCACTATTCGTTGGTAAAAGAGTAACCCTATAGTTACGGGTGGGTAATAATGACTATCTGCCTTCCCTCTAGTCTTACACTGCTAAATTAGGGACGGCTAGCGCAGATAGCCCTCGAGTAGCTTTGTGCGAAGTTCCAAAACGAACCAAACAAACAACTCTGTGCCACAGTGGGCACCAACTATGAGGACCGAGAAATCCTTCAGTGGCAAGATGCTCGTTCCTTCTTTGAACTTTCTGTAAATATAACTAGTCCTGAACATCTCCTGTTGGTGAGAGTATCACATTGATGTCTCAGTGATGTCACATTGATATCTCAGTGATATCATTGATGTCTCCTCCTTCAAACGAAGTTCCTGCCACGTTTACTTGTTTGTTTCTTGTTGCTTTTCAGACTTCTTAAGAATAATGGACTATCTGTGTTCTGCCTACCACTGGTATCGAAACCTGGTTTCTAGCGTTATAAATCTGAAGACATACTGCTGTAACACTGAAAGATCACGCCTGATAATGACGTAAAACTATAAAGCATATTTAATGACTTTTACAACTGTTGACCGATTTAAATAAATATTTCAGTTATAAAATGTTGTTCGTTTGTGGATTTTAATGTTTTAAATATATATACACGAGTTTCTTGAAATTTAACTTGTTAACATCATCAGAGACTTCAAAGGCCTGTTATAGATTGAGTTAAGATGCTTTATTTAAGTTTGTGTAACATTATCTTTCTTTTTGTCTGGTTTATATAACACTCACTAATTTATACTTTTGTATTAAGGTAACAGTGTAACTCAGGGGTGTAGCCAGAAATGGCTACTGGGGAGGTTAGTTTGAGTGCTTGATGCAAGCGCCCCAGACGCGAAGCCATGTTAGGGGGTTCCGGGGGTATGCCCCCCCGGGAAATGTTTTATTAAAAACAAAAAAGAAAAGCCTGAATTATACATTCTGAGACCACCTTTTTTGGCAAATTTCAGAATGGCGCACTGAGGTGTTTGTCTTATTTATTTAACCATAAATAAATATATTGGCCTATATATATAATATATAACTCAAAGTTATCAGGCCCAGCAAAGTAGGCCTACAGTCCTGTCATCAACGTATAAAATATAGAGTCACTCAGGAGAATGCAAAATATATATATGTATAGTGTCTATAATCTGTTATCAAATATCATGAACAGTGTATGTTTAGATTCTCTGGATTTCAAGAATTAACGTCACAAATAAACAGTGGGTGGCACCGTGGCAGGCTGGCAGCACCATGGCACTACCTGAAGCTCCTCAATCTGTTGCAGCCAATCAAATTGAATCAGAATTGTCAACTGAATTGTCAGAGTCATCACCGTGGCCTTCTACTGGTACTGCCACGACCCCCTCAGGTCCAGTCTGGAACATTGGAAATCACATTTCTGATGATGTCAGAATTGGTAAACAGGGAAGTCGACTCACATTTCTGATGATGTCAGCATTGGTAAACAGGGAAGTCGACTCCTCGTTATATTAATTTTATATTAGAAATCATACAAACACTCTGCATCCTTGGGTTTCACAGTGGAGATAGCTACTCTACAGTCAACATGCAAAGGGTGCTTTCTGCAAGCACTGCTGTCTTTTTGGTCCTGATGGTGTTGGTGTTGGAAGCCAGAAATTGGGACAACTAGTCAAATTTCCATACACAAACTGGAAGAGGGCTGTTGAAGACTTCAAGGCACATGAATTGAAATAGTAGCACCAAGACAGCAAAGAAAGGGCTAACAATTTTCTACAGGTCGTAAACACGAGTTCATCTGTGCACTTGCAGCTTGATGCAACTTACAAGCAAGAAATTGAACAGAACCGGCAATATTTATTGCCTGTTATTGATACTGTATTGCTGTGTGGAAGACAAGGTTTAGCTTTGAGGGTAAAATATGATTCTGGTCCGATGTTTGTTGGTGTAACTGATGAGGAGCCCATCAATATTGATGGGAATTTTGCACTACAGGGCAAAGGTTGAGGTCAAGCTTTCAGCAAGCCTTAAGAGTACAGAGAGGAATGCTACGTATGTGAGTCCTCAAATTTTAAATCACTAATACCTGTAATACTCATGTTCTTGATGATTTGGTCAACAGGGTTAATGTTGCAAAGTGTTTCTCAATATTAGCTAATGAAACAACAGATATTTCAGACATTGAACAGTTTTCACTGTGTCAGATATCTACATGCCAATGACAACTCTGTTGTAATGAGAGAAGATGTTTTGTAATTTATACCTGTTTATGATGTGACAGGCAGAAACTTGGCTGATGTTATCATAACCAATCTGACAAAATATGGTAATGCATGGCTTACCTGCGAGGACAGGGGTACGACGGTGCTGCCTCTATGAGTGGGAAATCCAATGGTGTCCAGAGACACATAACTGATAAATTCCCACTTGCACCCTATGTACACTGCAGTACCCATTCCCTAAACTTGGTAATTTCTGATTATTGTAAAGAAGTTCCTGTGTGAAATTGCATGTGAGTAACTTCAAGTATTGAAAACTTTCTCAATACACCCAAACAAAATCACGTTTTGGCTCTTTTGGTGGAGAATAAAGCACCTGAATCGAAAAAGAAAAGTTTGAAAGGTCTCTGCCCCACCCAGTGGGATTAGAGGCATGATTCAGTCATTGTCTTTCTGGAATTAGTCCATGCAGTTGAAGATGCCCTTGAGGCCATATCAGGTTGGCAAGACAGAGATTCTGCCACGCAAGCCAGTCAACTGTTGTGTTCTATAACACAGCCAGAATGCATCATCACTCTACTTACCATTGATAAATTGTTTTACTTTAGTTTACCTCTGCGTAACTTACTGCAGCAACAGAACATTGATTTAGGTGCTGCGATGTAACACGAAGAAATAGTGGAAGATTTAATGCGTTCACTCAAAAATAATACTGTAAATGAATTTAACAATATTTTTTGTGAGGCTAAAACTCTATGTAGTGAGCTTCAAATTGACATCATCCAAGGCAGGCTGAAAAACAGATGTACCGTGCTAATCCACAAACCACTAGCCCTGAGGAGTACTTTGGTATTGTTGTATTTTTACCATTTGTTGATCACTTTCTTTCACAAATATGTGACAGTCTGTCCAGTCACAAAACTCTCCTTACAAACTTCATGTGTCTACCTACTACTATCGGGTTCTACCACAGAACGGTCAAAACCTACAGCACAACAATGTGACCAAATTATAGAGTTGGTCAATATATACAAGGCTGGCACTGACAGCACTTTACTAGCTGCAGTAGGTGAACTTAGGGTTTGGTACAAGTCACTTGCGAACAACAGACCAAAAAATGTCATGTCTATATGCAATGTGCAATGCAGAAATGTTCCCAGTCATTTCTAGACTGTTGAAAGTATTTGCCACGCTGCCCGTGTCAACGAGCTCAGTGGAGCGTTCGTTTTCAACTCTCAGAAGATTCAAAACGTATTTGAGAAACACCACCAGTGAAGATCGACTGAATGGCCTCATTATACATTCACCGTGATATTAAAATTGAACTAAACTGTGCTGCAGATGTCCTGGCAAGAACGAACAGGCGTTTGAGCCTTTCATAGATATTGGATTGTATTTCTCTAGTTCTAACAAAACTTGCTATATTAAAAGTGTTCAATCAGAAATTTATTTTGACCATTTGTTGTGTGTGAAATTATTTGCCATGCAATCACGGATCTTTATGAAACTACACAGGTGGCAACTGAACTTGTCTAAAAATTTTGGGTCCATGGGGGGTACCCCCAACCACCCTTTTGGCTACGCCCCTGGTGTAGCTACTTTTAACTACAGGTTCCCATAATTGATTTGTTAAAAAGTATTTTGTGTACTTGGTTTGTTTCTAATTTCACGCAGGGCTACACGAGGGCTGTCTGTGCTAACAACGCCTAATTTTGCAATGTAAGACTAGAGAAAATACAGCTAGTCCTCACAACCAACTCTTGGGCTACTCTTTTACCAACGAATACTGAGATTGACCGTCACAATATAACACCCCCACGGCTGAAAAGGCGAGAATCTTTGGTGTGATGGGGATTCAAACCAGCAATTCTCAGATTACGAGTCGAGTGCCTTAACCGCCTGGTTATGCCGGACCTTGTTTGAATCTCGCGTAAAGCTACACGACGGCTGTCTGGGCAAACCGTCCCTAATTTTGCAATGTAAGACTGGAGAAAAGACAGCTAGTCATCACCACCAACCGCCAACTCTTAAGCTAGTCTTTTACCAACGAATAATGGGATTAACCGTCACATATAACACGGACGAAAGGGCGAGAATGTTTGGTGTGACGGGGATTCGAACCCGCGACATTCGGATTACGAGTCGAATGCCTTTACCACCTGGCCATGCTTGGCCTATTTTGTGTATCTGTATTGGGTTTTCGCTCGACATGAAATATGCTTCAGAAAATAATAAAGTATTTTTCCTTTATATAATATGTACTTAGGTGATACGGAAAAAGGTAATAAGATGAACGTTCATTCTCAGCAAGTAACTCTTATTTAGTATTTAATAACTTCAAATTTTTGTAACTTGGAATAAAGATTACGTGTTGAAGCTCAGATTTGAGATTATACAAAATGTTTAAAACAAATATATTTATTTCTGCAAACGTCAAACTGATCACACAATGTTGGTCTTTCAATAAACGTGGACCTGGCATGGCCTTGCGCGTTAAGACGTGCGCTTCGTAATCTGAGGGTCGCGGGTTCGCGCCCGAGTCGCGCCAAACATGCTCGCCCTCCCATTCGTGGGGGCGTTATAATGTGACAGTCAGTCCCACTTCTCGTTGGTAAAAGAGTAGCCCAAGAGTTGGCGGTGGGTGGTGATGACTAGCTGCCTTCCCTCTAGTCTTATTCTGCTAAATTAGGGACGGCTAGCACAGATAGCCCTCTAGTATCTTTGTGCGAAATTCCAAAACAAACAATTCAATAAACGTTTTTTTTTTATCTGCTTTATATAAATTTATATCAACATTCTTCTCTAGCTAATCAGAAATAAATTTCCTCCGTAAAAAACTGTAAGCGTAGCAGAAGAACCTTTAATTTTAACGTTAAACAGTTCTTAGTGTTATTACTCACTTATGTATTGCAAAGAAACATACTGGTATTTTTTATGTAACAAGAAATTGTTAGAGTTTTAGTGTCGCCATCTATCGATCAACTTGTACAAAGCATTTTTTTTTAAAGTAAATTCATCGTACGTGTGAGCTTCTGGTTTGCAGGAACAGCACACGTAATTCTTTGTTTGAAATATCACAATCACTTTATTGATTAAATATTTCGGTGTAATTGGAATATTATTTTTTTACGAATGGAACTATCGGTTTGACATATCGAAATAACAGTATTACTATAGGATTTCGATAGCTAAAGTAAATGTGTCGCGGTTAAAACACCAAGACACGAAACTAAAACTAATAGATATCTTGTTGTCTCAAACACCTCACACTTGCCTCTGTTGTAGTTAGTAGTACCTCAATATCTCTCGTCACGTTGATTGTTTCTTTATCAGTCTCTGAAGATGGATTGTTTGTTTGTTGTCAAGCCAAAACTACACAAAAGGTTATCTACGTTCGGCTCACCACTGGTATCGAAACTCGGTTTCAAGCGATGTACGTCCGCAGATTTTCCGCTGTGCCATTGGAGACTTCTGGTGAGGGAAAATAAGTGAACCGAAGCAAAGAAACGAATCAATCCTCAAACAGCTCTCATTTTCTCCTACTGATACTTGGAATATGAAACACTTTATAATTTTTCAGATAATATGGTGGTAACTATGCCATTAATCTTCGAAAGCTTTAAAATATCAACAATTCAGTTTTAAAAAAGTACAAATTATACACTGGAAAATGAAAATAAAAGCATCATACGCTTTGATGACAGAGTCAAACAAACTTGGACAACTTTGTGTGACAATTTAAAAGATTCGCCATGTCCATTGTTTTCAAATTCACTGAGCTATAAATAGTTAATCGAATTTCAATCTCGCTTGGTGAAGCCCAATTTTCGTGTGTCATGGTATATTTCTCACCGCAGTTTCTCTACGAATTTTAATTATTCTATAGTATTGTTTCCTCTAACCTTGGCCTTTGGTTCATCACAGCTAGTCGGGGAGGGAAGCCATTTACTTAATCAAGAGCACTGTTATTGGCTCACCTTCTAAATCCATGCACTAAAGCATTGTGAAGCGTCTAAACAACAACACAGCTGGAAACCGCGTTTCTATACTCGTGGTAGGCAGAGTACAGATATCCCATTGTGTGGCTTTGTGCTTACTTTCAAACAACAATAAAAAAGACTGTATGTTTATGTTTTAGCTCTTTTTTAGATTTTGGATTCAGAAACTCTGACTACTTCTAAAGTTATAACTAAAATGAACAAAAGGAAAGTAAAGTAACACACCTGTATACATACAGTTTGGTAACGCTGCATAACAAAAATCCAAAATAACACTTAAAATTAGAAATATGTATAGGTGAATAGCATTTCATATTTGCCTGTTAGTTTATTTAATTAGATTCTAGGTTTGTGATTACTTAGAAGACATGTGACATAAACAGATATGATATTTTTACATATTTAATAACCTGAACTGTTTTAGAAGGTGTACTAGAAAAGAAGCTAGATATGTGGAAGTTAATCATATTAGCTTCACTGTTGTCGTGGTAACCAGTAGTATAACACTTTCTGTATTATATAAGAAAGTTTGTTTGTTTCAGAATCTTAGGGCAAAGTTAAACAATTTTTTTTTATGTGCACCCATTTATTATTATTAAATGACATTGTACAGCTTACACCCTCTACTTTTGGAGTGCTCTTTTCACAGCGAATTGTGGAATTTTAAAACCATCTTTATAGCTCACCCACTGCTCTAAAATACAGAGTGCATTTTAACCCAACGTATCAAAAACCATAAGTTCTTGAACTCACAGTCTGAACACACAAAATATAAGTCACGCCCGACCCGCATTAGAAGGGAGTGCTTCAGATATACTGACGAAGAGAAAAAATTAAAAGAAAAATATATTTGTAATATACAGTAACTAACGGAGAAAAAATGTTTGCACTTAAGCACAAATCTACACAAGGAACGACTTGTGCTCTGACCATCAAAGTTATCGAAACGGAGAAAAATGAAATAAAGTAAAACATAAGATACGGGATAAAGGTTGAAATTATTACAGAAATTAGATAAAACTAAGAAATGAATTAATTACAAGATACGTAAAAATAATGTGTACGATTAATTTCAAAATTCATAAACAATCTCACGAAGTAAAAAGCTAAAACTAGTAAGCTTTCAGATATAAATAAATTTAACTCAACATTTCTATAGGCTAAGGTATGAATTTAATTCATCAAAATAGGCTTATCAACTTCTTTTTATAATGTTTTCAATTTTTCATAAGCGTTTTGCTTATATTAATAAATTTTGAAAATTAATATATTTATTTCATTATTACATAGTAGAGGACGCTGTAAATACTAAATTAAGTAGTAGCTTGTTCATGTAGGTTTAGTGTCTGGGATTTTGGTTTTGTGAGGTATGCACCGGCTTTTAATCGATGGATATATGTAAAAGGTCATCATGTCAGTAACCTCACTGCAAACAAATAAGGTGGGTCATTTATTATGATAATTTTTAATTTTGAGTTTGTTATTAGAGAACTAACCTTAATTTGAATGTCTTGTGTTGTGTATCACATTCCTCAAAGGATTCATCTTTGCTCGAATTTAGTCTGAGTTCAAAAAATTAAATTAGTAGCAGGTCAGAGTTGGACTATGTGCAAAAGTTTAATGTTTAGTCGGTAAGAAACACAGAAAGTCAATTCAAACTCCGTAATCATCTGTAATATGTAGTGTAAATTGTAAGTACTATAGTCGAATTTAGTACAAAGTTATAATAATAATAATAAAGCTACAAGTACGACATCTGTAAAACACTGTTGTTTCTATTTATGCAAAAACGGCTCGTTTGGGTTGATAAAATATTTTACATAGAAGATCGAACAACGTTTCGACCTTCTTCGGTTATCGTCAGGTTCACAAAGAATGAGGTAACTGGCCGGAAGCTGACCACATGTTTGAAAGGGGTTGTTTAACTGAGTGTTGGAATGTAGAGGGCGGTGTTAGATGTTTCAGTAAAAATTTTATTTATTTTATATTAATATAGGTACAAAGACGTTCCTTTATATTGGTTTATTTTGGGTTTAAGTTGTTGTATAAGTAAGGCATCTTTAATTTTGCGTTTGTTTATGTTTGTTTCTTTAGTGTTTTCTATGGTTATGTTGTGTCCATTTGACTTGCAGTGTTCGAAAACGTGTGAAGGTGACTTTTTATGTTCTTTTAATCCGGTTTCCATATTTCTACTTGTTTCTCCAATACACAAGTCGTGGCAGTTATCACATTGTATTTTATAAATAATGTTGGTGTGGTGTTTGTCAGTGTAGTTTTTACATAGTATAGATCACAGTTTTGTGCCTGGTTTTTGAATAAATTTGGTATTAACTGGAATGTCATATTTTGTTACTAGTTTTTGCCAAATGTTGGTTATTTGTTTGCTGATGTCAGGAATATATGGTATACAGCAGTTTATGGTTTCATGATTTTTTGATTCGTGAGATATATTTACCTTTGTTGGTTGTTTTTGCTTTCTGTCTAGGTGTGTGAGTATAATGTTTTCTATGGTTTGTGGAGGAAACTCATTGATGTTGATGAAGTATTGTTTTATTTTGTATAATTCATTGTTAATTTTATCTGGGGAGCATAGTTTTGTGGCTGTGTTTATTTGGTTTCTTAGTATGTTGAGTTTTTGTTTTGTTTCCTGTGCTGAGTCCCAAGAAATATATAGTCCAGTATGGGTGATTTTTCGGTGGATTCCTGTTTTGAATTGTGTGTTGGTTCTTGTAATTTTGATGTTAAGATATGATATTTGATTGTTTTCTTCCTGTTCACATGTGAAGTTAATGTTGGGATGCAAAGAGTGAATGTGATTGAAAAACTTGAGTGTGTGTTCTGTAGATCTGCATCCCGCAACCGTGTCATCTACATATCTGTACCAGTATAGTGGTGGATGTAATGCTGTGTTAATTGCTTGTGTTTCAACTTGTGTCATAAAAATATTGGCTAGAACTGGTGATACTGGGTTGCTCATGCTTAGGCCATTTGTTTTAATATAGTTTTGGTTGTTGAACATGAAGTTTGTCTTATCGTGGTGAATTATATGAGGGTTGCTAACTGGTTACTGGGAATGTCTATAATTGGGTTAGGCTAACTTGCAGGTTTCAGTGGTTGGAACTTCTGTAAAGAGGGATATAACATCGAAACTGGCCATTAAGGCTTTATAATTAAGTTTGTTTAGATTAGACTTGAAATTAAAAGAGTCTTTGAATGAGTTGGCTGATGTTACATATTTGGAGAATGCCCATGCTATGTATTTACCAAGATTGTAATTAAACAATTCATATGTGGACATTATTGGTTGTAATGGACAATCTGGTTTATGAGGTTTGGGGATGCCGTATATTTGCGGTGTGCGTGAGTCGGTTTTACGTAGGTAGGAATAAAGTGTTTGTGAAATTGTGTTGGCTTTTTTTATTTGTAGTAGTAATTTGTTCAGTTGCGTCTCGTGTGTCTTTGTTGGATTTGTGTGTATTGGTTTAAATTTGTTCGTGTCTGATAGGATGTTATTCATTTTTTGTATGTATTCATTCGTGTTCATTATTACTATAGCGTTACCTTTATCTGCTTTTAGAATTTTTATGTTTCTCTCTTGTTTTAGGTTTTTAATAGAATTGATGTCTATTTTTGTAAGGTTGTTTTTTTAGTTTTCTATTTTGTGAAATTATGTTCATGGTTTTGTGAGAAAATTGGATTATGATCATGAAAGACAGTGGTTGTTTGGGTTCATCTCAAAGTTTAGGACAAACAGCTTAGGTTCTGATCATGAAAGACAGTGGTAGTATGAATGATCAGATTTCACACAGATCTGTTAATACTAACGACTCTTAATTTTTAATTTTGTTAGGTATGAAGATTAAATGGTGAACTTGTAACCTATATGTTTTTTTAATACATTTGAATGAGTTTAGTAACCTTGAATCAAGATATTTATTGGCCAAATAGACCCTTGTTACCAAGGTACTTTTATGAATTTTAATACTTTGTTATTGCATACAGAAAATCAAAGATGTTTAAACTTTTTAGTGTATTTTATATAAAACACAGAACAACAAAAAAGTTTTTTACAGCAAACAATTTATTTTGATTTATTTTAATTTTGTTTACATTATGAACATATAATTCTTAATTTGTTCTGAATGGTTGAAGTTTCTTTACATGTCTAACAGTTTCTTTCTCAGTAGGCCATGTAAATACCTTCACATTAATTGTTTCCGACTGCTACTATGGATAAGAAGAACAATACAACTTGTAGTAGAATGTTGGAATGCTCACTTCTTCTCGATAGAGAAGGATCGTGGGAAACTTGTCTTTTTTGTAAACTTTATAGTGCACTGCAGTTGTGTACCTTACTTTAATAATAACTTCAACTTGTGTATCTTCTGAGGTCATACACAGAGCATTAATTTTATTTGACTACTGACAGTTATGCATGTGGAATTTCAGTTTACATTTCTGTTCATTCCATAGGTTGTGAAACAGATGCTAAAGGTATATTCATGCTGGTGATTTGTTAATGCTTTATTATTATGTACACTTAACAATACATGTAGATAGATGTCTTCCAATTCTAGTGGATGCATGGCTATGAAATGTAGCTATTTTAAAACTTCGCCATAAGCATACAAAAGTGATTCAATTTTCAGATGGCATATTAATAAGATAAATACCATATTGGTCCAGATCAGGCATGGCCCACCAGTTAACATGCTAGATGATGTAATCGAAGTCTTCATCACATTACAAAAAATATTACGTTCTGCAGTTCTAGGTCTCGAGTAAGAGTGACAGTTTAGTTAGAATTAGCCCAAGAGTTGATGATTACCAGTGACTAGCGCATATAGCCTTTTTGTAGTTTTGTGTGCAATTATACAAACAAACAAATCATTTTGGTCATTGTTTCTTTCAGTGCAACAGTGTCAAAACTCTAAGTGTACAACAGAATCACTTCAGATGTTATTCCAATAGCAGAAGTATCATTTTGGTCATTTATTAGAAGGTATTACTGAGTTCTCATCAGTTTATTGTAGGTAATAATGTTGAGTGTAACTGTGTTTAAACATGATTATTTAAAACTCCAGTAGAGTGAATGCATCACCAAGTACATAATAAATAAATGTATATAATTATTAATGTTGTGCAGAGTGTAGTATGTTGTGTTCTTGATCAGTTCAGTAGTAAATGAATCCAGTATTATTAATGTTGTGCAGAGTGTAGTATGTTGTGTTCTTGATCAGTTCAGTAGTAAATGAATCCAGTATTATTAATGTTGTGCAGTGTAGTATGTTGTGTTCTTGATCAGTTCAGTAGTAAATGAATCCAGTATTATTAATGTTGTGCAGAGTGTAGTATGTTGTGTTCTTGATCAGTTCAGTAGTAAATGAATCCAGTATTATTAATGTTGTGCAGAGTGTGGTATGTTGTGTTCTTGATCAGTTCAGTAGTAAATGAATCCAGTATTATTAATGCTGTGCAGATTGTAGTATGTTGTGTTCTTGATCAGTTCAGTAGTAAATGAATCCAGTGTTATTAATGTTGTGCAGAGTGTAGTATGTTGTGTTCTTGATCAGTTCAGTAGTAAATGAATCCAGTATTATTAATGTTGTGCAGAGTGTGGTATGTTGTGTTCTTGATCAGTTCAGTAGTAGATGAATCCAGTGTTATTAATGTTGTGCAGAGTGTAGTATGTTGTGTTCTTGATCAGTTCAGTAGTAAATGAATCCAGTATTATTTATGTTGTGCAGAGTGTGGTATGTTGTGTTCTTGATCAGTTCAGTAGTAAATGAATCCAGTATTATTTATGTTGTGCAGAGTGTAGTATGTTGTGTTCTTGATCAGTTCAGTAGTAAATGAATCCAGTGTTATTAATGTTGTGCAGAGTGTGGTATGTTGTGTTCTTGATCAGTTCAGTAGTAAATGAATCCAGTATTATTTATGTTGTGCAGAGTGTAGTATGTTGTGTTCTTGATCAGTTCAGTAGTAAATGAATCCAGTGTTATTAATGTTGTGCAGAGTGTGGTATGTTGTGTTCTTGATCAGTTCAGTAGTAAATGAATCCAGTATTATTAATGTTGTGCAGAGTGTAGTATGTTGTGTTCTTGATCAGTTCAGTAGTAAATGAATCCAGTATTATTAATGTTGTGCAGATTGTAGTATGTTGTGTTCTTGATCAGTTCAGTAGTAAATGAATCCAGTGTTATTAATGTTGTGCAGAGTGTAGTATGTTGTGTTCTTGATCAGTTCAGTAGTAAATGAATCCAGTATTATTTATGTTGTGCAGAGTGTGGTATGTTGTGTTCTTGATCAGTTCAGTAGTAAATGAATCCAGTATTATTAATGTTGTGCAGAGTGTGGTATGTTGTGTTCTTGATCAGTTCAGTAGTAAATGAATCCAGTATTATTAATGTTGTGCAGAGTGTGGTATGTTGTGTTCTTGATCAGTTCAGTAGTAAATGAATCCAGTATTATTAATGTTGTGCAGATTGTAGTATGTTGTGTTCTTGATCAGTTCAGTAGTAAATGAATCCAGTATTTTTAATGTTGTGCAGAGTGTAGTATGTTGTGTTCTTGATCAGTTCAGTAGTAAATGAATCCAGTATTTTTAATGTTGTGCAGAGTGTAGTATGTTGTGTTCTTGATCAGTTCAGTAGTAAATGAATCCAGTATTTTTAATGTTGTGCAGAGTGTGGTATGTTGTGTTCTTGATCAGTTCAGTAATAAATGAATCCAGTATTTTTAATGTTGTGCAGAGTGTGGTATGTTGTGTTCTTGATCAGTTCAGTAATAAATGAATCCAGTATTATTTATGTTGTGCAGAGTGTAGTATGTTGTGTTCTTGATCAGTTCAGTAATAAATGAATCCAGTATTTTTAATGTTGTGCAGAGTGTGGTATGTTGTGTTCTTGATCAGTTCAGTAATAAATGAATCCAGTATTATTTATGTTGTGCAGAGTGTAGTATGTTGTGTTCTTGATCAGTTCAGTAGTAAATGAATCCAGTGTTATTAATGTTGTGCAGAGTGTAGTATGTTGTGTTCTTGATCAGTTTAGTAGTAAATGAATCCAGTATTATTAATGTTGTGCAGAGTGTAGTATGTTGTGTTCTTGATCAGTTCAGTGGTAAATGAATCCAGTATTATTAATGTTGTGCAGAGTGTTACCTCAACACCAGTTTTGTGTTGAGATGATTGAGCATCAGAGGAAATTAATAAACCCCTTACGTTTAGTTTGTGTTATGCCTTAACCAATAGATGTGACGGATCAACTGTGTTATTGATTTGATGTGTTGAAGGTTTACCATACTACACTGTGACAGTTTGAATTTGCATCAAGTATTTTTAGATCAGAAAACAAAACAGCGTTACAAATTACATATTATAATTTTGGGGGATCTTAATAGGCATAATCCCCTTTGGAGTGGTTCTGGTATTGATGTGAGGGGTCGTGCTATAGAGCATATTCTCCTGAATCACAACCTGTCTCTCCTCAATACTGACTCTTACACTTATTTTTATGCACCCAGTCAGTCATTTATCACTGTAGATTTTTCTATCTGCTCCCCTTTACTTTTAACTTGCTTTTTTGGGAGGTTGACATCAATCCATGGGGTAGTAATCGTATTTCTCTCATATTAAGAGAGAGTGACCACGGTCAGTGCCACCTGACCAGTGTGCCCTAGTGGTAGTTGGACCAGACCAACTGGCCCTCTTTCACTGCTCTCTTGGAACTTGATTGTGCCATCTTATGTAAATCATCCATAGATGATTGTGTAACAGCTGTAACTAACTGTATTGTCCAAGCAGCTGCTCAGTATGTCCCAAAAACCTTGACATCTTTTCCACGGCATCCCCCACATTTGGAGGAATTCTGCTTGTGATAAATTTTGTAGATATCCCATGTTTACAAACCACATTACATTTCAGCAAGCCCGTGCACAGACTCAGTAAGTTAGATATCAAAGCCAGAAAGAATCTTGGATTAAATTTATCTCCAGCATTTCTTCAACCATCAGTTCAAAAGTCATACAGGACAAGATCCAGAAGATGAGTGGACGGTATACTTCTCCCCCTATCTGTCTTAATATACAACGACCATAAAGTTGCTGATGCTCAGAACATTGCTAAGACTTTTGGTGAATGTTTCTCTCATGTATCAAGCTCTTCAAACTCATCCTCTTCCTTCTTAGCTATTAAAACACGAGTTGAGCATCTGTCTCTTTCCTTTTTGACTAATCATCCCTATGACTACAATCACCCTCTTACACTGGTGGAACTAAAAACTTCCTCTTTATGGGTCTGGCAATACATCAGTTGGGCCTAACGATATACGTTATGAGATGCTACACCACCTTTCTCCTTCTCTCTCACTATTCTCCTGGCTGTCTTTAACTGGATATGGCAGGAGATGTCCTTCCTGATGCTAGGTGCCTAGTTATTGTACTCACTATTCTTAAACCTGTGAAGGATCCAAAGATTTTTTTGAATTACTGTCCCATTGTTTTGACGAATTGTCTCTGTAAGACCTTAGAGAGGATGATTAATGTTCATCTTGTTTGGTTTCTTGAAATAAACAACCTTCTCTCACCCACTCAGTGTGGGTTCTGAAGACAATGCTCCACAATAGACCACTTAATTTGCCTTGAAACATCAGTCAGAGAAGCCTTTTTGAAGTGACAACATCTTGTTTCCACTTTATTTCCATTTAGAGAAAGCTTATGATACAATGTGGAGATATGACATCTTGTGAGACCTTCACTCGTACGGATTGCATGGGAATTTGCCACTTTTTATTTAGCATTTTTTAATGAACTTCCAATTCCAAGTCTGTGTGGGTTTAAAACTTTCCAGTTTTTACCACAGAAACTTGGAGTCCCTCATGGCTATATTCTGAGTGTCACACTTTTCATTACAAAGATTAATGCCATCAGTGAACAGCTACCCCCTACGGTTGCAAATGGTCTTTTTTTTTATGATTTTCACATGTCAGTCATCAAATGTGAGGTTTATTGAGCGGCAGCTATAAACTGCAATCAATCATATACCTAAGTGGACCACGGCAAATTATTTTCAACTTTCTCTGAAACTGTTTTTCTACATTTTTGCTGCCAACAGGGTATTCATCCAGATCCAGAACTTCGTGTTGATGATGTTGTGCTTCATGTCATTCCTCAGTCAAAGTTCTTAGGTCTTATATTTGACTGTAAATTAAACTTTGTGTCAAATGTCCTCTCTTCTACCTCTTGGGGAGCAGATTGATACTTTGTGCTTAAAATTTATTGTGCCCTAATCCAATCTAAACTTGACTATGGGTCTATTGTTTTATGGTTCTGCCAGAACCTAATAAATATTTTTTAGAAGAATGAATGGAAAGATAAAGGACCAGAAGCTGTGACAACTTGAATTATCTTTTAGAAGAATGAATGGAAAGTTAAAGGACCAGAAGCTGTGACAACTTGACTTATCTTTTAGAAGAATGAATGGAAAGTTAAAGGACCAGAAGCTGTGAAAACTTGACTTATCTTTTAGAAGAATGAATGGAAAGTTAAAGGACTAGAAGCTGTGACAACTTGACTTATCTTTTTGAAAAATGAATGGAAAGTTAAAGGTGTGATAACGTGTCCCACGCTTCACTTGTCACAACGTTACACTTCAGCTGTACACTGGTGGTCAAAATCTTGAGGCCAAAGAATATAAAGATAAAAATATGCATTTTGCATTGTTAGACTCAACTGCTTATTTGAGAAGAGCTTCAAAAGATGAAAATAAGAAAAGGGAAAATAAAAATAAAAATTTTTTTAGCATTTTATAAGGAAAATGTGAACACTATGAAATTAACCTAAATACTAGCTGGTCGAAAGTTTAAGACAATACTAAAACGAAGCTTTAATTGGTAAGCACGTAACAAAATTTAGTGATTTGTGTTCAAGCATAACCATTGTCAACATCTCCCACTGACATCTCCTGTGTTACACTGAGTAAAAACATGGCAAAGGCTAAAAGTTGACAGAGGTTGAACGTGGCAGAATTATCGAGCTGCAAAAGCAAGGCTTCTCTTAACTTGCCATCGCTGGTGAGATTGGGCTTAGTAAAAGTGCTATTGTAAATTTCTGAAAAGATCCTGAGGGATATGGAATGAGAATTTCAAGTGGTCGGCCCAAGAAAATTTCGTCGGTGTTAAGCAGGAGGATTTGCCGGTTTGTACGTCAAGACATCAGCCGATCGTCAAATCAAATTAAGGTCCTTACGGCTCAGAATGTAGCTCAAGAACAATAATACGAGATCTACGAGAGAAAGGCTTTAAAAACAGTAAATGTTTTCAAAGGCCATGCCTCCTTCCACACAAAGAAATAGCTCGGTTAAACTTTGCTGAGAAGTACCAAACATGAGATGTAGAAAAGTGGACAAAGATTTTGTTCTTTGGTGAGAAAAAATTTAATCTGGATGGTCCAGATGGCTTCCAATGTTATTGTCACGATAACGATATCCCACTGGAGACATTTTCTTCATGATTTGGGGTGCTTTCTCCTTCCATGGAACAATGGAGCTTCAGGTTATACAGGGGCATCAAACAGTGGCTGGCTACATTGGCATGTTGGAGAGAGCATCCTTGTTGACTGAAGGCCCTCACTAATGTGGAAATGACTGGATCTTTCAGCAGGACAAAGGGCTTTTTCATGGCAAATAATGTGATTCTTTTGGACCATCCAGCATGTTCACCTGAACTGAACCCCATTGAAAATGTTTGGGAGTGGATGGCAAGGGAAGTCTATAGAAATGTATGTTCATTCCAAACAGTGCATGATCTTCATAAAACCATCTTCACCACTTGAAATAACATTCCACCCAGCCTTCTGCAAGCACTTGTATCAGCCATGCCAAAGCAAATGTTTGAAGTTATTTGCAATGACAGCCATGCAACTCACTACTGAGACCTCTTGTTGGACATTTCCTACCCTGTTTAGGACTTCTTTTTGGTATGGTCTTAAACTTTTGACTAGTTAGTATTTAGGCTAATTTCATACTGTTCACATTTTCCCTGTTAGAGTTTGTTTTTTTCCCCTTATTTTCATTTTTTGAAGCCCTACTGAAATAAGTGGTTGAGTCTAACAGCCCAAAATGCACATTTTTTTTCTTTATGTTCATCAGCCTCAGGATTTCGGCCAGCAGTGTATCTGTGCCGTGCTAAACACAGCTACTAGCCTTCAGACTCACCAATGAGCCACTTGGAGGCAACTGACATCCAACAGGGTCGAGGAAGTATGATACTTTATAACACGACTGCAGTAGTATTTACACTTGGTGTAGAACAGGTAATTGGCACTAGTTTATGACATATTAGATACTGTTTATGATGTTAATTAACTGAATGCAAAGCAATTTTGTTTTTTTAATCTACCTTAATAAAACTTATTTTCTGGTGTAAAATGTGTTGGTATTCTATTGCCATTGGTATAAAATGATAGCTAGTTACTGAAAGACTTGTAGTAGATTAAATAGTGCTTTATTCCTGGTGACAAGAAACCCACTTGTTGCAAAAATGTATCTCAGGGTGGCTAGTATGGTTAGTAACACTTTTACTAGTATAGGAGAACGACATTTCAACCTTCTTAGGTTATCTTTGGGTCAACAAAGAAAGTTTGCAACTGACCATTACCAGAGCACATGTCTTTATTACTTTTGTTTTCTAGTGTATGTGTTGGATACAACTTGTATTTAAAATATTGCTTACTTTGTATTACAAATATTCTGGTATTTTCATGTACTGTTCTGACATTCTTCTGTTGTTTCATTTTTATTTTCTATCTTTATAAACATTAGTTTACAGCTCTACTGTTGGTAAGTTCCAGTTACTAGTTTGACATTGTATAAACAGTAACAAGTAGTAAATTTGTCATAAACGTCGCACTTCTTGAAACGTACACTATCAGAGCTGCTTAATAGATAAAAGTTTTGTTGGAGAGATTTAGAGAGAATACTGGCATGTTTGTATTAATATTATGCTTTTCAAAGCAAATTAACTCTACAACAGTATAACTAGCCAATAGTGTTTCTGGGTTCCTTGTGTAAGATTGTTTAATATACACAGTTTTATTGCTGTTTTACTTTATCTTTTATTGTATACATTGGTTTACACTGCAAGCTTGTATATATATATAAAGAACTTATCTAAATTTCCTAAGCTGACCAAATCGTTTGAAGTATTATTGGGATTAAGGCCTAAAATGTTCTTAACAGTTATTATATACACCTGATGAAACAGTGTATTCTAATCTTGATAAGTGGATGCATAATCAAAGTGTCTAATTAGCTCTGCTGATTACCAAGTCTTCTGATGGAATAAACATATCTACAAACTTACACCTCAAAATTCCCCAAGGTACATTTTACTATGATGAACACAGTAGATAACCCAATGTGTCTTTGCTGTAAAAAGCAAACAAACTGATTATAAAGTTCATTTGTACTTTTACTTTATGTAAGTAGCTTTTTCTTATTGGAAGTTAAAATGAATTATTGACTAAGTCCGCTATTCATTCAAACAAGAATTACCAGTAATACTGTCAACTGACAGTGGACTGCAACTTTTCAAATAATATGATGACAAAATTAAAATGCTTTGTACAGTTATATCTATAGATGCAGGTGATAAGTTAGTAAATCAAAGAGGATGGCTGGATGCAAAGAAGCAGTTGTCATAAATGGATTTCAGTTAAACTGGATTAATATTGCATGTGGAGTACCTCGGACTCGGTCTTAAAACCTCTGTTGTTGTTTTTATTGTTATTTACATTAGTGACAGATGAAAGAATGGTCAATAAATGACCCAAATTGGCAGATATCAGCCGTTAAACAGCAGCCGTTGTCAACTGATGCTGCTATCTGCAACAGTTTCACTGTTTAAGGATTAAGTGTTGCTAGCTCTGAGAAGGACACTGCTAATTTACAAAAGGATTTAGATCATTTAGTTGGTTGACTGAATAAATGGCAGATTGATGGGTTTTGATTATAAGAAATGTAAGATAATGTATGTGGGTTATCATGATTTAAATTACAAGTATAATTTGGATGGGAATAACCTTAACAGCAGTGTAAGAGTTGATTAGTCTCTGAAACTGTCCAGTGTACTGTTGTTAATGGTAGCACAAATAGGATTTTAGATTCTATTTACAGAAGTTTTGAAAAAAGTCTAAAGAGGTTATAATTTCTTTGTATACAGGTCACTGGATAGACCACATTTGAAATATTGTGATCAATCGTTAGACTCTTTAGGAAGGACATTAAATTCTTGAAAAGGGTTCAGAGAAAGGTTACTAAAATTAGTTTAAGATTGTAAAGGGGATCAAATTTTTGAACAGTGAAAATAATAATACTAGGGTACACAAGAAAATTTTGGCAAGATTGGAGTGGTCTTCATCCTGGACAGTTTCATATTTCTAACAGGGTGGTTGACCTTTGGAATGGGTTGCCTTTGAATATTGTAGAGGCAGTAAATTTAAGCGAGGTCAAGAAAAAGTTTGATAAATGTATAAATGATAAGGCTGTTTTTTTAATTAACTTATTTTAGAGGATGAAACATCCAAGAGGGACGAGTATGCCCCATGTTGCCCCCCAGTGGCTCAGCGGTATGTCTGCAGACTTACAAGCTAAAATCTGGGTTTTGATACCCGTGGTGGGCAGAGCACAGATAGCCCATTGTGTAGCTTTGTGCTTAATTCAAAACAACAACAACAATGCCCTATGTTGTTCTAAACGTTTGTTTTAAGCTAAAACACTGAAAGTAGATTTTATGTTGACATTCGTTAATTTTGTTGTTGTTTTTGCTTGTTTATTTTGTCATTAGAAAGTTGTATGATTAATAAACAGAATGTACATGTAGGCCACATTGTTCATTTTAAAATAAAATTAGTCATTCTACTTCAAGATTACTTATATTAATGGTTTTTTTTACTTTGATAACCCTAACATTAGTCCTAACTGGACAATAATGACACAGTATAGAAGCGATGTCTCACCCAAATTTTTTTATATCGTCTTTTTATTTATTTCTTATTACTTTTTGAAGACATCTTGAAGGTTTGTTTGCCTCGAAGTGAGAATCTAATTTCGTAAGTAATTTGGTAATTATAACTTGTTTTTTCAAGAAGAGAAATTATACATTGTTGAAAAACAATCAGAACTTTTCCGTGTAGTTGACGTCTCATTATAAAGAAATGGTTCTATTCCCATAAAACAATTTTCCAGCACATTTTTTTCAGATGAATACAAGAGACTAAAAATTTTCAAGAAGTTAGAAAACACAAAAGACGTATTTATATTGGAAAAAGACAGTTTTGTCTGAATACAAAACAAAAAATGTAATATTCAATTCGTGTAGATTCAAACTTAGAGCAAATGCCCATAATTGAAACACCGTTCAAAACACTTCTTGAATATTTATGAAAATCAGAGAAATTTTAGTGTTTGACTTGATTTGATTACAACACTCAGATGGTTCACAAAGTATGCCTGTTATGCAATATCGTAGTAACGCTAAATTTTTACAATAAAGTACCACATTTTTGTAAAATCAATTGGAGTGTACATCAAAAATTTGTTTCAAAGCGAAAGTCAGTAAAGCTAATAACATGGCTGTTTGAAAGTGGCAGCGTACCATCTTAAAATAATACTAGTTACAACAAATAAAGAATTATATTTTAAATGCTACTTCAGTTTATATGACGTGAAGGATTGTTTACAGTTGTTGTGGAAAATGTGGTGTATTCCTTTTTTTTATCACTTCGTCATACTGACACTAATAGTAATATAAAGAAACATTTTATCTTTGCTCGTTGTAAAAATTCCTTTCAAGCAAATAGCTTTAATGTTATTTTTTGTTAGAAGTTTACCGAACAGTGAAAGGAGTTCCTTGGAAGTTATAGATTCGTAGAGAATATGATGACATGTGAATTCCGAGAATGTAGTTAATTTTGCAACAGGACGGCCTGGCGTACCCAGATGGTTAAAGCATTTGACTTGTGACCTAAGGGTCGCGGGTTCGAATCCCCATCACACCAAACATGCTCGCTCTTTCAGCCGTGGGGGCATTATAATCCCACTATTCGTTGGTAAAAGAGAAGCCCAAAAGTTGGCGGTGGTTGGTGATTACTAGCTGCCTTCCTTCTAGTCTTACACTGCTAAATTAGGGACGGCTAGTGTAAATAGACCTCCAATAGCTTTGCGCAAAATTCAAAACAAACCAATCCAATCCAACAGCCCTGAAAAGCATATTTGATGAAGAGAGACCTAAACACTTCTCTCTGTTAAATTTGTACATCAGATCATTAAGATAAAATTATTTAAAATAATAATGGTAATAATTAAATAGAACTAAAATAAAACAGACCACCTACGTTCCAGATTTATTAAAAAATAATAATAAAATATATGAAAGAACAACATAAATGGATATTGTCCTGAAAAGGACCAGACTAAAGTTATGATATAACTTCAGCCATTCAGTATTTACTCGAAATATATTAATCTGGCCACTCCAACAAAGTTGTAGAAGAAGGAAGAAGTCTAGTGTACCTGACCGTCCTGGGTATACAAATATATATACCCAAATACCAGAGAGAGCCCTGAAAAGGAGGAAGAGGTCTCGTGCACCTGACCCTCCTGGGTATTCAGTAATTTACGTATCCAGTTCTCCACACAGAAGAACCGAAATACTGTTTGTTTTGGAATTTCGCACAAAGCTACTCGAGGGCTATCTTCGCTAGCCGTCCCTAATTTAGCAGTGTTAGACCAGAGGAAAGGCAGCTAGTCATCACCACCCACCGCCAACTCTTGGGCTACTCTTTTACCAACGAATTGTGGGATTGATCGTCACATTATAACGGACCCACGGCTGGGAGGGTGAGCATGTTTGGCGCGACTCGAGCGCGAACCCGCGACCCTCAGATTACGAAGCGCACGCCTAGACGCGCTTGGCCATGCCGGACCATAAAACCGAAGTGATTGACTTTATTACTGTGTGACACGAAGTATCGCCAAGTAACGTTTTTGTCGTAGCTTTTAGCGGGTGTTCTGATTGGTCGTTAACCTCTGCTGATGTTTAATAAACAAAACACATTCTGCAGTTAATATAGAAACCTACGTAGTATCAGCAACATAGTATTCTGTTTCATACAGTGGTGAAATAATTTGATGAACCTCGAACGTTTCGGTAAAAACTTCTCGAAGCTTTGACATTAGAAGGAAATGTTTGTGTCTGTTCCCGAACCTGTAACTCATTTTATACATAAATATATATTCCATAAATGTACACGTTACTTGAAATGTTACTTTAAACTTACAGAAGTTACTGGACTTGTCGTACAATTGTGTTTAAGCCACATTTACACTGTATGAAAGAAAAGTTGATTTTACGTCAGTGTACCTTTCTGTAATACAACAGATAAAGTTTTTTAATCAACAACCAGGCGTTTTTAAAGATTGACCTTCGTGTCTACAAATGTTCCGGTGGTTGATCGTGACGTGTTCTTCTGTTGCACAAAATTGCGTCAACCCTAAATTAAAAAGTCTTTGCTTCTTGCGTTTAAATTGATATATCTTTTTTTTTATGTGTAATTAACTCCAATGTTATAACTTTATCTTTTCCTGTTGACTATCATTAGCAGCTGGTCAGATACGAGACTCGAGGCCCTGCATGACCAGGTGATTAAGACACTCCACTCGTGATCTGAGGGTCGCGGGTTCGAATCCTGTTACACCAAACATGCTCGCCCTTTCAGCCGTAAGTTACGGTCATGCCCACCATTCATTCGTATAAAAAGAAAAATTGCCTGAGACTTGGTTACGGACAAAGGTGCCTTCTCTTCTTTCACTGCTAACTTAGGGACAGCTAGCGCAGATAACCCTCGTGGAGCTTGGAGCGAAATTCAAACAAAACAAATGAAAGACTCGAACAAGTATAGCTTGTAGCTTCTGCACTCTCACTCTTTGCAATTACTACGTAATGAGACGCTTGTAAATTATAGTTATTTAAGAATTCGGTTTTTCCCAGTAATTAAGATATATTTAATAATCAAATAATCCATGTTTGAGTTGAGGAAATGCTGGTTTTATTGTACTGATAATGCTTCCATTCATCAAGTTTTAACGGCAATGTTGTCTTTTAAAGCAAAACATCTTAAGGACCAGCTGTCAGTAAAATGTTTTTGTTTGTGTTTTTGGAATTTCGCACAAAGCTACTCGAGGGCTATCTGTGCTAGCCGTCCCTAATTTTGCAGTGTAAGACTAGAGGGAAGGCAGCTAGTCATCACCACCCACCGCCAACTCTTAGGCTACTCTTTTACCAACGAATAGTGGGATTGACCGTCACATTATACACCCCCACGGCTGGGAGGGCGAGCATGTTTAGCGCGACGCGGGCCAGTAAAATGTTAATTGTCTACCTCCATAACACCGTCATTGATTGAGTTTTTAAGCCGCACCCCCCAATCCTGGAAACTGAGCTTACCAAAACAAAAACCACAAAAAATCTGTTCTGTGAAGTTTGGATGATGTGTTATATGAAACAAAGTGTATTCATTCTTTTGTTTAAAGGGCCAGAAAGTTTCGGTAAATGTTCGTCATTCACATCCTTATACAAAGCTATTGTTTCGTTAAAATTTACGACGAAACTCGCAAAGAAAACCAAATGTGTGTTTGTTTGTTTTTTAAGTTTCTGGATTTTTTCCTTTGTTTTTTGGATCAGCAGTTCTGTTTGAGATACTTTGTTGTGATATATGAAGAAACTTAGATTTGCTCTAGCAGAAATAAGGAAGATTGACAAGTGATTGGTGTTTTGTTGACGAAATATTGACGTAGTGTTTATAAATAGAGACTTACTTCCAAGTGAGTCATAACCGTAATTAAAGGATTTGTTTGTTTGTTTTGAATTAAGCACAAAGCTACACAATGGGCTATCTGTGCTCTGCCCACCACGGGTATCGAAACCCGGATTTTAGCGTGTAAGTCCGCAGACATACCGCTGAGCCACTGGGGGGCGTAATTAAAGGAGGAATCGTAAGATTTCGTGATGACGAGAAAACTCACTTGTAGAGAAATGTGTGTACAAAAGGCTTGTATGGATACAGAAAGCACTGTGTAGAGGAGCGAACAACGTTTTGACTTACTTCGGTTATTGTCAGGTTTACAAAGAAAGAAAGGGTTACTTATCGATAGCTGACCACATATTTGAAGGCGGTTGTGTAATTAAATGTCTAAATGTAGAGGGCGTGCTTAGATGTTGGATTTTATTTATTAATATATGTGCAAAGATGTTTCTTTGTATTGGTTTATTTTGGGCTTGAGTTGTTGTGTAAGTAAGGCTTCTTTAATTTTGCGTTTGTTTATGTTTTGTTTCTTTATTTAGTATTTGGGTGTTTTTATGGTTTTGTTTGTTTTGAATTAACCACAAAGCTACACAGTGGCTATCTGTGCTCTGCTCACCACGGGTATCGAAACCCGAATTTTAGCATTGTAAGTCTGCAGACATACCGCTGAGCCACTGGGGAGTTTATGGTTATGTTGTGTTTATTTGATTTGCAATGTTCGAAAACGTGTGAAGGTGACTTTTTGTGTTCTTTGAATCTGGTTTCCATTTTTCTACTTGTTTCTGTAATATAGAAGATATGACATTTATCACATAGTATTTTATAAATAATGTTGGTGTGGTGTTTGTCAGTGTAGTTCTTACATTGTATAGACCTCAGTTTTGTGCCTGGTTTTTGAATAAATTTAGTATTAACTGGAATGTCATATTTTGTTACTAGTTTTTGCCAAATGTTGGTTATTTTTCTGCTGATGTCAGGAATATATGGTACACAGCAGTATATGGTTTCGTGATTTTTTGATTCGTGAGATATATTTACTTTTGTTGGTTGATTTTGCTTTCTGTCTAGGTGTGTGCGTATAATGTTTCCTACGGTTTGTGGAGGAAACTTATTGATGTTGATGAAGTATTGTTTTATTTTGTCTAATTCGTCGTTAATTTTATCTGGTGAGCATAGTTTTATGGCTGTGTTTATTTGGTTTCTTAGTAGGTTGAGTTTTTGTTTTGTTTCATGTGCTGAGTCCCATGGAATGTATAGTTCAGTGTGGGTGATTTTTCGGTGGATTTCTGTTTTGAATTGTGTGTCGGTTCTTATAAATTTGAGGTTAAGAAATGATATTTAATTGCTTTCCTCCTGTTCACATGTGAAGTTAATGTTAGGATGTATAGAGTTAATGTGATTGAAAAAATTAAGTGTGTGCTCTGTAGATCTGAATTCTGCTAGCGTCTCGTCTACATATCTGTACCAGTATAGTGGTGGATGTAATGCTGTATTAATTGCTTGTGTTTCAACTTGTGCCATAAAAATATTGGCTAGAACTGATTATACTGGATTGCCCATGCTTAGACCATTTGTTTGTATATAGTTGTGGTTGTTGAACGTGAAGTTTGTCTTTATCGTGGTGAATTATATGAGGGTTGCTGATTGGTTACTGGGAATGTCTATAGTTGGGTTAGGGTCTCGGATATAGAGTTCTAAGGCTATCTTGAAGGCTTCTGTTGTTGGAACTTCTGTAAAGAGGGATATAACATCGAAACTGGCCATTAAGGCTTAATGATTAAGTTTATTTAGATTAGACTTGAAATTAAAAGAGTCTTTGATGAATGAGTTGGCTGATGTTGCATATTTGGAGAATGCTCCTGCTATGTATTTACCAAGATTGTAATTAAACGATTCATATGTGGACATTATTGGTCGTAATGGACAATCTGGTTTATGAGGTTTGGGAATCCTCTATATTTGTGGTGTGCGTGAGTCGGTTTTTCGAGGGTAGAAATAAAAGTGTTTTTGAAATTGCGTGGGTGTTTTTTCATAGAAAACACTTAAATACTAAATAAAGAAACATAAACAAACGCAAAATTAAAGAAGCCTTACTTATACAACAACTCAAGCCCAAAATAAACCTATACAAAGAAACACCTTTATACGTATATTAATAAATATATCCAACATCTAAGCACGCCCTCTACATTCCTACACTTAATTGCACAACCCCGTTCAAACATGTGGTGAGCCATTACCGTTTTCTTTATGAACGTAACAATGGCCGAAGAAGGTCGAAACGTTGTTCACTACTCTACACAGAGCTTTCTCTTACCAACTGTTTTACATTTATGATCGTTAGATTTGTCACTGATATTTGAAAAAATATTGTTTTTTGTATGTTGGAGATGGAGCGTAAAACAGAAACAAAGCAGTTTGTAACATACATGAAAGAATACTAGTTGTACACACCAATACAGCCAAACTTTTCCAGTACAACTACACTGAAACCTGTAGGCGAATTGGCCAGAGTATTTGCATATAGAATAGCACGAATAGTCGTTTTATTCTCCTGATACTTGCTGTATACGATGGTTGAATGGAAAGTAGGCTGGAAGCCCTATCGTGGTGGAAACAATGACCTAAAGACGTTTGTAGACAGAGATCCTTCTTTATTATGTGGTATACTGTTGTCTGGAGCACACGAATGACTTGTTGCTGACCATTGTGTAATGGATTCTTACGTCACATAAGATGCTGCACTTTGCTTCTCATTGGTTGGGTATATTTTATACCAGGTCTCTTTCTGTATTTGTGTGGTTACTATTCGACGTACAATTTTCCGATGGAATAGCGGCAAGTGTTGTCGCTAAAATTCAGGGTTCGATTCTTTGCAATAGACACAGGTAGCTCAATGTTGCATTGGTCTAAATCCAACACACAAAACTCTGTCAAATATTTCATGGTCTAGATCCAATACACAAAACCCTGTCAAATGTGTGTGTGGGGGGGGGGTAAAGATGTCGGTAGGTAAGGGTGATTTCTACATGTCGGTCTGTTGGATCACCTTCTGTCTTCATTCCCAAAACAAAGGTCATATGATCTGTAACCACCTGTCACTAGATGACGCCCAACGAATTATTGCTCGTCTGCGAACCACTCGGCTTAAACGGTGTAATGACATTCATCGAAAACAACATGGATATTTCTATGGAAAATGTCGGTGTGAACTGTAGTTTTCAGTGGACTCTGTTGGTTGGTTATCTTGGAGTTTTAGGGCGCAAAGCAACTAGGCTATCAGCGCCCGGTGAACTCAGAGACTGCAGTTACTATGTATCATCAACTTAAGTTTTTCATTTCAACTTAGGTAGTTTAGTACTAAAGCAAAGAAATATGAAGTTTCAGATCATGTAAAAATCTTGTCGTTTTTATGATCTAACCTTGATCATTGCAATTAGGTTAATAAGAATTACGTCATAGCCTTTGATACCGCCGCATTGGATAGTTTTCTAATGTCGTCACATTGTTTCAATCCAATCACCAATGAAGATACATCCGTTTCAACAGTGAACAAAACAAATTTTAAATGTGGGTCAGTAGTAAGTGTACTGTGAGTTCGATTCTCTGTGTTGTACACTGTTGATGAAATGTTAATACCGTTATATGCGTTATTTTGTTCTCGGTTTCTGTCACTTAAAATCGGTTGTGTTAACTTGTGACGTTCGTAGACCCTTGACTTAGGGTCTTGACTTAGACCCTTAGCCTAAACGTCCGAAACCGTAATTAAACGTTTATTGTACTGCTTATCGTATTCACGTGATAACCCGTTATGCAGCTTTATGGATGGAATTTTCCACAATTTTAAGCAGGCACCTTACATTTGAAGGCTTCAAGTATGTTTTAATTTGTATAAATTAGTGTAATTTCTTCTTTTAAAATCTTTTACACTAATTAGTTAAAAAGATTAGCCCGGCGTGGCTAGATGGTTAAGGCACTTGACTCGTAATCCGAGGGTCGCAGGTTCGAATCACTGTCACACCAAACATGCTCGCTCTTTTATGCCGTGGGGGCGTTATTATGTGACGGTCAATCCCACTATTAGTTGGTAAAAGAGGTAGTCCAAGAGATGGCGGTGGGTGATGATGACTAGTTACCTTCCCTCTAGTCTCACACTACTAAATTAGGGACGGTTGGCGCAGATAGCCCTCGTGTAGGTTAAAAAGAAAAGGTAACTTCTAGTAACCCTTTTTTGACTGATCGAGATATTTGTAACAAATAATCACGTATGTTTCTCAGAAAAAGTTGGAGAATGCGTAAAATTTTATTCAGAACGGAAGAGCTTGGAGAGCCAATCTCAGGACCCTGGATATAATTGGGCACATTCCCTCGTTTTGGTACATCAAATAAACCTTACCCCACTTTTAATATATCCTTTACACCTCTAATTAATTTATCATCAATACTTCTATTGAAGAAAACTCGGTTATTGCGATTTAAACGGTGTGTGTTAAAAGTTGAATAAGAATATTAAATGCAAGTCAAATGCGACATTTTCGCTACCGATCGTGGGTGTGATGTGTTTGTTTGTTTTTTCGACCATTCATCAGGTTGTATTATGCACACCACATGCACAGAAAAAGTAAACTAGCGTTATCAATCAACCTTTGTGAGTTTTCTCTTATGCACTGTGTCAATTATTTGACATCCGTTTATTAGTGAGAGCACGAGGAAATAACCGTGAATTGTGAACTCCAGGTGACGTAATTTCATAGGCTTTTGATTGGTTAACATGTAAGCCAGTGGAAGAAGACGCTAAGCGGTGTTTTTTTTTTTCTCGCTTATACCCTTTGGCAAAGTCGTGTCGTTTATTCAACGAAGTTACTTCAGCGCGAGAGGATGGTATTGGTGTTCCTTTCCCAATAAATTACAACGGGTACGCGAAACCTATTTTCATGTGACAATGAGCGACGAAAACACACGTAGAAAAACAAACTTGTGGTAAGTGCATTATAGCGACACAACTTCAGTTTTTCGTACCGACTGTAGCAGGCGTGAGTTTAACTATATTAAGACCGATTTTAGTTTTGCATGTTACTGGATGTTGGTACCTAAATCTAGACACCGCAATTGCTCTATATTAACTGTGAAAAAACAGATCTTACGTTTCATCTTCTGAGAACTTGTACCTTTTGTAAGATTGTGGGTTGTATTTAAAATTGCAAGTGTTGGCTAAATACTAAATATTAGTTCGACTTGGTCGTTTAATATTTTACGATGTAGAGTAAGGTGTTTGCACTGAATAGTATATGATTTTATCTCGTGTTTTACCCACAGTTTTCTAAAACGATAGTCATTGAAAAAAAATGTTTAATATTCTATATCATAATATATGTGATGTTTAATTTATTGTCAAAACATTCTTCCCGTTCTTATATTATTCTATATCACAGACCCCCATGGTTCTAAAACCTGGGGATTTCACTGCCAGTGATTGACAAAACGTAGATAGCCCATTGTGTGGTTTAGGTCTAATACTAAATATATAAGTTAACGATCTACGTTCCCCACAAGGTCCGCTGTAAGTTACGGATTTTTATTACTTGTGTCATTGGCTCTGTTCCCGTGGTTGGCACAGAGCAGATAGCCTATTATCTAGCTTTGCACTAAACCACAAGACAAAATCCTCAATAACCACGGCAGATGAAATCTTTTAAGCAGATTTAGCGTAAATTAACAAAGATTTGTTTGTTTAGTAACTATATTTTTGTGCACCAGAACAAGTGTGGGTCACTATTCTATTTTATTACTCAAGATCTCCACTAACCTTCACTGAAATAGAAATTCTTCTATACAGGATTAGAAATAAAGTAACCTATGAAACCTTGGGTCAAATAATTGAAATGGTTTGTTCTTTCCGAGTCCAAAATTAATTAGATCTCAAAGCGGTTAAGAGATGGCCGAATTACGAGTTAATAGTTTGAACTTAGGGAAAAAAAGTAAAACTTAGAACCGTTCTGCGAGTCAATATGCCGCAACTAAACCTACAGCTGGCTGTGACGTGCTTTTATTTGTTTCTGTAAACGTGTTGTTCCCGCTCTTCGTTCTATTTTCAGAAGAATATCATATGTGAAGTTGAATATTTTGTGTGTGTGTGTGTGTGTGTGTGTGTGCATACATACTAACAAAGTTGTTTGAAACAAGTATCTAGTCTTTCTGTGATTAATATACGGGATTTACCGTTAACGTTTCGCATGTTTGAGATGTAATATTGATTTCACTTCACATTTTAAATATAGGAACGTTTTATATTTCCGCGTTATTTTGTTAATTTGAGGAAATCTGCTTTTCATTTTTCCAGTTACTTGGTGTCTGCTTTTCGGGTCCTTGCTTCTCACTTCTTCCTGCTCGAACTATATTCACAAAGCATGTTAGGTCGAATTTATGTGAATAATCATAGTTATATAAATATGTAGCTTGAATGATGAAACATGGTAAGTTGTTTGTGAAGTAAAATAGTACAAGGCCTAGTTTTCACACGCTACTGTGATCATTAAGCCTAACACGAGACGTTTATTCCCCCTAAAAAACAACAACTTATGTTTAAAATAATTATAAATGATACTCCAGTTTTTGTTCATCTCACAGATATTACTGATAAATTACCACAGAGCATTATCTGTGTAATTAGGATAGTAAACTGTGCGCGTGTTTGGGGAAACTTAACCTATATGAAAATTAAATTAGGGGTAAGAAAGTGTGGATGACTGCATCATATGGATAAGAAATGAGTGGACATAAATTATTATGCGTTCAAAAGGGAAAGGTGTTTGGGAAATGTATCCGTCATCCTTCGGAGCCCCATCTGAGACATCGGTGTTCATATGTTAAAAGTTGTCCTCGGGATTTACAACGCTAAAATCAGTAGTTCGATTCCCCTCATTGGACTCGACAGATAGCCTGATGCGGCTTTTCTATAAGAAAACAAACAACGTTAAAAGTTTTTCTGTGTGAAATTGTTGATACTTATAATCACCATGTTCCACTTTAATATTTACTCGCAATACCTACCCGGGTTTTGAAAGCATCTCCAGATCTGGTGTCTCTTATTAAATAAATGAATAGGCTTGTCATTTTTGATTACACAATTGGTATCAGTTTCTTTTGTACACTAGAGGTATTTGGTTGGTGTCACAGACTGAGGAAAATATTTTAATCTCGCAGTCGTTGAGGTGCCCCGCATGGCTATCAGTTTCGTTCAGAACTTATAGGAATGTAGTCTAACACCTAAGTACTCTCGGCATGTCTTGTAATTGTTTTAATCACTTTAAATACACGTCACTGCCCTTACATTTTATAAACATTGCACATTGAAATACCAAAACCAATAAAGATTTCTACACGGATCACAATATTTTCCCCTGGTGTTAATTGTTGTTGGGTTTGATTTTATTACCGTCTCTTGAAGAGTGTCATTAAAATGTATGAAGATAATGAACTAACAGAGTAAAACATTATCCGTACGGAAGAGACTATAGTCAAAATTAATATTAAATAATGTGTGGTGCAGGACGAGCCGTTTCCACCACCCTGGTGGTTAGGACACTGCATTCGGAATTTGCGGATCGCATGTTCGAATCCCGTAACCGAACGTGCTCGCCCTTTCAGCCATGATGCATTATAAGATGACGGTCAATCTCACTATTGGTTAGTAAAGGGTTGCTCAAGAGTTGGCGATAGGTAATGTTGACTTGTCTACCTTTCCTTCTAGTCTCTTATTTCAAAATTAGTGGAAATAGTCATCCGAATGTTGCTGGAGTTTTTAAGAAACGGTTACCTCACAACGATACAATTCACTTAAACAAACAAACAATTGTTAATTAAGAATCACGCGCCATTTGCGTTTTTGAAAAACGGAAAATACTTGGGTGTTTGTATCGCTACAACAATCACTCGTTTTATAGTTAACGGAAGATTTTCGGGAGTGCAATTTGTGAAGTAAAATATTTGTGATAATTTGCGCCACCTTTTTAATAGTATGTACTACGATGTCCACGGGACGATTTAATACAAATCGTATCCTCCACGTTAAGACCACTGACCTTAAAGCGTTGTTAAGCGCAAGAATTATCCCTGCCCTTCAATTTGACCTTGAAAGGTATTTTGGAACAAACGCGTTCAAACAACTTTTTTTTTATTTTAACCCTGAAGCTAGTGGCCTCCGGAATTAGGAAGTGTTACAGATTACGTGATATTATCATTGTAAAACGGAAATACGATTTTTTGGATATTTTAAAACCGTATTCTTATATGTGCTATTTAATATGTATGTAGGTTTGCACCATGAAAACTACGGGTATAAAATATTTCAGTTACGCTGTGCGATAATGCGAACATCACTTAGAAACCGGCGCCCTTCATAGTTAAGTGCACGATATGCTCCCAGCAAACACCACGGGCATCACACGAATTATCTCATGTTGTGGATCAAATCAAATATTAACAACGCAATATTAAGAGTGGGCAATGAAGAATTTCTGTTGTTATTGTTCGTATTTGTACGTTGTTTATTCGATTTTGTCTGGAACTATCATGAGGCCTTATTAGCAAACGAAGTAACTAATTTTAAGCCACTTGACGGAATGCACGTATTACGTGTTACTTCAGTTCGTTGGCATCGTTCGTTCACCTCGACCTGTATTTACCCGAGGTAGGCCAGGTTTAGTGCACCTGCTTTAAGCTGGGTTTTCCGTACTTCCGGTCTCGAAGCGGATTTTGTGTGTGTGTGTGTGTTAGGGTTAACCTGTCTAAATCAACACAGTTCACACACCAACGTTTAGAATATAGGGTAAATACTTTAAGAAATATAATACACAAGTAATAAGAACAGTTTGTACGTCTTTATTCCACCCGGTATAAGTTTCTACCGAATTAGGACTACATGGTTTAATAGGCAGTTACGTAAAACTTTGTTCTTACAGTTCTGAGATTTGTAATTACATGCAAGTAAAAATAAGAAATTGCTTTACTGATATGTTTCAACATCAGTGAAAATAATGTGTGTGATAATTAAAAGTACTACAATTTTTAATTTTCAGGGAACATAAACATTGAAAGTTCTGTTGACTTAATGTAAGTTACGTTTACTGTCCATCCAGAAACGTAGACAGAAAATCTGCTGACGAATTCATACTTTAAATAAATATAAAGATAGATGGGAGAGTTTGATTGGTTCACTCAAGACATGGGTGTTTTTTGTGGGTGATTTAAGCTACTGATACCAACGTTTTTCCGGTCAACTTGTTGGTTTTATACCACAATCTGAACACCCATAAGTGATCCCTATAAATGAATCAGGCTTGTTTCAATAGTCGACAAAAACTGTTAGAACATCCAGTACACAAGTTTGTGTTTGAAGTGTAAGGTCTTTGAAATTCACATATCAGATCATTAGGGATCCTTTCATATGAACTCTGGTAGCAAGTGACCTTTGGTTTCTTCTTGGTAAATACTTTAGTAGTAAGGATTAAATGTGAAACAGGTTCTCTGTTATGTCATTCTAAAAAGGTTTCATAAAATTTTATATCTAGTGGTCTTTCTAAAATATCTCACATTTCAAGGTTTATTTAAACAGATATAAGGAATAATCAACAGATCTGGTGTAAGGTTCCTGGAATGAGATAGAATGTTACATGGTTTTAAATTCCCGATATTAGCCCCACTTAGAGGTTTCTTTTTGAGACTCAAGTGTAAAAATATTCTACATTAATTGGTGAGTTTTAGGGTTGTTTTGCTTCAAGAATAATTTCAACTTCTATGTTTGGTTTGTAAACAAATTGATTATTGGTTTAGTCCTTGACCAAAAATGTACCAATACTGTTCACCATCTTCAATGGCATTTTATTTAATAGTATCAAATAATGTGAACATTCTTCAAAATATTTGCTTGCTATGTTAGGCTTTACAATAGATTCTTCTGTGTTTTTTTCAGTTCTCAGCCCCCGACCATGCTATCACAGGCTTTCTACAACCATGGACACTTCTGTGCCTCCCATCCGTGGGAGGTGATAGTCACCTTTCTCACCCTTACAGCATGTATGCTTTCTATGGGTCCTAAACTAGTTGACCCCAGCAGTACTTGTGGTTGGAACTACCAGTGTCACCACAATGATGTAAGGAATGAATTTGTAATATCAGTTGTTTATGCAACCTTTCAATTTCTATTGTACAGATAAAAGGCACCATTTGTATGTTATTTATCTGGCAGGTTTCGTGCTTAAAAATGTCTGAATTTTATGAGATTGCTCACTAGGTTACAGTGACTGAACTAAAGCCATTTTTATTTATTGTCTCCCAGTTAATATAAAGAGTAATGCTGTGAGATTCGTGGTTTCAAAGTCTGTTAGGTTATAATTAACATGTGGAAATATAACGTATGGACGATGAAATGGAATTGCTTCTAATGTCCGTAACATAAGATCAGTTGTGATCTAAATCTTATCCACAGGTTTCAGTCAAACTAGTAGTATACAACTTATCTAATTATATTTTTATTATTGTGTGAGAATGTAACATTTTTGTTTTAATAAAGATATATTTATAGGCACGTTTAAGTATAACCAAAAATTAGTTTTTATATTTATAGACACGTTTAAATATAACCAATAATTAGTTTTTCAGTTCTGTGTTGTTTTTCATGTAAACAGAATGTAATAATATCAGAAATAGACCAGAGGTAATTATTGTTGGTAATAACAGGATAATAAAAGATTGGTTTAATATTAAGATTGTTTATTTAACTTTTTTATTGGTTGTTTCACACTTTTCTACACTTTATGTACACAAGTGGTGGTTGAAATGTACACATGACTAAGTCTTACCAAATGCCGTCCAACGTGGTATTATGTATCAGATAGGTGACAGCATTGTCTCTGTAGTGATGACTCGGATTGTTTATAGTCTCTGGATTGTTTATTGAAATGGTATTTTAAACTTCTCAACAGACTATCAGAATTATCCAAAAGTAAATAACTATGTAATCCCTAAGTCACACGTTCTGGGAATGTTTGTGAATATCAAAGAAGAAATTTGAATTTCTTGTTCTGTTTCATTAAATAACTAAAATAATAGTGTCGTCTAGTTTGACTGAGGTAACGTAGTTTCAAATGGAAGAACTATTTTTATAAGTATAAATAATAGTTAGTAGTAATTTTAAAAAAAGAATTGTGTAGGGTGAAGGGTGTTATCATAGCCCCATGAAGTTAAGCATTTTATAAAATATAACTAGTAGTAATTTAAAAAAGAATTGTGTTGGGTGAAGGGTGTTATCATAGCCCCTTGAAGTTAAGCTTTCCTACAGAATTAAAAAAAACTTGTATGGGGTAAAACGAATTATTAGCTACTAATAAGCAACTCGAACATTATTGTTAGAATTGGTTATAAATACAACTTTCCTGTGTCTATTGAAACACTGCATTAAAAACAAGTAAAGAAAAACTTTTCAAAACAAGAAGTGAATGTAGGAATGGCAAAGATCATTTCTTCAAAAACAATACAGACAAGGTAGTAAAATAAAAAATAGCTTAATACAGACAAGGTAGTAAAATAAAAAATAGCTTAATACAGACAAGGTGGTAAAATAAAAAATAGCTTAATACAGACAAGGTGGTAAAATAAAAAATAGCTTAATGCAGACAAGGTAGTAAAATAAAAAATAGCTTAATGCAGACAAGGTGGTAAAATAAAAAATAGCTTAATGCAGACAAGGTGGTAAAATAAAAAATAGCTTAATGCAGACAAGGTGGTGAAATAAAAAATAGCTTAATACAGACAAGGTGGTAAAGTAAAAAATAGCTTAATACAGACAAGGTGGTAAAGTAAAAAATAGCTTAATACAGACAAGGTGGTAAAGTAAAAAATAGCTTAATGCAGACAAGGTGGTAAAATAAAAAATAGCTTAATACAGACAAGGTGGTGAAATAAAAAATAGCTTAATGCAGACAAGGTGGTGAAATAAAAAATAGCTTAATACAGACAAGGTGGTGAAATAAAAAATAGCTTAATACAGACAAGGTAGTAAAATAAAAAATAGCTTAATACAGACAAGGTAGTAAAATAAAAAATAGCTTAATACAGACAAGGTAGTAAAATAAAAAAAATAGCTTAATGCAGAAATAATTTAAGTTTAAAATAAAATTAGATTTAATTTCATGATAAGTTTTGCGTGCATGGTTCTGGACTAAGTGATCCGTGCATGGTTCTGGACTAAGTGATCTGTCTTTACATCATCACTTGAGGTTTGAGACCCCCTCCTTGTATCCTGTCATTAAAATTGTTTTTGACAGACAATAACTATTCTACCAGGATGAACATATTTTGGTTTGTATCACCCCTTCTCTTTTGAAATAACAAAATGAGTTTGATTGACACCCACACTAACTTTCACGTAGGTTAGACTCGCAGTTAATTTATTCTGTTAATATCCTACTATGTGTGCTTGTGCTGTTATGTATGGATGATGCAAATTCCATTTCTGTTATGTTTTTTTAATCAATATCAGGCATCCATACATTGACATAATTTGAAACAAGTTTATTTGATCTTCGTTATCACCTGTCATTTTATCCTACATACGTTCCTGATTGTGGCAATAGCTTGTGTTAAAGGATAGTAAATACTGAATACACTATAGGAGGATATTTATAAAACTGTAGACATACATTCTTCAGGTTATGCTGATTCAGAGTGTAAATGGTATGATGAAGTGTTTTTATCACTTACATCACCGTGTACTCTGACTTATCTGAATCAGGCTTCTGTCATTAATTCACAGACGTATCTTCAGAACAAGTCATTAGTAGCATATCTGATTTATTGTGTACAACAGACTTTACATTTTGCTGAAAACTTGGCACGTTTCATATAGATATGCATCGTAAAGATGGGATTACAGTTCAGTTAATATAGAGCAGAATGTAACTTTTCCTCATCTTTAAATCGACACACACATCTTCTGTTGATGGAAATTGTTTTGTTCATATTTCAGGGAGGAAACAAAGGAATGGACATTGTTGTCATGACAATAACTCGCTGTACAGCTGTACTGTACGTTTACCATCAGTTTCATAAACTGTATAAATTAGGCTCAAGATATCTCTTAGGTAATCTTATTTTTTTATATATAAAAACCGAGTTTTGAATTACAGATTTCCTAAGTTTTATTTTTAAAACGAGTTATTAATTTTTGTGCATAAAAACTGTTTAGAATTATATATTTTCTAACAGTTTTATCTTTAAGATGTGAGAGCCATTATTTTTTGTACATAAACTGTTTTAAATTATAAATTTTCTGATAGTTTTGTTTTTAAAATGCAAGTTAATTTTGTTTTGTACATTTAAACTTTTAAATTATAGATTTTCTGAGTTTTGTCTTTAAAATGTCAGTGTTTTATTTTTTGTACGTAACTCCTGTAAATTAGGTTTTCTAACCATTTTTGTCTGTAAAACATGTTAATTATATTTTTGAGTAGGTAAAATACACACACACACACACACACTGTAGAGATGCTTTATATAAATATTTAAAACCATCTATACTCTGTATGTATTTACTTTGAATGTGTTTCTCATTATTATGAAAGGAGAAAATATTTAATGTGTTTCAAACTCTTATTGGCAAAAAATATTCTACATTTAGTTTTGCACAGAAACTGCTTTAGAAAACTACTATAATAAAATTTACATTTAGTGCTGTAAGACAGTTTTACATGTTTGATCCAAAATACTGTTTATGTACGTCTCTAATGTGTGAAGTAATTTGGGTTTTTTCATGTACAACTTGGAAAATAAAAGTTCATCTTCTGTACTCATATGTAACATTAAAGAATAAATTGTATTTTTAACTACCTGTAAGTTTCTACAGATACATTACATATATTTGTAATATGTTTCTAATTTCAGTAAAACCGTCTAAAATATCAAGCAGTGACTGTCTTGTGAAATTTTAAAGAAAAACATTATTTACAAGTTTCTTCTAATAAAATACAACTTTCGTTGCTTTGTTATGCTATTCACTTGAAGATATAAATTACTTGTTGGTAGTGATGCAGGGTTTCAAGGTGAGCTGATAAAAATATCTTCGTGTTATTCCTGGTTGTAACTACTTTTAACACACACATAAAGTTCAAAGTTTCCTTGTAGCATAGTCAGTGTGACTGGCACTGAGCACAAATATCACAAAACAGTATTATTTGTAGGTTCTAACATGTGCTTTTAAGTAGTAGTGTTGTTATCCTGGAGTATGATTTATATTCAAACTGTATCTAACTGTAGTGCAGCCTCGGATACTGTGGGCGATAAAAAGAAACCTTTAATACATGGTGACATGTATAAGAAATAAAGATAATTCATGTTAGTGTCTTTACATTGGGAACCTCCTTCAAATGTAATATGTAAGCAAAACAAACTGTGTTTATTATGAAATATAAAACTATTACCTGTCCTTAGAGTAAACTGGCTTCTTGAAAATATTTCATCTTATGAAAGCATCATAATACATTTTCTGGATGATAGTTGAACTAAACAAATGTCAGTAATGGAAAACTTCAGTTAAAATAAGTTCCATTCCGTGTGGTATAAGAGAAAGTAAAGTATTATATCTTAAAGTATTTTACCAGTTTGTTTTATATAACTCTAGATACCAGTTTGTTTTATATAACTCTAGATACCAGTTTGTTTTATATAACTCTAGATACCAGTTTGTTTTTCTTATCCTGAAGGTTGGACCTACAGAAACACTTCTATTTCAATCCTATTGTTGACACACATTTAAAGAACTTTATTTTCATTATAGTTTTAATATTGTTCAGTGTTTTGTTTTTATCATCCTGAAGATTGGGTCTACAAAGCTGTTCTAAGTCCAAGAGTCTGTATCTTTATATACTCTCTTTCATTCAGTGTTTTGTTTTTATCATCCTGAAGATTGGGTCTACAAAGCTGTTCTAAGTCCAAGAGTCTGTATCTTTATATACTCTCTTTCAGAAGACTGTTTAACATGAGTAACAGGTTCCAGGTAGTTATAATCCACAGGCACTAAAATATTTTATTAAGAAACTTGATTTTATAAGTTACACTGCACAACAAAGTGTTTGCTTCTTGAACACTGTTGGGTGTTCCTTATAGACTTTTGGCTGCCGATCACAAAAATCACGTCCAAATTTGCCCATTACATACCGTTTCATTGACATGTTCAGTTTTGTCGTGTTTTCTCTTATGTTTGTCTGTAAGAGACCTATGAACAATGTTTTGTGCAGTCTGGACATGTCCAGGCATGAAATCAGGCCAGGTTGGAAGCTGTTCTGTGGAAGTGTACAGTCCAGGCATGCTTGGGCAGGCCTGATCCAGCTTGACATTGTCTCAGCAGGCTATAAATGTGGCTTGCATACACAATGTTGCTCATTGGATTAATATATACTTTATAGTGTGTACATATTGTTTTAGAATATAGCATTGCCTCAGTAACACTCTAACAAGTACGTTAGATGTGATAGATGAAAAACAAGATGATTGGTGTCTGTCAGTATATCTTGTCAATGTCGTAACAGCCACTATACATTTGTGGTGAGTATATGCTTGTTCATCAGAGACGCTTAATGGCTGCTCTTGTGAATAAAGCTTATCATCTGTACTTCAGCTGTAAAATTGTTGATCAAGACCAGGAATGGGTGCCTCACATTTGTTGTATGACATGTGCTTTCTGTCTGAGAGCTTGGCTCAGAGGCACTCAAAAGACAATGCCGTTTGCTATCTCAATGATGTGGCGAACAGAAAGACCATGTGATGGACTGTTACTTCTGTTTGACTAATGTGTCTGGTTTCTGTGCTTAAAACAAGAAGTCAATTGAATACCCTTTTCTTACTTCAGCACTGAAACCTGTGCCATATCACAACAGTCTTCCAATTCCGAAACCACCAGAGGAATGGACCTTAGACAAACCACGTGAAGAAACTGCAATGCAGGGAACTGATTGTGACATTGGTCCAGATTTTGAACCGTGCTCCTCAGGCAGTTCACATCTCATAGCACAGTCAGAATTAAGCAATCTGGTCAGAGATTTGGGTCTGTCAAAAGCAAAAGCCGAATTGCTTGGTTCGAGACTGTAGGAATGGTGTTTGCTGTCGCCAGGTATGAAAATTTCTGTTTTTCAAAGCTGCCAAGATGATATAACCAAATTCTTTGCACAAGTTGACAGTCTGTTTCTGTGTTGACATTGAAGGATTATTCTCTTGCTTTGGGTTGTGACCATGACCCACAAGAGTGGCATCTCTTTATTTATTCATCAATGTTAAGCCTCAAAGCTGTTCTGTTACACAAATGACAACATTCACCCTTCAATACCTGTTGGCTATACAGCACACATGAAAGAGACCTACGAGAACATGGAAATGTTGCCGAAGCACATCCAGTACAGCAAGTACAACTGGAAAATCTGTGGAGATCTGAAAGTCGTTGCTTTGTTACTGGGACTGCAGCTCAGCTATACAAGGTACTCTTGTTTCATCTGTTAATGGGACAGTCATGTCAGAGTCACATTATTCTAGACAGAGCTGGCCACTCCATAAAAAGTTAGGTCCAGGAGAGAAATATGTGATGCATGAACCACTTGTTGGTCTGGCAAAGAATTTTTTGCCTCTTCTTCACATAAAATTGGGACATATGAAGAATTTTGTTAAAGCAATGAACAAAGAAGGCAAAGGTTTTCGTTATTTAAGACAAATGTTCCCAAGAATAACTGAGCCCAAGATCAAAGAGTGCATTTTTGTTGGCCCTCAGGTCAGACATGTTATGAGTGATAAGAGGTTTGAATATCTGTTAGTTGGGCCAGAAAAGATTTCCTGGAAAGCCTTCAAAGACTTTGTTGATAATTTTCTTGGCAATTAGAGCTCCACAAAAATCACATCCAAATTTGCCCATCACGTACCGTTTCATCAAAATCTTCAGTTTTGCTCCAATGGAAAAACCATATCAAGGCAACTGGAATCCGTCAATGCTTGCTGACTACTGTTGGACATTGCAACGTGATGCACCGGACATTGAATACAAATGAAAATCAGAAGCAAAACACTTTTAATTATGTTTAACTTAGTAGTGTATTAGAAACATAAACACAATTTAATACATTATTGCTGGTAAACAGTCTTTTTCAGAGGTCCTATGTGATGAAGCAAAACTATATTTGTGTATACCCACCAGGTACCTGTCACAATCAGCAAAAACTTTTCAGGAAGAAAAACTCTTTGAAAAAAAAAAAATTGTTGTGCAGTGTTATCTGAAGTGATTGTGTTTATGTATGAAGCAAGTTGGTGGAAAATGAAAACATGAAGCATCTTAGTAGCTTTAAAAAACAAACTTAGATATGATGATGTAAACAGTTGTCTCTACATTTTGTGTTATCATAAAATCAGGGTTAATGTTTATGTCTAGTTGATAACGTAATTTTTCTTTCCAGGTGTGGCTGCTCTTTTTACCATATTTTCTAGTTTTGTCTTCAGTACCAGTGTGGTTAATTTTCTAGAAGGGAACTTCTCTGAACTTAAGTAGGTAACTTTAAAAAACATTTCTGTACGTTTCTTTTATTTAAAAGGGCCTTAAAAATTGATGTATGTTGAATGAGAGATTAACTTGGAAACAAAGTATAGGGGAGATAGATGAAGTAGATATATGGTTTTGGTTTCTTAGTTATATTGAAACTTTCTATTTGATACTAATTGTATTTTCTAAAGAATATACATAACAATGTGTTTTTATACCTAATATACATAACAATGTGTTTTTATACGTAATATACATAACAATGTGTTTTTATACGTACTATACATAACAATGTGTTTTTATACGTACTATACATAACAATGTGTTTTTATACGTAATATACATAACATCGTGTTTTTATACGTAATATACATAACAACGTGTTTTTATACGTAATATACATAACATCGTGTTTTTATACGTAATATACATAACATCGTGTTTTTATACGTAATATACATAACATCGTGTTTTTATACGTAATATACATAACATCGTGTTTTTATACGTAATATACATAACATCGTGTTTTTATACGTAAATAAACATCGTGTTTTTATACGTAATATACATAACATCGTGTTTTTATACGTAATATACATAACAATGTGTTTTTATACGTAATATACATAACAACGTGTTTTTATACGTAATATACATAACATCGTGTTTTTATACGTAATATACATAACAACGTGTTTTTATACGTAATATACATAACATCGTGTTTTTATACGTAATATACATAACATCGTGTTTTTATACGTAATATACATAACATCGTGTTTTTATACGTAATATACATAACATCGTGTTTTTATACGTAATATACATAACATCGTGTTTTTATACGTAATATACATAACATCGTGTTTTTATACGTAATATACATAACATCGTGTTTTTATACGTACCATACATAACATCGTGTTTTTATACGTACCATACATAACATCGTGTTTTTATACGTACCATACATAACATCGTGTTTTTATACGTACCATACATAACAACGTGTTTTTATACGTAATATACATAACAACGTGTTTTTATACGTAATATACATAACAACGTGTTTTTATACGTAATATACATAACAACGTGTTTTTATACGTAATATACATAACAACGTGTTTTTATACGTAATATACATAACAACGTGTTTTTATACGTAATATACATAACAACGTGTTTTTATACGTAATATACATAACAACGTGTTTTTATACGTAATATACATAACAACGTGTTTTTATACGTAATATACATAACAACGTGTTTTTATACGTAATATACATAACAACGTGTTTTTATACGTAATATACATAACAACGTGTTTTTATACGTAATATACATAACAACGTGTTTTTATACGTAATATACATAACATCGTGTTTTTATACGTAATATACATAACATCGTGTTTTTATACGTAATATACATAACATCGTGTTTTTATACGTAATATACATAACATCGTGTTTTTATACGTAATATACATAACATCGTGTTTTTATACGTACTCTACATAACATCGTGTTTTTATACGTACTCTACATAACATCGTGTTTTTATACGTACTCTACATAACATCGTGTTTTTATACGTACTCTACATAACATCGTGTTTTTATACGTACTCTACATAACATCGTGTTTTTATACGTACTCTACATAACATCGTGTTTTTACACGTACTCTACATAACATCGTGTTTTTACAAGTACTATACATAATGTGTTTTTTTCAGTGAGGCACTGCCTTTCTTTCTTATCCTGATAGACCTTTCAAAAACTGGACTGTTAGCACAGTTTGCCCTCAGTTCTTCTACACAGGTTAGTAATGTATGAATAAAAATTCATTATTAATTTATAATGATGTGACAAGAATGTTGAATAAGTTTTACAGAAAATTACACGATCTTTACTGTTCTGTTGAAATGTAAATCTTAAAATACATAAGAAATCACATAAACTTTAATTTTTAAAATAATTCTCTGAATGTGTGTTCAGATTTTGTACAAAGGAAGGTCATAATAACATTTCAAATCTTTCTCCTGTGTTCACAAGTTGCTCATATAAACTTTAATTTTTAAAATAATTCTCTGAATTTGTGTGTTCAGATTTTGTACAAAGGAAGGTCATAATAACATTTCAAATCTTTCTCCTGTGTTCACAAGTTGCTCATATAAACTTTAATTTTTAAAATAATTCTCTGAATTTGTGTGTTCAGATTTTGTACAAAGGAAGGTCATAATAACATTTCAAATCTTTCTCCTGTGTTCACAAGTTGCTCATATAAACTTTAATTTTTAAAATAATTCTCTGAATTTGTGTGTTCAGATTTTGTACAAAGGAAGGTCATAATAACATTTCAAATCTTTCTCCTGTGTTCACAAGTTGGTAGTTCGATGAGGGAAGGCAGACAAAACTTTACCCTAACTGCTATTTATTTATACAGTATGAGAATTGGAAGTTTGCAGTTTTAATGTCAAAAGGTTAACAGAGCATTGAAAGTCAGTCAGCCTGGCATATGTCATCACATGCATTGTATTTATGTAAGTAGATTACTCATCTGGTTCAACTGATGAACTGTGGTATTTGTTCGGAAGCCTTTTTGGCAAGCAATGACTGCTGGGAGAGAGAAGAACAGATCTGAAAAACAATTTTTATTATACTTTAAAATCTGGAACAGACATTAAAATGAATATGAAGCAAAACAACACTGCAGTTTATTTTATCACAAACATTTCTTCTTGGTTTCTAATCCTTCACCAGGGTCATGTATCACTGAAGTGTTTTTGGTTAAAACAATTATTAATGAAGAGTATTTAACCATTTTAATTGACTTAAGTAATTTGTTTATATGTTTAAAATATCTTGCCACGTTCTGGATATAAAGATAATTTTACAACTGTTCAAATTTATTTGTTTGGTTTAAGTTTACGATACAGAAATTACTCGTGACGTGTATGTATTTTCTTCATTTTTTAAGAACATTATTATTATTTAAGACTAGAAATGACAACAAAACTTCTTTGTTACAGCACTGTAAATAGTTTCCAGCTCTTGTGATCCGTGGCTGAAGATGTTTCGTCTTACTAAAACTTTAAAGGAGTCATTGAGTATTTCTAGTGATAGGTTCATGAAACAGTTAATGTCCAAATTGGTAACAAACCCATGTTACATCTCATTTTTTTCTGAACAATTTCTTGAGATCTATAGATGTTTTTGTTTGCACACCTCTGGTTTTGTTTACTGTGAAGTCCTTGCATTAGTTTGAACGTAGTTTTATTACCGATATCGTGTTACAGTTTACAGCCGAGCTTGTATGGCACAGATATATAAATTGTATCTTCAAAGTATGCAGTATTGAAAGTAATATTGGAGTGAAATGTTTGCTGTTTAACCGTAAACTTTTTAGTGAAGTGTTCATTGAGCTAATGATTTATGTATTTCAGGAAGATGTGAGAGAAAACATTGCTCGAGGTATGAGGATACTTGGGCCTAAAATTACCCTGGACACCATAGTTGAAACATTAGTTATTGGAGTTGGCACACTTTCTGGTGGGTGGTGTACTTAGTTATTTAATTTTTACATTAATGCATAGAATAACATTTAATATTATAAAATTAACTGGTCTGGTCAGCTTTTTAAATTCATTACAATTGTAATTTGTTAAGAAAAAATTTAATTTTGTACCATTACAATTCAGTAACAAGCTTGTATGCATTTCACTATTGGTTGTGACATCTAATCAGTTAACTTTTACTATGTGAGAAATGTTGTGTTTTCTTAAGTCAAAATACAATTTTAATTAAATTTTATGTGGGCTACAGAAAAATATTTAATAGTGAAAATTTATGAACTGCGTTATATTTTTTCACAAGTTTATTTTTTGAATAATTTAAAGTAGTCAATAAAAAAGAGAAACAAACGGGTATTATGGTCTATTATCTTGATGAAAACTGTGTTTCAAACATTTCTGTAAGTGTTTTTTGTGAGACCAAGGTATTAATTTGGAATGTTTTATATTCAAAAAATTGTACATGTAGATGTATACTACTGAATATAAACCTGTGACATTTCATGTGCACTTGTGAAATGTCAAATAGTTCTTCCAATTTTGAAAGTAATTTCGTCAAAATTAAATCGCTGAAAGAATGTAGCCATGACTAATAGCCAACATTTTAATACATTGTTATATTGTGTCATGTTTTGATAAGTTGATAACTTGTGGCATTAAAATCTCGTGAATTGCACAGCACAGATAACCTGTTATGAAGCTCTGTGCATAACAACAGACTAATGTATAAGGAAAAAATTCACAAATTTTAAGTTTAACAAATACCATAACCAGACGTTTTCCGACTAGTTTCTTTTGTTCATTAAATATGTCGTTCTCTTTCATTTAAACAATTAATTCCATGGATCAAATAATATTTTAACCCTTCAGATAGCCCCAAAGCAAGCAAATACAGTTTCTCAGATATATTTTGTGCTGGGATAAAAACAAATCTGATTTGGTCATGTCTTTTCCTTTCAGGAGTAAAGAGGCTGGAGGAGATGTGTTGTTTTGCTTGCCTGTCAGCTGTTGTGAACTACATTGTCTTCATGACGTTCTTTCCGGCTTGTTTGTCTTTGGTTCTGGAGGTAGGTTCACTAGGTTAGCAGGTATCCTGTTGTAATGTGTAGTTTACTTCAATTTCTTGTTAAAATTTTAATGTTGGATGAATGGCTTACCACCTCTGTGCATGTCACAACATTTTAATAGGGCTACTCGAAAAACAGTCCAGTATGACCAGGTGGTTAAGGCACTCAGATAATTATTTTAGGGTTGTGGGTTCGAATCCCCATCACACCAAAGATACTCCCCCTTTCAGCTTTAAGGATGTTATAATGTGATGGTTAATTCCACTGTTCATTTGTAAAAGAGTTGGCTGTGGGTAATAATGACTACATCTTTCCTTACACTACTAAATTAGGGATGGTTAGCACAGGTAGCCCTTGTATAGGTTTGCACAAAATTCATAAACAAACAATACTTTTAATAATATGTAATACTATGTATGTTAGTGCAATTAGTATTAAAATGATCATAACTTGCAAGGCTATGTTCAGAACCACTTCACATTAATTTACTTGTTTATAACTAAAAGAAAAGAGTGTATATTAAATACCACATGACACGAAAGTTAATTTATTGGTTTCTCTTTGATATTTACTTTTAAGTTGAGAAATTTAATTGATTATACTAAAACTTGAATTATAATCTACAGTTTGATTCCAGGCGTATTCTCATAAATTCATAAAATAGTAGCTCAGTAAAATTTTGAATGCAAGTCAACAAATGTGATGACACGACCTTTGACCCATTGCAAAAGGGTTAAAGTATTTCATTCCTTTTTGTACAAACTCATACAGCGTGTGTTGCATTCTTAACGTATGAAATCACAGCTTCTGCTAAAAACTTTCATTGACAGACTTAATATTTTTATTTCTTGAGATCTTCGAAGTTCCACCTAGAAGTTTTTGTGGGTCAACTTTGTGTGAATACTAGCATTGTTACCGAGCTAATTTTGTATAGTTTCTTTATATGAAATAGTTGATACCTTAATACAACTACTGACATCTGTATTTTATTTTTATGTAAATTAAGAAGTTTTTTTTTGTGTTTTGAATTTTGCACAAAACTACATGAGTGCTAGGTACACCAGCAATGTAAAGACAGAACGAAGGAACCTAGTCTTCACCACCAACTCTTGGACTCTTTTACCAATGAATAGTGGGATTGGCCATGACATTACAATATCTCCACGGCTGAAATGGTGAACGTTTGTGATTGATATTCAAACCTATGATCCTCAGATTATGAGTCGAGCACTTTAACCACTTGGCCATTGTAGGTCATGAGAGTTGCTACAAACCAAATTAATTTTACAATAATTTAATATTTTCACCAGTTCTAAAAATCCCCACATGTACCTGAGTACTTGTTGTCTAACCATTGTTTGAACTGTTACAAAAACACAAAGAAAATTAATAACCCATATTACTGTATAAAAGTACCCATGAGTTAAATTTTAAAGTATTAAAAAATTAATTACTAATTTAATGAATATAACTGCACTGTAAATTTGTTTATATACAATAAACATATTTCATTCAATAAAATATTGATTTTAATTAAGATGGTCAGAGTTCAATAAATATTACTTTGTATCTGGATGTGCTACACTGGACATTTTCTTAGAACTTTACTGTTAACCCTGTCAAGTGGAAAGTCAGCAGTAAGCTTGTGGTTGTTCGATTTCCCCACGGCCTTACATTACTTCAGTCTAAAACACCACTCAGAGCACATTTTAATCTAATAAAAATATGCACTTTGATGTAACTTAAACATTTTATTTGTGAGAATGTTCTTGAAGTGTATCCATATTTTATATACATAATAATGTTGAGTAAGTTGGTTACACTACTGTTTACCCAAGCTTTCACGTGAACAAGAGGAAGGAAGACCTGTGTGGCAACTGGGTCATCTAACTAAAGTGTTACAACAGGAAGAGGAACAAAAACCAAATCCAGTGTTACAGAGAGTGAAGGTTATCATGGTCAGTTTGAAAACACTTTACTGTTGTATAGAAACTGTTGTAAGTGTTACAGAGACTAAAAGTATCACAGATTGAACAAACTTTGTTGAAGATGTTACAGAGACTAAAAGTATCACAGATTGAACAAACTTTGTTGTAGTTGTTACAGAGACTAAAAGTATCACAGATTGAACAAACTTTGTTGAAGATGTTACAGAGACTAAAAGTATCACAGATTGAACAAACTTTGTTGTAGTTGTTACAGAGACTAACCATTGCAGATTGTACAAACTTTGTTGTAGTTGTTAGAGACTAAAGCAGATTGAACAAACTTTGTTGTAGTGTTAGAGACTAAAAGTTCAGATTGAACAAACTTTGTTGTAGTTGTTAGAGACTAAATATCAGATTGAACAACTTTGTTGAAGATGTTAGAGACTAAAAGTATCAGATTGAACAAACTTTGTTGAGATGTTACAGAGACTAAATATCAGATTGACAAACTTTGTTGTAGTTGTTACAGAGACTAAAAGTTCAGATTGACAAACTTTGTTGAAGGTGCTACAGAGACTAAAAATTGCAGATTGAACAAACTTTGTTGAAGATGTTACAGAGACTAATTCAGATTGAACAAACTTTGTTGAAGATGTTACAGAGACTAAAAGTATCACAGATTGAACAAACTTTGTTGTAGTTGTTACAGAGACTAACCATTGCAGATTGTACAAACTTTGTTGTAGGTGTTACAGAGACTAACCATTGCAGATTGTACAAACTTTGTTGTAGGTGTTACAGAGACTAACCATTGCAGATTGTACAAACTTTGTTGTAGGTGTTACACAGACTAACCATTGCAGATTGTACAAACTTTGTTGTAGGTGTTGCTTAGTGATAGTTATCAGTGAGATTATAAGAACTTTGTTTTATTTTTCAGTAAAGATGATATATAGTCAGTTTGTTTCTGAGTCAGTTTTAATAAAATTAAGACTGGTAATTTAAACAGCACTTAAATTAGTTTTATATGTACACTTATTTCATACATTCATATAATAAAGTTTTAAAATTAAAATTGGCTTATTTATTCTTGGTGAAAATTTCAAAAAAAAAATGTGTACACACACAAAGCATGCAACTCGTAGGTGTAACTCCATCTGTTGACATAAAACGTATTTTTAATATTTTTGAAGCATCACCTTATGTGGACAAACCTAACCAATGTTAAAGGATGAAATTCTAGTAATTAACTAAATTTTTATCTTCTTCAGTCAGCTGGGCTAGTACTTGTCCATGTTCAAAGCCGCTGGCCAGTTGTTGAAAACGATTCAGTGTTTGATCACCATGAGGGTAGAAATGTTGGAACAGAAAGGATGTATTCTTCTGACAGTAACTCTGAGTTTGATCCTTTTCTGCAAAGGTATTTTTTTTATATCAAATCTGTGATTCGATTAAGTGATGTCAGTGTTGTAGATTTTTCAATGAAGTTTATCTCTCGTTACTTGCTGAAGTGTCTTCGATGACACTTTAGTAGAAACAGTTATCAGCAGTTTTTGTTTCGTGTTTCTAGATGGCTTGCTGTTAGTCCGGAGCAGCTGGTTATGCTGGTGTTGGCTTTTGCTCTCATAATTAAATACATCTTTTTTGAAAATCGAGAAGACTTGCGAGAACAGCTGGCAGCAGTGGCAGCATCCTCGAGATTTAACGACAGTTTTAACGGCAGTGCTGGTCACTGTGTTACGGATTGCAGTATGACCAGAGAAGGTAAGCCTGTCAGAATCTGATAAAGTGTTAACTTCAGAATACACAATAATATTTTGGTGTGAAATTCATGCACAATTTTTACAACATAAACTTTCATAACAGTACTAAATTAGATGACATTCAGTCATTACCATCTGTTTGTCTTTTTTAAAGTGGAAGACTTAGTTTTTACTACCCCAAGATGATGTGTATTTTCACCCTAATGATACCAGCAGTAAAACTTGCCATTTGATTGCATTGTTTCTGTATGGTCTAAAGTTTCAGTTTTGAAATTCTTAAAAAACCAGTGTAAGGGTTATTAATGATATACAAGCTCTATATATGTAAATAAAAACATCACAACCCTGCTTCACATTTGCTGAATATGTACTCTGAGACTGTTTTCAAAGTTATTAATATATTATAGTTTCACTTATGCTAATATCCCACATACTTTCAAATTCTATAGCCATTTATGTGTGTAGTTGTATAACCCTACATCACAAACTGTGATGTATTTTAACTATTGAATACAATATTCAGATCTATACCACTTGACATTTATGTGTGTAGTTGTATAACCCTACATCACAAACTGTGATGTATTTTAACTATTGAATACAATATTCAGATCTATACCACTTGACATTTATGTGTGTAGTTGTATAACCCTACATCACAAACTGTGATGTATTTTAACTATTGAATACAATATTCAGATCTATACCACTTGACATTAATGTGTGTAGTTGTATAACCCTACATCACAAACTGTGATGTATTTTAACTATTGAATACAATATTCAGATCTGTACCACTTGACATTTATGTATCTATTTGATGCAACAAGTGGATTTATCTCATGGTGTCAGTTTTTCATACTGTGAAAATCAGGATACACACATGTTTTTGAATTTCCTGCCTTAGTACCGTGTGTGTATACATGATGAAGCAAAAGTAAGATTAGATGATTTTGATATTGGAGAACAACTAAAAGAAAAAGTCATTCTAAATTTTGTTTTATGGTGGATAATTAACATTTTGAAAACTCACCACAAGTGTAATTACACACTGAGAGTTAATGAATGAACCACAGACTACACACTGAGAGTTCATGAATGAACCACACACTACACACTGAGAGTTCATGAATGAACCACAGACTACACACAGAGAGTTCATGAATGAACCACACACTACACACAGAGAGTTCATGAATGAACCACACACTACACACAGAGAGTTCATGAATGAACCACACACTACACACAGAGAGTTCATGAATGAACCACACACTACACACAGAGAGTTCATGAATGAACCACACACTACACACAGAGAGTTCATGAATGAACCACAGACTACACACTGAGAGTTAATGAATGAACCACACACTACACACTGAGAGTTAATGAATGAACCACAGACTATACACTGAGAGTTAATGAATGAACCACAGACTATACACTGAGAGTTAATGAATGAACCACAGACTACACACTAAGAGGGTTAATGAATGAACCACAGACTACACACTAAGAGGGTTAATGAATGAACCACACACTACACACTGAGATGGTTAATGAATGAACCACAGACTACACACTGAGATGGGTAAGGAATGAACCACACACTACACACTGAGATGGTTAATGAATGAACCACAGACTACACACTGAGATGGGTAAGGAATGAACCACACACTACACACTGAGATGGTTAATGAATGAACCACAGACTACACACTGAGATGGTTAATGAATGAACCACAGACTACACACTAAGAGGGTTAATGAATGAACCACAGACTACACACTAAGATGGTTAATGAATGAACCACACACTACACACTGAGATGGTTAATGAATGAACCACACACTACACACTGAGATGGTTAATGAATGAACCACACACTACACACTGAGAGGGTTAATGAATGAACCACACACTACACACTAAGAGGGTTAATGAATGAACCACACACTACACACTGAGAGGGTTAATGAATGAACCACACTCTACACACTGAGAGGGTTAATGAATGAACCACACTCTACACACTGAGAGTTAATGAATGAACCACAGACTACACACTGAGATGGTTAATGAATGAACCACAGACTACACACTGAGAGGGTTAATGAATGAACCACAGACTATTATAGTGAGTCATTTTGGAGCTTCAGGGAAGACTTCACATAATGACACTAAACAACAAAGTAGTAACTCGTTTTAACAAGTGTTATTGTTATTTCATAAACAGCATTTTGATTTCTCAGTTTTAAATGTGTTGTTTTTGTATAATTGTCTTAAAAGTGAGCTTTCAAAATAACAATTTTTGTATAATTACACGAGTGATGATGAAATTATGCATGGTACTTAGATCTTCAATTAGATGTTATACAAAACATGGTCAGTGTATTTTGTTCTATTAGATATTCCCAGGTTCTGAAGTCGCAGGAGTGCCTAGTTCTCTGGAGTATTTCATAATACAGAAATGCACTGTTGTAATTAATGTACTTTTCATTCAACATATGAAAGAGATCTATTTAATTTGAAATGTTCTAAACAGACATTCTAAACAAATGTATCTTTCTTGATAAACTGTTTCATCAAATAATCATTTTTTAATGGCTGTCTTCTGTGGTTGTTTTTTAAGGTTTCGGATCAAACATCTTTCATGCCTCTTCTGTTGGTTCTGTCTCGTCACTGGCTGATCTGAAGAAGAGAATAACTTTTGTAGTAGGAGAAGATGAAAATTGGGAGATGGGAAAAAAAGAATACACAGAGAAGGAGATACAAACAGAAGAATCATTGTTTTCAGGAGAAAGCAGCATGTCTTCTCTTCAAAATCAAGAACCACGTACCTTAGAAGAATGCACTCAACTTTTAAACTTAGAGGTAATGGCTACAGTAACGTGATGTTATAATATGTAATATTTCTACAACTAATGAATGAAAGAGCGAAAGTGACGTATGTATTTAAAGAAAAATTGAAAAACGTGTAGCTAAATCTTTATCGAAGCTAGCAACGACCTAGAAGTTATGACCTGTAAAAAATATATTTATCTTTTGTTACATATCTGCAAGTTAAACGTTTCCATAAATAGTATTAAAAAGAAACCAAAATAATGCAACCCTAAAGCTCAGACCAGGGTAGCATAAGAGTATTTCAAAGCAACACATAAACAAAATTAGTAATATTTCTATTGGGAACCACAGATAACTGTTTGGTGCCTTTGAAAATCACTAAATGTTTAGCTTGCAAGTGTAGCTATTGTATATTTATTGTAAGTATTGATCTAAGATATTTCTGTTTTCAGTAGTTATTTCTATGCATTCTAACTGCTTGGTGTTTCAGCAGTAGGCTGCTTTTAACAAGTTATCTGCTTTTTTTAGGCTACTTGTAACAAGTTGTTTATCTAAATTATAACAGTGATTGGAATTCCTCATAAAGAAAATGAATTGTTTTTCAGATTCGACCTAAGGACTATATAATTTCACATTTTGATAATTTATCATGGTGGAGTATTCTTTTATAGAAACATGTTCATATATGAACTTTATCTGAGATCTTGTGTTATCTCAGACAGAATAGTTGATGGGGGAACCATGAAGAACATAGAAAACTATAAAGGTAGTCAGTAAGATCTCTGACATAAAGAAGCAGTGTTATAAATTATTTCATCATGTTAGGAATGAAACATGCATGTTGGTAATTTTACTGTTTTTATTTTATTCCAGGAAGGAGTAAGCCAGTTAACTGATGAAGAAGTGCTTATGCTAGTGGAAAACAAAGTGATAGCCACGTACAAGTTAGAAAGTGTCTTAAACAACCCAGAACGGGGTGTCCACATACGACGAAAATTTATTGCCAAATCGTCAAATTATTATGAGGCACTTGAAGGATTACCATACACCAACTACGACTACCATCTGGTACGGCATGTTACCTTACACCAACTGTGACTGCTGTCTGGTATGATGGGCTACTTTACACCAACTGTGACTGCTGTCTGGTATGACGGGCTACTTTACACCAATTGTGACTGCTGTCTTGCATTATGGGCTACCTTACACCAACTGTGACTGCTGTCTGGTACAGCAGGTTACCTTACACCAACTGTGACTGCTGTCTGGTATGATGGACTACTTTACACCAACTGTGACTGCCGTCTTGCATTATGGGCTACCTTACACCAACTGTGACTGCTGTCTGGTACGGCAGGTTACCTTACACCAACTGTGACTGCTGTCTGGTACAGCAGGTTACCTTACACCAACTGTGACTGCCATCTTGCACGACGGGCTACTTATAAGTCAAGTGAAATATGGAAACTTTTAAAGAAGTTATGTGTAGTCTATTTCTGCTGTAGTTGGTTCTATATCCCTTGGTAAATTAACATGGGGATGCAGATTAAAAAGTTGAAAGGAGTGATATATACTAATATAAATAAATTTCTTACTGTTAGATTTAATCCTGTTATAAGAATATAAATTAAAAATAGAGTTGAGAACATACCTTGGTGCAGTTTGATTTCTTTATATTAACTCTATTCTTTGAACTGAATACAATTGTCTTTGCACCGTGATAACTGCAGTGTCCTAATATGAAGTTCCTTTGTCTTTTTTGGGAGGCAGGTCATGGGGGCATGCTGTGAGAACGTGATTGGCTATGTTCCGATACCAGTTGGCGTAGCAGGACCATTACTTCTGGACAACAAGACCTACTACGTTCCCATGGCTACGACAGAGGGTTGCTTGGTAGCAAGTACAAACAGAGGATGCAGAGCTCTGAGTGTAAATTACGTTTTATTCTATATTGATATCACCAGGTTGGATGCATCTTTAATGTGAACTAACCTAATAGGTTTTTTTCTTGTTCTTTTTACACTATTTTAGCAAATAATGAGCATAGAAACTGAATTGATAAATTTTGTTTTAAGGGGATACAAGTATTTTACAAATGTTTTTATACAAATTAAAATAACTTGTGTAGTCTATAATGAAAAACAAATGATTCAAGTGCAATTAAGATCAAGCTATTTGAATCCTAGTTTGAATTTTGAAATTAGTACAGAATTAAGATATCAAAGTTGGGTATTTAGATTTATTTTCATCAATGCTTTTTATATCTTACACATATATCGGAAAGTTAAATATTGCTGTGTTATGAATAATTAAAAACTCCCTAGTGGTGAGAAACAGCTCTTGGAGAAAAGAAATGTATCTAGGATGTTGGAAATTAAAAAAATACCTGTTGTAGGTTACAAGTTTTACATTACTATACAAGTAGGACTGAAGTAGAAAAATCCAAGTAAGATTCTAAACATTAATTTTGTTATTTCATTTCCACGTTATTTTAGAAATTTTATCCTGAATGTCTTACATTTTGGTGGATAAATAGATTGTTATATTTCTTATTTTAATGTTTACAAATGTATAAATTTGTATTGTATTTTCATCCATGATAATATATCACTCTTCCGAAATATGAAATATTTGTAAAATGTTTTTTTTTTCAATAAATAAACTTTTATTTTGAAGCCTTTGAAAGACGAGAAATAAACAGATTTTCATAATAAAATTTTTTATGGGTATTAACAAGGCTTGAACAACATTTAATGTACACAACTGTATTGTTTAACTTCAGTTGTCAGGTGGAGTGCACAGCAGTATTGTAGCTAGTGGAATGACCCGTGGTCCTGTCGTTCGTCTGCCATCTGCCCAAGAGGCTGGGTGAGTGTTGGACTGTTTCAATGTATTTTACCATTTTCTTTTTATCTTTTCAATGCATCATGGGGGAGGCTTTATCAAGAACGTTTGGATAAAGCTGTTATTATTAAACTCACGGTTAGATTAGTTTTTTGTTGTTGTTGTTGTTTTGTATATGTGTGTTTTTTAAAGATTGGAGATTTTCCTCGGGCATGTACAAAATTTCATTCTCATCGTATAGGAACTCACAAGTGTTTACACATGTGGAATATAAAATGTTCTGCAAGAAAACAACAATTTCATATTGTTTTTCACAGGTTTTGTGAATAAATCTTACCATGTTAGAAGTTCTTCCAATGTCGTTGTAACGTTTCGAAAAAAGAAATACTGTCCAAATATAATTTATTTACACTGGTGCTAATCCAAGGAGCTTTAGAAATAGACCTAATTCAGGATGTATTTAACAGATATTTATTACATGTTAATACATATTTGGTTTATTAGCACACCGAGTAGCCATAAGTGTACAGTGTTTGTACTGTACTTGCAAATGTATATATTGATATTTATAAGTCATTAGACAGGTGAAAGATTGTTGGTCTTACGAGAGTTTCAATCTGAGCTTAAATTTTGTGCTAACTTCTAATGGTACTAAAATGGTACTAACTTCCAATAAGTTTATTAATTGCTAAGAAATAACTAAAAACTCGTCATAATGTATTGTAGAGTTAGCTAGACTTTTGTTCAGATGTATAGAATGTTTAATAATTGAAGTTAGAAATGTTTTATTATTTGTTTGAAATAATGTATGTAGGTTGTAAACTAGTTCTAATCGTAGCTGTATGTTTTGTCATCAGTGAAGTTGTGAGGTGGTTAAAGCAAGAAGAAAACTATCATATTCTGAAAACTGCTTTTGACTCTACTAGCCGGTAAGTTTATTATAAACACATGAAATAAGAGTTCAGTTACAGTTGGTAATATAACCACAAAGCATTCTCAGTTTTATATTCAACATTCTGAAATTTTGTGGCAAGATTTCTGCTAAGTTTAGTTAGCTTCAAGTTTTCTTCAAATCAACTGATTCATACTTTTAATCAAAAACAAGTTTCTTGGAGAAGAAACTGTTTTTCATTTTAATTTCAGGTTTTTGTTTTGTCTTTTCCAAGCAATATTAAATTTAAAACTTGCAGGAAATAATTGTTTTTAAAATCAAGCGTCAGTAGTTTGTGTGTAATTGAAAATCATAATATATCTGAAAAGACTTAAGTAAAATATAAAATTAATAAATAGTTAACGGGATATGTTAAATGAAGATGGTAGTGTGAGTAATTTTATCTTTTTTTGCTTACTTTTAGTTAAACATTCTGGTCTAGTGTTAAATTACTACTATTTTATAAGGATTAAAACTTATAAATGTTACTTAAACTATTTTAAGAACATTTATATTTGCTACTTTTCAACGCCATATTTCACACAGTGCGACAGATTTTGGATAACGGTGCTATCAAAGTTCTAGTGTCATTCTAATTGATTAAACTTGGAGTTGTTTTTGTATTTTTTTTAAATAATTAGATAATTATAAACGCTCTGCATGGATGTTTATATCAAGAAATATTATTATTTCAATGATATTTTTATTGTTTTGCATGTTTAATTGAGAGAAACATCGGAAGCATTTGTGTTTAATTTTAACTGTGTTATTACGATGAAAAGTCACAATTCTGTCTTAAAATCCATATCTAAACAGTTTTTGACATAACAGTTGTGAATCTATTTAGTGTAAACACAACAGTTATAGATAGACTCGATTTTCAGATTTGCTAGACTACAGAGGATTAGTACAAGGATTGCTGGTCGTTATCTGTTTATCAGATTTAAAGCAGCCACTGGCGATGCCATGGGGATGAATATGGTCTCCAAAGTGAGTACAAAACAACTTCTATTGTGATTAAACACTCAAAGTCTTGGAGTGTAAAAGTACAATTTAGGTAATGTATTGAAAGTAATCGTGCTGATAACTTAGAATAAATGTTCCATTTATTCTGTAGCAATACACTTTGAAGGACAGATGTATCATTGTTATTACTAACAAAATCATTGTGGAGACCCTTGGAAGCAATTATAGGTCGAACAAACCATTTTCATCAGTAACAAATTAAGCTGTAAATGGAAAAACTTGTATAGATACATAATTTAAAGAACTGGTTTGTTAATAAAAAACAAAATGCCATTTTATAAACCTTACTTTTTTTGAAATATTTAAATATAAGAACGAAAGACCAGCTACCTATTATGAAAATCCAGCATTAGAAACTTAAGTGTGTTAATAACTCCTGAAAAATCCAGAACTGTAGGCTGTACTTTATAAGAATTTCCATTCACTAATAAGTTTGTTTTGTTGTCTGAAGAAGATCTGTCTTTGTATCTTCTACAGGGTACAGAAGTTTCTCTTTATAAACTTCAAAAGATTTTTCCGAACATTGAGGTGATTAGTCTTAGTGGCAACTACTGTACTGACAAGAAGCCTTCAGCTGTTAATTGGTAAGGCTTTTACTAACAGAGTAAAAATGACTGAGAGAATATAACATCTGTAGTTCTAAGATAAGTTTCTGATAGAACACACTGTACAAAAATTTAGTTTTTTGTTTTCTTTCACCGTTTATGTTGTGAGAAAAACTAAAACTAATGGAATGTATTTTGAGTTGTGTTTGTAAAATGTATGTTGCAATAAAAATACACTGAATTACTTTTACTTCATTAAAATAAATCATCTTTATTTGTATAACAGGAAAACAAATACTCTTAATAAAATAGTTTTATTGTGCAGTTTGGATAAATGAAAACTTCTCGTAACGATTGTATGCTCAGAACTATTTAATACATTGTGGAATTTCCAATTAAGATTACTTGTGTGATTAAAAATAACTTAGTTTTCTTACAACCTAGAGAAATTTTTGAGTTTTAATATTTTCCATTGCTACATATTTACATAGCTAGGATTTCTTTTCTGGGTTTGAATAATTTAGTTACAATTACGTCTGCAGGATTGAAGGAAGAGGAAAATCGGTTGTGTGTGAAGCTGAGATTCCAGCTAAGGTTGTGAAAAATGTGAGTGAAGATTAAGAGTTGGATGTAACCTTAAAAACTCATATTTTGTGTTTTTTCCTAAGCTATTTGAGCTGTTATTTGTATGGCTCTTTTACCTTTGGAAGTTAAATCACTTTTAAAGTCACCCATAATTAGGGCTAATTTTGTGCACAGTTTCTGCTTCGTGTCAGAAGTGTGACACAACATCAGTGTTTTATATGATGGTATAGATAAGTGTCTGGTTGCTATGAGTGATGATCCAGTATTAACCTTCAGCATGTTTTCCAACTTAACTAGGACTAATCTAACATACAAATTGCACTCGTACAGTTTTATAGGGGTTGAAGTTTAAATACATGAAGTATTTATTTTAATATAATTATTAGCCAGTAACAAATCTCCATGTTAAATCTTTGTTCAACAACCATTATGAAATGTTTATCATCATTCAGTAGGCTCCACAGTACCCTGGCAACAGAAATTCATGTTAAAAACATGTTGCAAAAAGTGTGAAACATCAGTTGTTTATTTATTCTCATCTGCTGTAAAAACACGAACCTACACTGGACAGTTAAGTTTCCTGTCTGTGACACTTATCTTCATCAGTTGTAAAAACACGAACCTACACTGGACAGTTAAGTTTCCTGTCTGTGACACTTATCTTCATCAGTTGAAAAAACACGAACCTACACTGGACAGTTAAGTTTCCTGTCTGTGACATTTATCTTCATCAGTTGTAAAAACACGAACCTACACTGGACAGTAAGTTTCCTGTCTGTGGCATTTATCTTCATCAGTTGTAAAAACACAAACCTACACTGGACAGTCAAGTTTCCTGTCTGTGACATTTATCTTCATCAGTTGTAAAAACACGAACCTACACTGGACAGTAAGTTTCCTGTCTGTGACATTTATCTTCATCAGTTGTAAAAACACGAACCTACACTGGACAGTCAAGTTTCCGGTCTGTGACATTTATCCTCGTCAGTTTCAAACATTACCCATTCTGAGGAAGAGATGTTTGTCTTCATAATTTACTTTTCATGTTAAACAGCCAGCAAGAGTTTTCAAATTTACATATAAAATTCATAGGTTTCTATCTACTGTCACTGTAAATAACTTTAATACAACTATGAACCTTTTGAATATAACAATAATTATTTATTAGTAGCAGCTAGTAGAAAGTACCATTCAAATAAAACTCACCATTATAAGTTATCAGTTTATTAATCACTGCAATAACCTATTTGAAATTTTGGTTCTTTAATGTTTCATGCATGAACTTAATATGGTTCTGTTGGTTACATGAACAAAATTGTGTTACACTTTCATCTCGTGCATCTAAGTGCAATTTAATTGGAAATAGTAATTTCAAATGTTTGATTTTAAAGCCAGTGCTATTAAAGAAACTTGATTTATAGATTTCCATGTGGTAATATGGTCAGCGCCCTCTAGGAATCATTTTGAGTAACAGTAGAATGTTTCTTGGCTATCTTTCCTAGGTACTAAAGACGTCCATTCAAACTTTGATCGATGTCAACGTCAGTAAGAACCTGATAGGGTCTGCCATTGCGGGAAGTGTCGGTGGGTTCAACGCTCAAGCAGCTAATATTGTTACAGCTATTTTCATAGCTACAGGACAGGTAAGGAAACATTACGTTTAAAATAAGTGTTCATTGTAACTTTGAAATTTTCACTGAGTAGTTTGAAAATTTAACTAAACATTTTGAAAACCAGTAAAATGTGTTATCAGAATCTTGTTAGGGAAGATGGTAGTGAAATTTGTGAAGGATTATACTTTATTTGAACAAATTTGAACTTATCTTTACCTGGTATTTTGGACTGGTACCTAATAATGCTTACTCAATTGCTTGATTTAAAATAGTGTAAATTCAACATCGCAGAGTGAAATACTGCTTTTTATAAATTTTTCTAAGGCTACAAACACTGATTTTGTTTTGTTTTGCACCATTTTGTGTTTTTCAGAACCAATAATTTGTCAGTCCTTTGATACTTTTTAGGTGTTTCTCTTATGTCATAAAATGATTTTCATTCCATTGTAATTTTCGACTATTGCAAAAAAACATTTTTTACAACTTGGTTGATCACTTGTTATTCTGTGGTTTCACATGTTAGGTATCAATTTGATACTATAAAGAATTATTTTCTGAGGAAAATTCACCTTTGTTCTATCTTAATATAATTTATAAGTAGCATCAAAGTAACTGTCTAAATACAGTTGTAATTTATCTCAAAAATATCTTGTTGAAATCTCAAGATATGTTATTGTACTCAAGTGACTACTTTTAAAATACATTTACATCACAAAAAACCAAGTAATTTCTCAGATGCAACTTCTTCCAAAGTCACAATAAATATTTCTCAAATTTATTTGCAATTATCTTTGTGCTTGAATGTCTAAAGGTATAAATATATTAATTTAATTTATGTTTTTGTCATCAGGACCCTGCTCAAAATGTTGAGAGTTCCAATTGTATGACGTTAATGGAGCCGTGTGGTGAGAACGGTGCAAACTTGCACATCAGTTGTACAATGCCCTCCATAGAAACAGGGACAATAGGAGGTGGTACAGTGCTATCTCCTCAGGCTGCGTGTTTAGATGTGAGTTTTTGGTTAATTAATAAACTAGGCACAGTTCAGAAAAATAACTGTTATATTCAGTATCCTTGTACAGTGGTTAAATATGATTTTTAATGGATTTTGAAACCTTGCAACATCATTACAGTCAATGTCACCACATTTAATCATGCTCAATCTAACTACTGTACATCTTGAACATAGCCCTGCATCATAGTTTTCATTACACAAGGTGGTGTTATAGATTGTCATGTCCAAAGCAGAACACTCCCTCCTGGATCCTTACAATTATCCATCTGGCATGCTTGAAGTATGCAGTGCACAAAGGGATCTCGGTAAATTAACTTGTGTACGGCTTGTTGATTTCCTTCAAATGAAGATCTTAATTGATTTTGTTGCATGTTGTTGACCTGGGTCATGTGGGTAGCTTTTTCCACTAACCTTTGTATTGATGGATTCTTCTCTATTACAAAACACAGTAATTTGCTGACTTTGGTTGGAGTATGTCTTGCATGGTCCTAATGTTCCAGGTTGATCCATATTCCTTTGTTTTCCAGTGCTGTTAAGAATATAAATCAACTTCCTGACACATGGTTACTATCTTAATGTATATTTAATTTAATTTCGTTATTTAATAACTTTCTCCATTTGGAATTGCACAGCTAACCCTGTTAGAGAAGTTTTAAATTGTAACACAACATTGAGTAGTAGAAACCAGCATCAATACATTCACAAGGTCTTTTTATCCTTTTGTCATTTTTTTGGAAGGAAAACAGCTCACCGACTTGTGATATAGTAGCTTCACATTCTCTTAAGGGCACAGGACATCATGAATTTGTTTAGCTTAAAGTGACCTTCAGGGTTCATAACATTAGACAACTTTTGCTCTGTTACTTGAAAAAGCAGGAAATCAACTACTGATGATACAAAACCACTTCTTGTTGGCTGCAACACAAAAACTGAGTTCATAAAGAAAACTTTAAAGATGAATAATACAAGAATAACTGTTGACAGTTTAATAAAATGAAACAGTAAAATCTGTGTATGTAATTAATGTCAGTTCTTAGTTGTCGTCACTTTGTGTTTAGCTAGGGGATATTTTTGTAAGACATTTTTACCTCAGTCTGTGAACTTTGTTTTTTTCTAAAGAACAGGAAGGAGATAAAAACCATATTTGTTTATTATGTTCAAAGAAAGATAAATACTTAGAGTTAACATCCAATAAGGGCTAAGTTTAGGCAGCTTTGTGGATTATTTGTGCACTTGTTGAAAGAAACTTTAAACTGTGAGACTATCTGATGTATTTTTTAGTTTCCCTGAAAATATTACATTAATTCAACTTTCTTTTTTATAATGTTTGCTGATTTGGAAGCCCGTTAATGTAACTTAGTGTCAAAAATTGTAAGATACATCCTTAAAAATGTTCCTATTGGATGGTGCTGAAGCAGTGTAGCACACCACAGCCAATCAAATTACTTGTTTAATGAACAGATGTCTTTGTGGTATTTTAACAGTTTTCTTAATTTGTAGAATATTTTACAATGGCTCCTGTATTATCTGATTGAATGAAGACATTCTTCTTGTGATTTAATATGCAGTAATTTTGAACAGAAAATAGTCAAATTCTAACTTTTTTTCTGATTGAAGAATTTTAAATGTACGTGTAGACCATGACATACTTGTTTTTAATATGTGGTCTCAAATATTCATTGCCAGAAAAACAAACCTTGTTCCTAATGAAAATCATCTTTACAGCTTCTGGGAGTTCGGGGAGCATCAGTTGCCGATCCTGGTCAGAATGCGGCGACCTTAGCATCGGTAGTTTGTGGGACAGTGTTAGCAGGAGAATTGTCACTTTTGTCAGCACTGGCTGCTGGTCACTTGGTCCGCTCTCACATGAGACACAATAGGTGTGTTTTGTATTCTTCTTCCTGGCAATGTAGTCCAGAAATATTTTTGTTATTGATACCCAGTGGGTATGATTGGAAATGGAGGAATATATTTAGTTTATGAAATGAATATTTAACATAATGATATTAGAGACCTACTATTAAAGCTGTAGAAAGTACAAGAAGGGGTTACTTCCAAATTGTATTTCTTAGTTGAATTTGAGGATCAGATATCACCATTAGGTAGCTGAGTAATAGTTGTTAGCCTAGTATATAAATATTACTGTATCGCATAAAATTGGATATAAATAAAAATTACCACAGAGAACCTATTCCATGTTGAGGTTAAATATGTTATCAAATGCTAATCGGTACGACTTTCTTGTCACAGTATTAGGATCACAAAAGAATGCTTTAGGATGTGTTTTTTTTCTTCACAGGTCCAAACTCAACATAAACTCGGCTCCTGACCCGTAGGTGAACTGGGTCTCCAGACACGAACTGAGTTTGGAATTCTACGTGGCTGTTAGAAACTGAATTTACTTTATTCTGAAACCAGGAACATGCAGATGTAATTCACAACTGTTAATGATCCACAAAGTAATAACCTGCTTTCCTCATGAAGCAGTCCTGAAGATTAGACCTAAATTAGTAAGGAACAATATTAAACAGCTCAGTCAGTCAGAAACAGTATGTATTGTGCATACAACAAGATGTAATTCTGATTCAGTATACAAGTATGTCACCGAGTTAAAGTTTAAATGAGATAGCCTCAAGTTATGGTTGTTTTTGAAAGATGTTTTTAAACGTTTGTTTGTGTTCTAGTATTTTATAGTAATTCAACACAATTATTTCAAATTCATAACATCTAACTAATGGAAATGGAATTCAAACTGTAGCCCAGGAAATGAATTTAAAACATAACATAAATGTATCAAATACATGTCAGTCATGTAGATTATACCAACCGTCTTCATGTACCAAAATAGAATAAACTAAATTTGAACAACAAATAGATTTATTCCTAAAACTATTAGATGTAGTTTTCTATACCTCATGTAATTTGAAACGACGGTCGTCGGACCTCCAAATGCCCTGAGATATTAAATGTAATTTTTGTACACATAGTTTTGTTAACCCTTTTGGCACTGAATAACAACTTTTAATGTTTGGCATGGTGCTGAATATATATATCTTTTAATGGTATCAGTACTAAAATCATGATATCTCAGTAATAACTCAACAAAAGTCCCTGAAATGTTCAGTGATTGTACCCAATACTATATATGTTAAATTCAACACATATAACAGGAATAAAGGAAGGTCTCCTTCTGCACTGAGCCTTCAGGTTGCCAACCTTGGTTGAAGGGGTTATAGCAAGTTATTTTATTAAAAATGTAATGAGTGAGAAGATTTTCTAGGGTGTAATTTTCATTTATAAATTTTTATGTGCATGTGTGATGAGTATACGTTGTGTAATTTTACATTTGTTTTGTAACTGAATTTAAAAAGAAGACATTGTAAAGTTTAGTCTAAATGTCACATATTTTTCTTAATTTTTAGTTTTACTTGAAGTATAGGTTTTAGCTGTAACTTTTTCCACAAATCAAATTATTCAACTTCCAGTCTGTTATTACGAGGTGTATTTTATTTTTTGCTTAACTTGCTCGGTAACCAATGTTTCGGTGTGAAAAGAGTGATATGTTAGAAACTGCAAAATAATTGGTGTAGTTTACTTGTGTTTGGTGCAGATAGCCCTCGTGTAGCTTCGTGCGAAATTCAAAACAAACCAAATACTTGAGTTTGGCAAAGTGCATCAGATAAAATAAATTACAATTAAAAATAATGTCTTAGCATGTTTCCCATATGTCCATTAACTAGGTGCAAATTAGATGTTTGGTCCTAACGAAGTTGATTCGTCTTCCTGCTAAACAATTTACAGCAAACAACAAAACCAGACACAAGTAAATTGTCTTCTGTAATGATGAACATTTCTTGGTCTGTTAAAACACGCGTGATTTAACGCTGTTCGATATTGCATCAAAGTTTCACCATTTTATGGTTCCGTCCACCCTGAAACACAAAAGTAATGGCTCTTCTCTGAAAATATAACACTTTGTACTTAGAGGTTACACCAAGAAAACATGAACTTTGTCTATTGGGGTTTCCAAGTGTCACTGGAAACTGGTAAATTTGTTCTTAACACAAAAATCTGGGTGATTAGCCACTTGGGCAAGTTAAGCTCTATGTTGTGTTTAACTACCGTCACTTAAGTACCTGAAGACATTTATCACATAGTTACTTGAAAATTTAAATTGGTTAGATAATAAACTGTTGTAAATAGATGTACAGTGTCTACTTTAAGGTTGAAACCATATTTTGTTAAATTTGAGGTCCCGTAACTTGGGTCATTTTGATGTGTTTGTGTGAAGCAAATTTCAGTAATATTTTTGGCATGGTGTGAAAAATAAAATACAGTCACAGATGGCAGTAGTGTACCTTTACAATCTGTACATGATATAGAAGTCAAGAGACGGTAGGAAACTTGTTACTGACCACAGCAAGGAAGATAATTATATTTCTGTATCAAACATATCTTAAACACAGAGCAATTGGACTTGATCAAGAACATTGTGCTCAGTGTTTCTGACAATTTAAAATATATCCACTGAAGAATAAACACTGGCCTGTTAGTTTTTTAAAAAAACTTAAGTATTTTATAACGTTTATTTGTAGTAACTTCTGTTTAGAAAATGTTCAGTAATTGTTCTCTCCTAACATTGATGTATATTTCACAGAGAATCGGTTACCTTGCAAACTACCTCAGCTCATGTGTAAAAACAAAAAACGTTGTTTGGTGACTTGTATCTTTTATTTTGAGCAGCAAATTAAGTAATGTATAATGATTTAAAAGTTACATCCATTTACAAAATGATTATTGTGAGGTTTTGCACGTAAGTGTGTTAGATCCACCCTCGTTATTTGTGAACAAGGTTTTTGTTTCTTCCTTAGTTTTTCATCTCATGTTGAACTTCTATTTACAATTTCAGGACTCCCTTCCCAGGGTTTTACAACCTATAAACACATTAATACTGGTCTTGTACTGGATAGTCAGTAATCTATAGATTACTGGAAAGTGTCCTCTCTTATCTTGGAGTGTGAATGAGGTACATATGTGTAGTTTTAACTTTCCTAGACTTCAGTGTACTCTCCTTGTTGCTTCACTATGTATTTTTTTTTTCATCTGACTTATTTCCTCCTAACCCTTATGGCAGTCAACATTAAAGTTGTAAACTGTAGAATCCCAGATCTTAAATATGTACCTGGAAATTAGTTCTGTAGGAGTATAGATTCTTTTATAACAATGTTGTATAATCCCTAGAATGAGCTGCTCTAAACACTTGTAGAATTTCTACAAGTAGTACATCGTACAGGGCACATTTGCATTCATCTACCAAAAGCAGACCACACCCGGTACACCAAAGCTACAGTAAGTTGGCTAAATGTTACATCATAGTTCCATTCAGAATGAAATCAGATCAACAGAAAGATCGTACTGTGAGATGTCCCGAGTTATGAGTTGTAAAGAACTAGATTTCTTGTGGAAATTGAAAGACAGTTTTTATAACATGCCCAATGTCAGGTTTTAACTTTAAACATGAAAAATCTCTCTCCGAAGTAGTTTCCGTATCTGGGTTTTGTTTTTAGGGTGAACTAGAAATTTTATTGAGATCAGTTTCTTTCATAGATTACAAAAATTTATCATCTCTCTAACTATGAATTTGTTTTTGCTTTTATATATTATGTTAATTATTTTAAAGAAAATTGTTGGAAGTAGGTGTTGCTTTTGTGGTTACTTTTGTTTCTCAGAAATTTGCTGTAAAGGAAACTCCTAGATTGGTAATTACAGGGGTTGTTACTTCTATAACTAACAAAACTCTGTCTGGAACTCCTAAATTGGTAATTACAGGGGTTTGTTAAAATCCCTTACTTGTATAACTAACAAAACTCTATATCTTGAACAGAGCTGTTTAATAGTCAAAACTATTCTTCCTACTTGTAAAGATAATAGTTGTGTGGTACTTTCCCGAGGGGCAGGGTATTTCTAAATATTTGTGGTACTTTCCCGAGGGGCAGGGTATTTCTAAATATTTGTGGTACTTTCCTGAGGGGCAGGGTATTTCTAAATATTTCTTGACTGTAACATACAGCTACCTGCTTTAGAAATTACATGTACATAACCAGTTTTGCAAGAACTGTGCAGTTTATTGTTATCCTGGCATGAACATTTTTATTATTTAAATACCACAATGTTATTCTGCTTTTCCTTTATCATTGCACATGGTTTACAAAGCTTCGTTTTTAAGATATCAGTGTCTAACCTACAGGCCTGCTTGTGACATCAGTGTTCAAACAAGTGTGTTTATATACTGATTTAACTCATCATAATATTTGATGTTTTGCAGTTGCTGTTACAAAAAGAATCCAGTGTCTTAATTGTGGTTGAAGTGAAATTCAAACACCTTTATTGTAACATGCTTTTGTAATGTGGATAAAGTAAATTTGGTTTTAACAGAACAGTGACTTTGAAGTGTGTAGCCCCTTGTACAAAAATTCTATGAATTAAAACTGTTATACTTCAATCATGACCAATTGCAGCTTGTAACTGGTGTCCAGTTATGAATGAGACAATTAGAAACTAGACTATAGCACAAAGCAGGTATGGGTTATTTTGAAGTAACTGGTAATATTGTTTTGTGAAAACAATACATTGCATGCAAACTAAATTTTGTAGCTTAAGAAACACCAACTTTAAACTTTCATTACTGTATAAACATGAATTACATTCGTGATGTGCTGAAAACAGTATTGTCTGTGAAGTTAAAAGTTGTAAATTGTACTATTTACTAAACTGTAAATTTGACATTCTTACAACTAAAGATGAAGTACACAAATATACATTTGAATATAATTATAAAAATTCTTAACTATATTTGGGATAATGCTTTTTTTATTATTATTAAACAACTAATTTATCTTCCACATACAGGTAGGAAAGTTTAAATTGTGGTGCAGACAAAACATGCGAATAGCATGCAGCTCAAATTGTGTCAAATGAAAACATCTGTTTTGGATTTTTACAAGTAGCAGTTCATTCATCAACATAGACTATTGTTCTGTAGATGTGTAGAAATACCTATAGGTTCCTGTAATCAATAAAAACTGAATCACTTCCTTATCTTTCTGAGTTTATTGAATTTTTCCGATCAATTTCTATCACCAAGATACAATTACATGTGAGTTACCTTAATATCGTAACATTGTACTGAAAGTTTTTATCTTTTTTCTTCTATCCTATTTGGTTTGTTACACGAGTTTTGAAATATAATAGTCAGGACAGCAGAAACATGGGTTTTATTTTGTTTCAATTTTTCCTGCCTACAATTCATTACATGTGGGAATTTTTTTTTCATTAAAACTGCTGTAAATAACTTTGTAGTCATCAGGATTACCTTGTTCTCCACTACTTCAATCAGCTTCATGGGATGAAAACACTCAGTTCCAAGTTTTTGCTTTATCTATTAAAGTATTTCTTTGTATATCCCTGAACAAAGGCCTAGGTATACAGATTGTGTTGCTATGAAAAAAGGTCTAGGTATACAGTTTGTGTTACTCTGAACAAAAGCCAAGATATACAGATTGTGTTGCTATGAAAAAAGGTCTAGGTATACAGATTGTGTTGCTATGAACAAAGGTCTAGGTATACAGTTTGTGTTGCTATGAACAAAGGTCTAGGTATACACTTTGTGTTGCTATGAACAAAGGTCTAGGTATACAGTTTGTGTTGCTATGAACAAAGGTCTAGGTATACAGATTGTATTGCTATGAACAAAGGCCTAGATATACAGATTGTGTTGCTATGAACAAAGGTCTAGGTATACAGTTTGTGTTGCTATGAACAAAGGTCTAGGTATACAGATTGTGTTGCTATGAACAAAGGCCTAGATATACAGATTGTGTTGCTATGAACAAAGGTCTAGGTATACAGTTTGTGTTGCTATGAACAAAGGTCTAGGTATACAGTTTGTGTTGCTATGAACAAAGGTCTAGGTATACAGTTTGTGTTGCTATGAACAAAGGTCTAGGTATACAGATTGCGTTGCTATAAACAAAGGCCTAGGTATACACTGTGTTGCTAAGAACAAAGGTCTAGGTATACAGATTGTGTTGCTATGAACAAAGGTCTAGGTATACAGATTGTGTTGCTATAAACAAAGGCCTAGGTATACAGATTGTGTTGCTATGAACAAAGGTCTAGGTATACAGATTGTGTTGCTATGAACAAAGGTCTAGGTATACAGTTTGTTTTGCTATGAACAAAGGTCTAGGTATACACATTGTGTTGCTATGAACAAAGGTCTAGGTATACAGTTTGTGTTGCTATGAACAAAGGTCTAGGTATACAGATTGTGTTGCTATAAACAAAGGTCTAGGTATACAGTTTGTTTTGCTATGAACAAAGGCCTAGGTATACAGTTTGTTTTGCTATGAACAAAGGCCTAGGTATACAGTTTGTGTTGCTATAAACAAAGGTCTAGGTATACACTGTGTTGCTAAGAACAAAGGTCTAGGTATACAGATTGTGTTGCTATGAACAAAGGTCTAGGTATACAGATTGTGTTGCTATGAACAAAGGTCTAGGTATACAGTTTGTGTTGCTATGAACAAAGGTCTAGGTATACACTTTGTGTTGCTATGAACAAAGGTCTAGGTATACAGTTTGTGTTGCTATGAACAAAGGTCTAGGTATACAGATTGTGTTGCTATGAACAAAGGCCTAGGTATACAGTTTGTGTTACTATGAATTTCCATATAAGCTCGAACTCCTGTGTTGGAGGTGTAAAGCAAGTTCCACATCTTAATGCACTTAATTATTACATAAGACTGGTCAGTGATAACCCCAGGTCACTACACAAACCTTAATATTTGTATCCACAGTTCAAGATAGTTACTACTGTAATGATTATACTAAATCAGTACCATCCAGTCAGTTTTTTAGATGAATTATACGTAGGGTTGGCACATCAAATATTTTGTATCCAACTGATTTTATAAATCATATTTCTTTATTGAAACTATATATCATGGATTCAGTGATATTGGAGCCTTCTGTCTGTTAACCTAATCTACTGATTAGATACATGTGGTCTTGTTACTAAGCATTAAAACGTGTTTTGCTCATGTGAAATATCAGGTTTCCAATATGAAATCACCCACTTTTAAGAAATAACAGACATGGTATTCTTTAATTTTGTGTTTTACTTCAGAATACTTTAAATACAAGCTAACACTTAACAACACTGACTTTATTGAAAAATTTCAATTGAAATAAATGCATTCTGCTACAGCTCGTATCTATAACCTAACGCAGATGACTTCAAGTTATATTTTATAACAGTACTTTATTATGAAAGTGTATGATCACAAGTTAAAATTTTGAACCATTTCCTTATCCTGGGTAAGCAGAGTGTCTTGTATAATAAATACAATGTTTTTCATACGAATTATTACACAATTCTAATAATATTTACATAATACAATAATTTTGCTCCATTATGAAATTGTATAACAATCCCTGTGATATAACTTTGGAACTATTGAGTTGTTTGTGATAAAAGGAATTAAACATACAAAAAATTAGTGTTGTTTTACCTCCACATGTTATCAGTTTGTAATGAAGAAATTCGTGAGACTAGAACAGTATGTTTACTTGAAAACCTGCAACATTTAACAAGACTGGTGAATAACACTTTCTGGACACATGACAGTTGAAATAATAAATTGTTTTATTCCTCACTTAAACAGATAGAAAAGTAAACTTGAGACAATTCTCGAGTGGTAAGTCATAATGTATCACACAAATTATACATGGTAGAGACTGATTAGAAACTGGGCTAATTATTAATTAACAGGCATCAATTATTAACTGCTTTAACAGTCTCAGACTTATGTAACTGATGTTTTCTGGGAGTAGAACATTCCATTAATAAATTATTATTAGCTATGTATATTTTGTGATCAAACATTTCTGTGGTGAGCTGAGAAAATAAAATTTCGTTTAAGTCGCAACACTTGCTGAATGATCCACTGAATAAAATGTTCAAACTGTTTCAATAATCAAATTTCCTCTGCCATGAATGACAAACTTTACTTTATGAGATCAATAAATAATTAACCACTCACCCACAACTACCGTGTACTGTAGTGTACGTTTACCACTACTACTTAACCCATAACTACCGTGTACTGTAGTGTACGTTTACCACTGCTGCTTAACCCACAACTACCGTGTACTGTAGTGTAAGTTTACCACTACTACTTAACCCATAACTACCGTGTACTGTAGTGTACGTTTACCACTGCTGCTTAACCCACAACTACCGTGTACTGTAGTGTAAGTTTACCACTACTACTTAACCCATAACTACCGTGTACTGTAGTGTACGTTTACCACTACTACTTAACCCATAACTACCGTGTACTGTAGTGTACGTTTACCACTGCTGCTTAACCCACAACTACCGTGTACTGTAGTGTACGTTTACCACTACTACTTAACCCATAACTACCGTGTACTGTAGTGTACGTTTACCACTGCTGCTTAACCCACAACTACCGTGTACTGTAGTGTAAGTTTACCACTACTACTTAACCCATAACTACCGTGTACTGTAGTGTACGTTTACCACTGCTGCTTAACCCACAACTACCGTGTACTGTAGTGTAAGTTTACCACTACTACTTAACCCATAACTACCGTGTACTGTAGTGTACGTTTACCACTACTACTTAACCCATAACTACCGTGTACTGTAGTGTACGTTTACCACTGCTGCTTAACCCACAACTACCGTGTACTGTAGTGTACGTTTACCACTACTACTTAACCCATAACTACCGTGTACTGTAGTGTACGTTTACCACTGCTGCTTAACCCACAACTACCGTGTACTGTAGTGTAAGTTTACCACTACTACTTAACCCATAACTACTACTGTAGTGTACGTTTACCACTACTACTTAACCCATAACTACCGTGTACTGTAGTGTACGTTTACCACTGCTGCTTAACCCACAACTACCGTGTACTGTAGTGTACGTTTACCACTACTACTTAACCCATAACTACCGTGTACTGTAGTGTACGTTTACCACTGCTGCTTAACCCACAACTACCGTGTACTGTAGTGTAAGTTTACCACTACTACTTAACCCATAACTACCGTGTACTGTAGTGTACGTTTACCACTGCTGCTTAACCCACAACTACCGTGTACTGTAGTGTAAGTTTACCACTACTACTTAACCCATAACTACCGTGTACTGTAGTGTACGTTTACCACTACTACTTAACCCATAACTACCGTGTACTGTAGTGTAAGTTTACCACTGCTGCTTAACCCACAACTACCGTGTACTGTAGTGTACGTTTACCACTACTACTTAACCCACAACTACCGTGTACTGTAGTGCAAGTTTACCACTGCTGCTTAACCCACAACTACCGTGTACTGTAGTGTATGTTTACCACTACTACTTAACCCATAACTACCGTGTACTGTAGTGTACGTTTACCACTACTACTTAACCCATAACTACCGTGTACTGTAGTGTACGTTTACCACTGCTGCTTAACCCACAACTACCGTGTACTGTAGTGTACGTTTACCACTACTACTTAACCCACAACTACCGTGTACTGTAGTGTACGTTTACCACTGCTGCTTAACCCACAACTACCGTGTACTGTAGTGTACGTTTACCACTACTACTTAACCCACAACTACCGTGTACTGTAGTGTACGTTTACCACTGCTGCTTAACCCATAACTACCGTGTACTGTAGTGTACGTTTACCACTACTACTTAACCCACAACTACCGTGTACTGTAGTGTACGTTTACCACTGCTGCTTAACCCACAACTACCGTGTACTGTAGTGTACGTTTACCACTACTACTTAACCCACAACTACCGTGTACTGTAGTGTATGTTTACCACTGCTGCTTAACCCACAACTACCGTGTACTGTAGTGTACGTTTACCACTACTACTTAACCCACAACTATCGTGTACTGTAGTGTACGTTTACCACTACTACTTAACCCACAACTACCGTGTACTGTAGTGTACGTTTACCACTACTACTTAACCCACAACTACCGTGTACTGTAGTGTACGTTTACCACTACTACTTAACCCACAACTACCGTGTACTGTAGTGTACGTTTACCACTACTACTAACCCACAACTTAACCACACTACGTTACTGTAGTGTACGTTTACCACTACTACTTAACCACACTACCGTGTACTGTAGTGTACGTTTACCACTGCTGCTTAACCCACAACTACCGTGTACTGTAGTGTATGTTTACCACTGCTGCTTAACCCACAACTACCGTGTACTGTAGTGTACGTTTACCACTGCTGCTTAACCCACAACTACCGTGTATTGTAAGTTTACCACTGCTGCTTAACCATTTATTAAGGTTATTAATTGCTATAATAGATAATGAAAAAGGAAAGTAAAAACGTGAAACAGAAGAGTTCTACTGATTAAAAACAATATTTAAAAAGCTCAAATTCCTACTTACTAACCGATGATTATTCAGTCTGTGTAAATTATGCAATGATCTATAAACTGTTGATTTAATGATATAAATAATAACATGGGAACAAAGTTAAGGAGATAAACTGACTGGAATCTACAATTAAATGTATTCAGTGTTACCTATCAGATTGGTGTCCATAACCTGATGGAGATTTGATACAAGATGTTTTTCCATTAAAATACCAATCAGATTGGTGTCCATAACCTGATGGAGATTTGATACAAGATGTTTTTCCATTAAAATATAAAAGTTCAACGCAGTGAATTATTACATGCACAAATATACAGCCCATCAATAAGTAGTAAGTTTCCTCTCACAATAAAATCGTGTGAACTGACTGATAATAAGTTTATCATCTGTTAATAATATAAAGGTTGGTATTGATTTTGTCTATGAAATATAGCCACAATAATCGTAATTGTACAATACACAAATATTTCACAACTGCATTTTAACATGATTTGAGAAACAACTAATACACAACATGAAGTTAAACATCTCAACTTACTACTAAAATTCACCATTTAAAGATATACAATGATAAATGATAGGGCAGTAGAAATAACTGAGAATCCGAGACCAATTCCTGGACTAGTGACATGGACTTAACTAAGACTCAACCTTTACATGAATTATGAAACTTGGTGAATAAATAGAGAAATATATATTTGAATTTCCATCACTTTGATTGTAGACAATACAGTGTTATACAATAACGTAACTCAAGCTAACATTAACTTTTTATATTTTGACTTTTAGAAACCAGTGGTCACCAAGAGTTGAAGGAATTTTAGAAATGGCTGATTAATCTTTGAAGCTGGTATGATTCCAGAGAAAGGAAGGTCTGCTATACAACCCAGATAAGAACTGGTAATTACATCTTACTAGCCTGCATGAGAGAACATTCAATACAGGAATTCATAGTTCTGAAAACAAAATACTGACATGTCATTTTCAAGATTTATTTCACAAACATAAAATGAGCTGCTTCTTAACCACTATAAAATAAGAACATTAATATTCAAAGCTTTATTTCTCCAGGTGTAACACTAATTAAAATTATCATGGATCTTGTGGAGTGTTTTGTTTGAAGTAATCTAAGTTTAAAAAACTACTATAACTAGAAACATACAGGACGAGTAACCAGCTAGTCATAAAATGTTTATACATAAAACAGGAGTTCACTCACACTGCTAGAAACTTACAAAAAATAAAGTAAAAAGAACTAAGAGTAATTCTACAGCTAAAAACTGCTCAAAAGTAGGAATAACGAAATTGTAACACCTTAGTGGTAAATAAACACTAACGTCATAAAAATATTAATTGTTGAAAAGGTAAAAAGAACAAACCTGTTGTGAATCTTCCTCTGTTGTTTGTAGGTACAGAACAAACCTGCTGTGAATCTTCCTCTGTTGTTTGTAGGTACAGAACAAACCTGCTGTGAATCTTCCTCTGTTGTTTGTAGGTACAGAACAAACCTGCTGTGAATCTTCCTCTGTTGTTTGTAGATACACAACAATCCTGTTGTGAATCATCCTCTGTTGTTTGTAGGTACAGAACAAACCTGTTGTGAATCATCCTCTGTTGTTTGTAGGTACAGAACAAACCTGGTGTGAATCTACCTCTATTGTTTGTAGGTACAGAACAAACCTGTTGTGAATCTTCCTCTGTTGTTTGTAGGTACAGAACAAACCTGCTGTGAATCATCCTCTGTTGTTTGTAGATACAGAACAAACCTGTTGTGAATCTTCCTCTGTTGTTTGTAGATACAGAACAAACCTGTTGTGAATCTTCCTCTGTTGTTTGTAGATACACAACAATCCTGTTGTGAATCTTCCTCTGTTGTTTGTAGGTACAGAACAAACCTGTTGTGAATCTTCCTCTGTTGTTTGTAGATACAGAACAAACCTGTTGTGAATCTTCCTCTGTTGTTTGTAGATACACAACAATCCTGTTGTGAATCTTCCTCTGTTGTTTGTAGGTACAGAACAAATATGTTGTGAATCTTCCTCTGTTGTTTCTAGGTATATTTACAAGGATAAAAACTGCAGTTCGTTTCTACCTCTAAAAGATTAATGTCACCGTTTACTTCGTTGATAAGTAGAAATGCAAAAGATGATTTTTCGAAGCATATATACACTGTGTTTAAACACCACAATATGGCATAATTTGCAAACTTTCTTTGACACCAAAATAGAACACCTGGAATATCTCAGTTAAAGCATCCATATATACAAAGCTAATTACATATATATTCTGATCAACTACCTCATTGTTATAGTACAAGATACACTAGTCAACTCTTGTTTGTAGTTAAAGTACAAGATACACTATTCAACTCTTGTTTGTAGTTAAAGTACAAGATCAAGATACACTATTCAACTCTTGTTTGTAGTTAAAGTACAAGATACACTAGTCAACTCTTGTTTGTAGTTAAAGTACAAGATACACTATTCAACTCTTGTTTGTAGTTAAAGTACAAGATACACTAGTCAACTCTTGTTTGTAGTTAAAGTACAAGCTACATTACTACAATAACTGTTTGTGTGTGTTACTGTTATTAATTGGGCAAAGAACATAATATTTATGTTGCGTTTTACCAAAATAGTTAGAACACGAATGTTTTATTTTATATAAATGCAAATTATAATTCGGACAAATGTATCTCACTTATTAATGTACTTCTATAATCATGGCCCAGCATGACCAAGCGTGTTAAGGCGTGCGACTCATAATCTGAGGGTCACAGGTTTGCACCCCTGTCACGCCAAACATGCTCAACATTTCAGCCATGGGGCATTATTATGTGATGGTCAATCCCACTATTCATTTGTAAAAAGTTGCCCAACAGTTGCTAAATTAGGAATGGCTAGCACAGATAATCCTCGAGTAGCTTTGTGTGAAATTCAAAAACAAACAAACTTCTATGATCCATAATGACTTGGATAGTGGTTCTGAATTAATGACTGTAATATGTGTAAAAAAGAGAAACATGTACATGTTCTGAACAGATATTTATCTCAGAATATGCACAAGGAGGTTGATACTGGTAGTCATGAATGTAAGCACACGTCTATGTGAAGAAAGTCTCCCCATCATCTTCCTCTGTTATGTCAACTAAACATTCTACACGTGCACCATAAGTAGAAAGAGCTACGAATTTTAAAATATGGATGACATAATATTTAGGGATAATGAAGAACCGATTGTTTTATCTCGGCACTCCCACCCACTCAACTGAACCCTCAAAGCCAGCTCTTCTTGTTATCAAGCTTTCTCTAATTCACATAAATTTACTGCCTCCACAACATACAATGGCCAACTAATTTGTTAGAGTAATAAAACTGCTTTAGTTGAAGATAACTCCTATCCTGCCAAAATTTATATTTCTGTCCCCCAGTTCTACTGTTCTCACTATACTGCATATTTATGTCCCCAGTTCTACTATTCTTACTAATATATATTTATGTCCCCAGTTCTACTATTCTTACTAATATATATTTATGTCCCCAGTTCTACTATTCTTACTAATATATATTTATGTCCCCAGTTCTATTCTTACTGATATTTATGTCCCCCAGTTCTACAATTCTTACTAATATTTATGTCCCCCAGTTCTACTATTCTTACTAATATATATTTATGTCCCCCAGTTCTAATATTCTTATTAATGTATATTGATGTCTGTTACGTATTTTTTAATGTTTTAAGTTCTTCGTAGATTAAACGCAACAGAAAAACACAGATAACAGCTTGTATAATTTATTACACTAAACTATTAACAAATATAACAGATATAATATAAATTATATAATAACAGTGACAGATATTAAGTTACAACATTCGAAATTAATTACAAAACAAAATAATATTAGTTTCAAACTTCAAAATAAATCACAATACAAAACGGTACTGGCCTGTATCTAATGTAATGATCTAAAATTAAAGTCTCAAATTCCAGTCTAGGGTGTGAATTTGGTCCCACGAAGAGATTCCGAAACAGTTCACAGTTCAATGAATTCGCCGTCTCTCAGCACAAGCGGTAATTCAGAAGTATCGTAGAGATTGACGAAATAAAATCACGGCTTCCGTAGATCTAACTTCAGACACAAATCCAAGTTGAATATTCACAGCAAACACTTAATCTTTCTCAAATAACTAACTCTCTTCTTTTGAAATGAAACTGATGTCTGAATCTCACTCTTTTTCTTCGAATAAAACTAATGACTGAATCTATCTTCTTTTCTTCGAATAAAACTGAGGCCTGGCATGGTCGAGCGCGTTAAGGCGTGCACTCGTAATCCGAGGGTCGCGGGTTCGCGCCCGCGTCGCGCTAAACATGCTCGCCCTCCCAGCCGTGGGGGTGTATAATGTGACGGTCAATCCCACTATTCGTTGTTAAAAGAGTAGCCCAAGAGTTGGCGGTGGGTGGTGATGACTAGCTGCCTTCCCTCTAGTCTTACACTGCTAAATTAGGGACGGCTAGCACAGATAACCCTCGAGTAGCTTTGTGCGAATTTCCAAAAAAACAAAACAAAACAAACAATCGAATAAAACTAATGACTGAATCAATCTTCTTTTTTCGAATAAAAACTAATGACTGAATCTCTTGCATCTTCGTCTGTTTATATATTGTAGGCCTAAAATCCTCGAAAGACCGCGAAAGTTCTACAGGTCTCCAGAGCAATACACGCATATCCGTTCTTGCACGAGACTACACGTCTAGACACGAAGTCACCAGCACTCATTTACAAACATATGATTGGTCTACTTAATTCAAGAAAATTCTAAATGTTACCCTAAATGAGTAACAAAATATTAGTTTAAACTTCAAAACAATAATACAAATATGGAAAAATGAAAATTCAAACACAACACGACATGTTGTTGTTTACAAAATATTTACACATTTACATAACAATGTCCCCTATGTTACGTTTTTTATGTATGTAGACTGAACGCAACAGAAAGACACAGATAACAGCTTATATAATTTATTACAATAAACTATTATATATGTGACAGATATAACATAAATTATATAATAACAATGACAGATATTAAGTTACAACATTCAAAGTTAATTACAATACAAAATGGTACTGGCCTGTGTCTAATAATTTGATCCAGAATGAAAGTTCAGATCAGAAATCCAAAATTCCAGTCTAGGGTGTAAATTTGGTCCCACGAAGAAATTCCGAAGTTTGAATGGATAATGACGAAGTTCTTTTTACGGTGTTTTCGATGAATGTCTCAAATTTGTCGTTTTTCCAATTTGCTTCAGTCTTCCCTAAACAGTCCTATCGGTGTTGACTTTCAGTATAGCCACTAATTCGTAAAGAATCGTAAAGATTGACGAAATAAAATCACAGCTTCTGTAGGTCTCGCTCTAGTCACAAATTCAAGTTGAATAAACACACAGCAAACGTTGAAAATTTCTCGAACAAAGACAATATCTCTTGAATCGAAATGAACACGAATGACTGACTGATTTCTTCTCGCATCGCCGTCTGTTTATATACTAGTAGGCTTACTATGTCCTCGAACAATCGGGTAACTTCCACAGAGTTCCAGAGTAATCTGCGCATGTCTGTTTGTGCACGAGACTCGTCGTCTAGACACCAGTCCGACATACAAATTATTTATAAACATATGATTGATCTATCTAATTCTAGAAATTTCCAAATGTTATTTTAAATGAATAACAACATATTTTATTGTTTGGAACTTCGAAACAATAATATAAATATGGAAGTATAAATAATAGATATGGAAATCCAAACACAACACGACATGGTTGTCGTTTACATAACACTCTCCCCCTTAAAAGCAAAAAAAAAAAAAGTTTGAACTTGTGAAAACTTTTTTTTAACTGAATATGGCCCAAATTTTTTAACTTGAAGTGAAGAGCCTGATGTAGGCAACAAGACTAGTACTTGGTCACCAACATTAAAAGATCGCTTCCTGGCCCTTTTTTCATACCAGGTTTTCATCTCTTCCTGAGAAGACTTCAGGTTTTCCCCGGCAACATTAAAAGCATTGTGCAATTTGGTTTTGAAATCAGAGACATAGTTCAACAAGCTAATTTGCGAGTTATCGTCCTCCAACCATTTCTCCTTAACCAACTTCAATGGACAGCGAACTGAGTGACCATAAACCAACTCAAAAGGACTAAATCTAGTAGACTCTTGAACAACCTCACGAACTTCAAACAACAACAAGGGAACACCCTCATCCCAGTCCTTTGAGTGCTCATGGCAGTAATTTCTAAGCGTGGCTTTTAGAGTTTGGTGGAAACGTTCAAGGACACCTTGTGACTCAGGATGGTATGCACTGGATGAGACTTGATGGATGTTTAGTTCATGCATGGCTTGTTAAAATAGCTTGGACATAAAATTTGAGCCTTGATCTGATTGTACAACTTTTGGAATCCCGAACATGGTAAAGAATTTGACAAGAGCCTTGACAATGTTGGGAGCAGTGATTTTTCTCAAAGGGATACCCTCAGGGAAACGTGTAGACGCACACATGATTGTCAAGAGGTATTCATTTCCTGCTTTGCTTTTTGGCATTGGGCCAACACAGTCGATAATGACCCTTGAGAACGGTTCTTCAAAGGCAGGAATAGGCTGCAGTGGTGCTTTGGGAATCCCCTGATTTGGTTTTCCAGTCATTTAGCAAGAATGGCATGTCTTACAATTGTCAACATCTTGACGCATCTTTGGCCAATAAAAATGTCGTCGGATACGATCTAGGGGTCTTTCTTACACCTAAGTGTCCTGACAATACATGATCATGAGCATGACTAAGAATATCATTCCGATAGCATTTTGGAATGACGATTTGGTGAATAACATTCCACTCTTCATCAGCAGCAACGTCAGAAGGTCTGTATTTTCTCATTAACACACCTGACTTCTGGTAGTAACAAATAGGGACAGTTCCTATTTCATTTTCATCAACAGCCAGTTGTAGAAGAGAACGAGTTTCAGGATCATTGTCCTGTTCCTCAACAAGTTTGTTTCGATGAAGGAGTTGAAAAATGACTTGGAGTCATTAGTAGAACTCGAAGTTGAGTCAGAAATCTCATCGACGTGAGACATGAACGTATCAGATAAAGGGAAATCCTCTTTGGACTCCTGAGAACGTGTTTGAGAACGAGTAATAGCACAGGCGGGGAAAACATCAGTAAACTCTTCAACGAGTTGCTCTGTGCTGGGACTAACAACAGGTGCTTCAACAACACGAACCTCTGGTACGACCTTACTACCAGCCAAATCATTCCCCAAAAGCATAGACACACCTTCCACAGGCAATGAAGATTTAATACCCACAGTCACTGGGCCCGAAACTAAGTCCGAATGCAAATCCAATCTATGAAGAGGGATAGAAACGATGCCACCCTCTACACCAGAAATGAGCACATTGGCCCCAACGGATGACATTTCAAAATCTGGGTCAAAATGAGCCGCAGGCAATTGTTGTACAACTTTTTGAGGCAAAACGTTTTGGCTGACCAAATGTTCAACAACAATTTGTTTGATATCTGCTTTCTTCAATGCTTGTTTCACTTCTAAATAGAAATTTTTTCCAACATCAAGCAATTCAGATTTATTTAATTCACTGATCAATTCGAAATAGGGATTCTGATTAAACTTGTCTATAAAATCTTCGAGTTGGAATGCCATTTTGAATGTACAAGCTGTCGATCTGTATAGAATATAAATCTAATTTTGGAATAGAATTAAATTGTTTAATCAATCCCGGACGAGCCCCCAATTTTCTGTTACGTTTTTTATGTATGTGGACTGAACGCAACATAAAGACACAGATAACAGCTTATATAATTTATTACAATAAACTATTATATATGTGACAGATATAACATAAATTATATAATAACAATGACAGATATTAAGTTACAACATTCAAAGTTAATTACAATACAAAATGGTACTGGCCTGTGTCTAATAATATGATCCAGAATGAAAGTCCAAAAGTCCAGTCTTGGGTGTGAATTTGGTCCCACGAAGAAATTCCGAAGTTTGAATGGATAATAACGAAGTTCTTTTTACGGTGTTTTCGATGAATGTCTCAAATTTGTCGATTTTCCAATTTGCTTTGGTCTTCCTAAACAGTCCTTTCCGTGTTGACTTTCAGTATAACCACTAATTCGTAAAGAATCGTAAAGATAGACGAAATAAAATCACAGCTTCTGTAGGTCTAGCTCTAGTCACAAATTCAAGTTGAATAAACACACAGCAAACGTTGAAAATTTCTCGAACAAAGACAATATATCTTAAATCGAAATTAATACGAATGACTGACTGATTTCTTTTAAAAACTAAACTAAACTAACGTGGCAGGGGTTCAGTTTAGAGAGAGAGAAATCAGAAGAGTTCTCTCTCCAACTGGGGTGTTCAGGAACATTGTGGTTCCTCTTCGTCCCCTTTCGTGGATTGTTATTAAGATTAAATGGTGGTTTATATATATATATATATTGTAATTATTATTCTTGACTATTTGGGTGGAGGATGTCTCTTCTAAATGTTGTCTTGGATGGAGGCAAAGGCAGCAGCGGAAAGGAAGCCCGGGAACTGTCCCGAAAGGAGGAGGATGAGCAGGTGTGAACATAAATATTGTTCAAATCCAGATCAAAAATAAAACAATTCAAACGGCACGATTCAGGGTCTGGCAAAAGGGATGCCTGGGCTGGGATCTATAAATCCAATGCCTGAAGATTTTGATGTGGGGGAAACGGGAGTGCCCCGAGAAAACCCACTTTCACAGGACAGGCGCCGAAAGTTTTACCTCTCGTGTGCCCTGTATCTGAAAAGAAAAGAAAGAGAAGAAAAAAAAGAATTCGTGTTAGTGGCGTGGATTGTATTTGTTTAGATTCTTTGTTAAGTAGAATGTGATTCTTGAAATATGTTGTACGGTGAAATGTATTTTGTTGGTGCACTTGATAATTTGTGTAGTGATGCCGTTAGTTTGTTTCTTTTTTCTGCTTTTAGATAATATTTGAGAGAGAGTTCTGTTATTCTATCTCTTATCGATTTCTACTCGCATCGCCGTCTGTTTATATACTAGTGGACTTGTGTCCTCGAACAATCGCGTAACTTCCACAGAGTTCCAGAGTAATCTGCGCATGTCTGTTTTTGCACGAGACTCGTCGTCTAGACACCAGGCCGACATACAAATTATTTATAAACATATGATTGATCTACCTAATTCTAGAAATTTCCAAATGTTATTTTAAATGAATAACAACATATTTTATTGTTTGGAACTTCGAAACAATAATATAAATATGGAAATCCAAACACAACACGACATGGTTGTCGTTTACATAACACCCTAGTTCTACTGTTCTTACTAATATATATTTATGTCCCCTCGTTCTACTGTTCTGACGGTTAATTATGAAAAAAACGGCATATTTTTTTTCTTTTTTCAACAGAACATTTCATTGTTCTTAACGTCTCCTGACGACTGGTTGTTCCCAGATATTGACCCAGTAACCTTTCTATGAATGTTTTCAACCAGTAATCCTCAACCATAGCACCATTAGTGACCAACACAATCACAAGTAATTTTAACCTATCAACCTTTCATTAACACTAGTTTCCATAGTTTGTCTTCCAGTGCTTGGTGTAAAACAAACATAGAACATAAAAAAAGATCTCTTAGTATTCTGCTAATTATATACACAAAAATACACTAATAAGCATTGGCTTTAATTAGATTTATCAATTTTCCAATTCTTGAAAAAATTTTGGGTATTTTAATAAGACACCAGGTTTGGAACCACAGAGCAAGCCAACATAAAGTAATTATTACTATAACCACTATTTAATTAGAAATACACATTAAGCACATTTAGTTACTAAAGAAACAGCTCATTCCAATTTGTTAAAATTGTTTTGAAACACTACAGGTTATTTTTCTTATGTAAAACTTGTATTATTTATCTGGAATATGTTGGCACCATTTTCTTGTTTTTACACAACCTTGTGCGTCCCAAAAATATGTTCCTTTCCAATCATCATATGGTTTTACTTAACTACAATGAACCATTATTAATATTTTAGTTACTGGATGAACAAAAAATTGGGATTTATTGCTCGACTTTTTGTGGAATCCCTGGTATAAAAGATAGGATTATATAAACACTCTACAAAACATTAATAAAATGGTAAATCTAATCACTCAAACTTAGATATGATTTCAAAAGGGTCTCCTGATAAGCAGGGCTGGATTATTCATTAGGCACAGTGCCTAGGGCCTACCAAAAATTAATACCCAAGAAAACTATGGGTTTATGAAAATTTTCCTTTAAAGTTAAGCTTTGGTTTAACTTGTACAGCCAGATAGGGCTTACAAACAACGTGTCTAGCCCTACAATTGTCTCGGCTTACAAACAACGTACCTAGCCCTACAATTGTCTCGGCTTACAAACAACGTACCTAGCCCTACAATTGTCTCGGCTTACAAACAACGTACCTAGCCCTACAATTGTCTTGGCTTACAAACAACGTACCTAGCCCTACAATTGTCTTCATCTAGCACGATCAATAGGTCAGCAGTAAGTCTGCAGACTTACAACACAAAAGGCAAGGTTTAAGTTCCCACTGTAAACAGAATGTAGACAGCCAATTTTATAATTTTGCACTAGTAAAAGAGCAATACTCTTTGAGAAAACATCTTAACATTCTGTTAATGATAAACTACTTGTATGACTGTGATCTTTGGTTGAGATACAAGAGTTATCATTATCTTCAAATTCTATGAAATAAAATATTCCTTGGGTTGTTATTCCTTGAAAGTCCATTGCTAGTATTAAAGAAGTCCGAGACATCAGAAGCACCATAAACAGAAAGAACTCCAAAATCTTTCATTAGAATAATTCATCTGGTATTAAAGTTTCACTTTGCATTTTTAAAGACTTGGATAGTTATGTTGCCACATATTAAAGTTTCGAAATATCAAAATCTTTTACACTCAATTTACTTAAAATACACATAACTGAAAAATTAACAAATATTAAAGTGCTAGTTACAGTGCATTTTTAGATCATGTATAAAGTAAGGTAATTTTTAGCAAACTTAGCAGAATATTTTAAATTATAGTGGATGATACAGTGCAGTACAGGTAATGTCTTTTAGTTTTTTTAACATACAGTAATGTATTGTTAAACAAAACTAACAATTTGTTAAATACACAAAATTTGTCATTCTTTCAATATAAATAAACAAGAGTCGTGCTCTAATAAACTTTATTTTCATATAATAAACACTTACAAGTTCTTACATTAAGTAGTGTACAACAACAATACATCCAAAAAACACTTATCACTTTAAAAACCAGCAAAAGCAATTTTAAAAAATTCAAAAGTTTGTTTAAAAAACACAATTTTAAAGGTCAAGATAATTAAGCACAAGATTACACATCAATAAATGACATATGTGACCTTAATAGTAGAAAGTATTACAATATATAATGCATTGTCCTTCATGCTTTACTGTGGCAGGGTCGAGTAGGACCTTAACGTTAAGCCATTCTTTAGAAGTTTGTTTACTTTTCCATTAAGAAATACCAATAGTTATCAGAACGAGAAGGTTGAAACTTATGTTAACTAACATTTTGCAAAAAAACATTTCAAACTTTATTATGTTTATCAGAAAGTGTGCTACTGAAATATAGCACGCTACTCTAAATAGAATCATCTATTACACACACTAAGAATGCTGACCTTAAGTTCACAATCAGCTATATTGGGAGGTATTACCCTGGGAAAGATATTCAAGTTACACGTTGTGTGAGCAGGTGTGTTTTAACCTATGTGAAAAATCACACTGCACCATACAGAGGTTAATAAAAGTGCACTGACAAATATTCTATGGCATAGCAAATGATTCAAGTGAATACACTGAAAAATAATGTTAACACTGAGTTAACACCATTCACAATACTCAAAAGTTTGTGTGTGTGCAAAGCCACATCGGGCTATCTGCTTAACCCATTGAGAAAAATCGAACCCCTGATTTGAGCATTGTAAATCTATAGACATTCCTCTATGGTATCAGGGAGAAATACTGAAAACAGATTAGCATAAGAAATGTATTCAGTAATGAGGATATGTAAAAAGTTGTCATAGGTAAACATGATGGATCTTAAAGCTGTTTGGATTGGTATTAATTAATATATAGCAAATTTATTTATTTTGTAATCAAAACTAAATAAGTACATGATAACATGGCTTAGAGAAGTCAAAAAATTTAACACTAAACATACATGAATGTGTTAACCACTTAGTGCCCCAATTATTAAAAACAACCCCAGTTTACGCACACTCGTGTAATAATATTAAACAATGAGAATACGTTTTGTTTTGTAAAACCCTAATGTTAGGGTTAAATGTCAGTAATCCTGATATGAACCTTCATTTTCTAGTAGCTCACTCGTTAAGTTGCTTCCAATGTTTGCTTGTGGTAAATATAATAAACTCTCAACGTCACAGAGAGTTGAAAGCTGAGTAAATATTGGATTTTATGAACAAAAATACCAATAACTGTTTGGTATTCTTGTGAACTCCAGAACAAAAGTACATAAATGAATCGTAAAATAAGATTGAAAAAATAATTTGTTAAAAAAAACAACAACTTAAAACATAACTTCACCAACTGACAACCATTTCTCTGTTTCTATTGAAACTTGTAATTAAAAATGTCTTTACATGTTATGGTAACTAATACATGTAATCTTATACATGAAGACAAGTGAAAATCATTTGCATTGTAACATAACTGTGTGCTTAAATAAGGTAAGGAATTCAGAGCTTATTATGGTACGTACCTTAAAAGAAATAATAGTTAACACTGTTTAGTGTACCACCCTTAACAATTAACCAATATATTTAACATAAAGTAATATTTGTCGTAGGTAGATTCAATGCAAATATTAAGATTACCTCTCTCATTTATTTAGCAGAAGTTATTATGCAAGTGTTGAGGTTAAATGCAGTCAGAGGTCAGGGACTGCTCATGCTAATGCAAGTGAAGATCATATAATATTGACTCCATTGAATAAAATAATAGATCACAGATGAACGCAAAGCAACAAAACACACAATATAACATAAAACTCACTTCAGTACAGTTTTTCAGAAAAGCCTGTTTCCTGTTCTTGACAATAACTGAAGATTCTTATTATGTGATATGTAATGAAGACCGTGACCCACAGAAAAACAGCCAAGCTCATATGATGCTACAGTAACATGGTGAATTCTGGCCTCTAATTTGACACATCCGTAAGCCTTATTCCAGGAAATGGTTATATTGTAGAAGTGAACACACAGATCTGCAAACTCCTTCAGCATGGGAGCTCCGAAACACAGTGGTGGAGGGTTGTGGACTACAGAGAATACATTTAGTTACTTTACGGCCAGAAGAACAAAGCACTTTGTGAAAATAAAATACTTAAATATTGCAAAAAGTATTAGTCCTTCACATTAAAAGCAAGAAAATAAAAAAAACGTGATTTTTTATAAGTTCATTTATATTTCTTTCAATTTTTTTCTTTTAAAAATTCAGAAAAACTGAAACAGACTGGTCTCTACCTGAGATGGTCTCATTAAACACAGTGTAGTTATCAATAGTCACAGTGAAGGAAATGCCATATTCTTTTGGTAGGTAGGTGAGGTTCACACAACCTGAAGGGGAAAAATATTCAAACAAAATTTCAAGAAAAAGAAATGGTTTTTTCTCTCCATTTTTTATTTATTAAGCCTATTTATCTATTTATTTATTAAGCCTATTCACCCCCCCATGAGGTATAATTAAATTTTCTTCATGATGCTGTTAAAACTCATTCTGAACTTGCTATACAATCATCAAATTATTGCAATAAAATAAAAGTTTATATGTAATTTGATATTACTAGGGGAGGTGAATTAAATAAATAAAAAAAAATTGTGCTGTCAGTCAGAGTTTAGGCTTAGAACATAACATGTAAAAATATTAATTTCTTAGGCTTAATTAGATACTATATTAATAGCCTTAACAATAAAAAGGCATTTGAAATACTTTTTTGTTTTACAAATTGTGTTTAAAATATTGTTATGGAAATGCAAGAGTGGATATTTATAATTCTTAACAATTGAAAATCTAAAGTGTGCATGTAGCGACACAGCAAATTTCATTATTACTTATTTTAAATAATTATACAGAAAAGTTCCATAAAGTAACTTCAGTGAATAGATACAATACGTAATCTAACAAAATATAAATGATTATGAAATAGACACTGTGCATTTCATTTGTTTTGTGATAATTTCACTTACATTTGAACACTGAGAGCCTATTTATCATATATTACAAGATATATTTATATTTTTGTGTATTAAAGAGAAAACTATAATATAAGACACGTATTATATTTTATATTTGAAAACAATATAACAAATGGTACTTAATGCACTTTGCCCAAGTAAAAATACGCACATTTCAATTTAGATGTTTTCATATCGGTAATTTGTAAAACTAAGGCACAAAATGCTTAATTAATATAATAATTTTACAAGATATCTCTATTGTTTAATAGCATTTCTTCAGTTAAAGTATAGATAAGTTTTTCAGTTACATACTAGGTGATATGAGTTACTAGTCCTTTAACCTCGAGACCAGAGAGACCAGAATTTGTTGCGTCTACTATATTACCACAGGAGCCCTTAACTGAAACTGTAAGTGGTATTATTCACTTACAATGGATGTTGTTAACAGTTATAAATGTAACTGTGGTGTATTATCTGAACAATTGTATGCAGTTTTATTTACTGTCATTTAGTTGAAAATTATTTTATACAAAATCATTTTAAGGTTTCTCAACAGTATTAAAACTTCACCTGAAAACATTTTCTTCATAACTGTTACTCACCAAGCTTACCTGTATCATTCAGTCCAACTCTAGGAATGTCAAGATGGCCACAGCATCTTCATAACTGTTACTCAACAAGTTTACCTGTATCATTGAGTCCAACTCTAGGAATGTCAAGATGTGCACAGCATCTTCATAACTATTACTCACCAAGCTTACCTGTATCATTCAGTCCAACTCTAGGAATGTCAAGATGGGCACAGCATCTTCATAACTGTTACTCAACAAGTTTACCTGTATCATTCAGTCCAACTCTAGGAATGTCAAGATGGGCACAGCATCTTCATAACTATTACTTAACAAGCTTACCTGTATCATTCAGTCCAACTCTAGGAATGTCAAGATGTGCACAGCATCTTCATAACTATTACTTAACAAGCTTACCTGTATCATTCAGTCCAACTCTAGGAATGTCAAGATGGGCACAACAGCCACAGCAGTAATTTCGACATTCACAGCCTGAATCAACCCACTTGGTAATGTTGTGAGACACTATATAGCGTTTATTTCTTTGAATCCCTGCATCTAGGGGAAAGGATATATACATACACACACACAGAAAGAATTCATCTTTAAATAATGAAGTTAACAGCATGGATTACTTTTGTTAATCAAATACACGAGTTATCAATAATACAGTTTTATTACTCATGATCCTTTATGAAAGATCAAATTATAACCTTAAAAGTAATTTTCATAAGTATTATGATGTAACTGGACAAGTTCTTTCTAGCAGTTTCTTAACTCTGAATTAAGCTACTTAATAGTTTTTTAACAATAAATAAACATCTTTAACATTTTTTGGTGCTTCTTACAATTCCTCAGTAGAAAATAACGATATATAAACTTTGTCTTCTACAGTTCAGACACTTACACAAAAATAAATTTATTCTTAGACAATTTATAATGCAAAGCAATCCCTTCCTATAGTCTCATAAACATACACTGCAACATACCAAAAGTGAGCTTGTTTTTATTAGTTATGTGTTGATATCTGGTTCCTTTTTTTATTATTATTATTGTATCCCCTTCCCCTGACTTGACCTAATTTTTTATCATGCGATCACAAAGTCTAAACCTAACCAAGCAATCAGTCATTTAATTCAACTAGTTTTTCAAATGGAACAGCTGCTAACTGGACTAATTACGAAAAATGTAAGCATTAAAAATACATCATAATATGATGAACAAAGATCATAAGATATGTAATTAAACTGACCAACGTGCAAATTAAATAAGTACATACTGTCCACTTAGGTCATCTGGTACTGGTAAGGCCTTACTATTCCAGTAACAATGTCATGTTATAAAAGTACAGCCATGAACTCAGCTGATGAGGCCCATGTCTTGCTACTTATCAGTGACATGCTCTAAACATATTAGCCCTATGCAATAGGCTTAACTTAACATTATTGTACTTGTAGTGTGTTTAATTATTAACAAATTTAGTAGCTTATGCAGTTTCATTCCAAATGAACTGATCACCATTTAGCATTAGTTTATCAATTAAATATTACTTACGGCCGTTTGAGAAATTCAAAATGATGAATAAAAACAGGCAAAACAAAAGTATTCTCATTATATATCACTTTACGGTTCTTCCAAAAACAAGTATTATTTCTATTACAAGTATCTAATAACCCTATGAACTTCGACAACACTTTGATTGTACTTATGGTAGTTTCATCAGAGGTCGATGTACACAACAAATATGTACTGATCAGCTGATGATTTATCATCTTTCGCCCTCTATCCTACGTTTTATACACATTTGAATGGAAAATAATAATTAAAGGTGCCTTTAAAATATATTTATATATATAATTAAGGTATAAAATCAAAAAAATGTAAATACTTAATTTATTTACGAGCACAAACTGTCTAGTAGAGAAATTTTCAAGCGATTTTTTTCATGAACTACTGCATAATAAGAGCTTAAAATTATTATAATATCAATATTACTCACAGACTTTGCTTTTTACTCCATAATGTTGGATATAATGTTCATTAGCTTTCCCTCCCCTGGTATCGTAATAATAAAAATTTTCCAACCCAGATAGATGGCTTCAAACCAACAGGACTGGTTATGTTGTTAGGGCGCTCAAATTGCAATGTGAGAGTCGAATGGTTCAAATCCCCGTCCAACAAAAGCTGCTAACCATTTAAGTTGTGAAGGCATTAAAATATTACGGTCACTCTCACTATTTGTTGGTAAAGAGTAGTCCAAGAGTTAGAGGTTGGTGGTGATGACTAGTTAATTGTCCTTTAGTATTATATTATTAAATTAGGGGCGGCTAACGCAGACAGTCCTTGTATCGCTTTGCGCGAAATCCGAAACACTCTAAAACAACAGTTGTCCATTGGCTATTGGTCTGGAATCTCTTATCTAATAAATTCTGAGAATTTTTTTTTAATTTCGCACAAAGGTACGTGAGGGGCTATCTACGCCAGCCGTCCCTAATTTAACAGTGTAAGACTGGAGGGAAGGCAACTAGTAATCACCACCCACCTCAAACTCTTGGGTTACTCTTTTACCAACGAATAGGGGGCTTGATCGTTACATTATAACACTCTATGGCTGAAAGGGCGAGCATATTTGGTGACGAGGATTCAAACCCGCGACCCTTAGATGACGAGTCGAACGCCTTAACTCACCTAACTATGCCGGGCCAAATTCTGAGAAACGAATTTTTAGAAGTTTGTTTAACTACTATCTTGTAAAAATAAGCAATGGTTATATTAGTCAATGAAACAGCTTTCTTATGATTTACTTAATATGAATTTAAATTGTTTGCTATGTGTCATGAAAGTTGATGAAATTATGTAAGTTTGACTATAAATTGTGTTTGATAAGTTATCATATGCAGAAAGAAAGAATATATGTATTTGACGTTATTAGAGCTACAGAGTGCCCTAATAATTAATAAATTATCTCGAATAATTTAGCATACTGTACGAGGTACATGTAGATCTGACGTACATACTTTTGGATAAAGTAATCTGATCATGTAGGTGCTACCTTCCAAAATGTTATCAATATAAAACACTCGACAATACAACGTAATGATTACATAAAAAGTAGTTCTCTATTTTACCATGTTAACAGTGAAAATAAAAGGCTAGAGCGATTTAAACATAAAACTTCAAAACTTTGTCACATAACTTTGGTTACCTTTATGTTAACGTGATTTTTAATATATATATTTTTAATTGCTAGCATGTTTATACAAAAATGTACAGGTGTTAAGTTTTATGAAATCTGCGATAAGATGCAAAACGTTAGCCTAACGTAAACAGACGTTTGTAAAGAAAGCTGTTAATTGAATGTGTGTGTTTTTCTTATAGCAAAACCACATCGCGCTATTTAGTTAGCCCACCGAGTGGAATCGAACGCCTGATTTTAGCGTTGTAAATCTGTAGACTGATCCGCTATATTAGCGGGGGAGGGGTGTATTTGAAACCGCCGTTATTCTGTACAATTTGAGTAAATAGACGTAAGTTTGAAAATGTAAAATAATGTATTAAAGTAAAGATGACTCAGAATTTTTGAATAATTAATTCTTAAGTTTTCAGTCGTTGTATGAAATGTTTTTGTGTTATTTTCGTCGGTTTTCTTTCTTTCATATAAAGCGAATAATGTAGTCTGGATCATTTACATTAGACAGGTTGTAGGTAAAAGCTATATTAATAAGATGAATAAAGGATGTAAAGGAAAACATTGTAGTTCCTCTACGACATGAGAAAACATTTCGACATTCTGTCTGAGAGTGCTGTCAGATTATCTGAATTCTAACATCTTCATGATTTGAGTTTACATTGGCTGAATATGCCTTGATAATATTTCGTGAATTGAGTTAAAAGTTATTACTTACATGCTTTCTTTAACAAAGGTAAATTTTCCATAATATTACGAATTTGTATACTATTGTGAAATAAAAGATGTAATTTTTAGATGAAAACCTTAAACCTTTTTTGTATTATTTATTTGCAGCTGAAATTTACAATAAGTATAATAACATTTCTTAAGTATAATAATATTTCTAGAATAGATTAAATGCGAAAAAAGTTAGGACAAAATTAAGAAAAATAGACTTTATCAAAAATTGTTCTTTATATTGGTGATTTAAATTATTTTTTTTATTATTATTATACTTGCATTCTAGAGATGATTTTGCGTTGTTAATTCAATAATTTAAAAACGAACTATAATCAGAGCGCTTCCGAAAGGTGGACGCTATTAAACCGGGAATGCCTTTGAAGAAGAAAGGCCCACCTTTCAAAGTCGTTCGGGTTATAGTGTTTTGTTTTATTAGGCCTCTTATAACGATAAAGCAAATACAGTATTTATAGGGTTTTGAGTCCGTTTTACTTCACTATATATCGTAATGTCGTGTATCTGTAGTTATTGGCTGATACATTTAATTAAATTATCAAAATTAATTTGTAGTTTAATCACCATTTTAAACACACATGAACGTGTGTTTTGTACCTAATACACATTTATAGTGTATGTTCGGCCTCCACACTTCCCCAGTAATATTATCTCTGAAAAAACATATATGGTGTTCAGTTCTGAACAACTTTTGTTTAGTTAGATTTTGACTAAAATATCAGACTGTGACCAATAGAACTGTTTATCTTTTGACGAAGTGTTCAAATATGGCAAGAGATAAAGTAAAAATCTTCCTTGTAAAATATACTGTTTACTAACTTTAGAAAACTGAAGCTTATAACAAAACAGGGGGGTTACTGAAAATCAGAATTGTCGCATCTGCACTTGGATGACTTTCATGCAACAATAGCTTCGAGTACGTTCGATTGACACGTGCACTTATAAAGTAAGGATGTGTACCCGTGATAGAAACCGATATGACACGGTTAGGGAGGAAAGTTTTACAAAATAAAAGTCCAAAAAAAACAAGAAACTTGAATTTGGTTCTTGTTTATAAACAGAATTGGAACACGTTTCACAGACAAGCCTCGATAGATGTTACGCGTATGACAATGTGATTTAGCACAATACTGGAAGATTGCCGAGCACTTCCGACATCGCGGTGACAGGCTTACTGAGAGCGCCTCACCTGCTCGAGAATAGAATATGACGGTTACTATAGCAACCAACTCAGGAAAAGAACGAGCGACAATGAACAGTCTTGTAGTCACGTGACAGACCACTGCAGCAGTCGGCTTTTATCAACACGTCCATGTCTCATTCGAACGGTGGGTGAGTTCAGATCTCGGACCGCGTTAACTATGGAACCTAATATGGTGGATAATTCCTTTCCAGGCGGTCATTTGCTGATAATTGTAAGTAATCCACACAACGACGATCACAAAGAATCTATACTGAAAAAGATATCAAAAGGTGAGTGAAGATTTCACAACGTGTCTCATAATTTTGGACCATAAAGCCTCCACCCACCACCCCTATCCACCCTTCGAATCTATTGTATATACTGTCTCCGCTACCCTAGTAAGCACCGTTATGTGCTTCTATGTATTATAAAGATTACTGAAACGTTTATTCTGTAGTCAGACTTCGAAACATTTATTAAGTGCATATTGAAGGTTAGTACCTCTTCATACAATCTTGAAATACGTTAACTATCTTAGGGTAGATAAAGTGTGCTTAATAATTTGGTAATATGTGTGTGTACGGATGGGTGAAGCACAAGGACATATGAGTAGTTTACCGGTCCTGCTTGAAAAATTATGTATATTTATATGCACATATTTTTAACTGTCGTTTGGTTATGCCACTGTAGGTGGCGTAGCAATACATTTCTGGTGCTCTAAACCTTATATTGCCAAAACAAAACACTAATTTTGAAATACGTGCATGTAAATATTTACGATTTTCAAACAGAACCAGTCAACCATTCTTAAATTCATGTTCTTTCCCCATATACATACACGCCGTCAACATACAGAATTGTTTTACCAAAAATTGAAACTGTAGAATTTGTAGTTGGTAAAATAAAACAAACGAATCCTCAATTTTTTACCATTTGGTGGATAGAAACGAAAACAGTCCCTAGCTGATATTTGATAAACAAATATTTAGCATTTGTTCTGGTAGGAAGTGCTCGTTTCCACGTGAAAGCCAGTATTCAAGTAACAAATTATATTTTACTCACAATCTGGATTAATGTGTGTTTTTTTGTTTTTAGGCTAATGATAAGAGTGACTTTTATGACCGGAATAAAGTCACTATATTATTCCTCATTTGTTTCTTTTTATTATGAAACCTAAAGACCAAATATTTGTTACTTTATGTTTGAAAGTTTTGTCGAGTATCTACCGTTGGATTCGCAGTTACCTTGAAGAGCGTTAATTATAAAATTCGGAGCTCTATCCCTGCAATTAACGAAGCGCATATAGCCCATCATGCAGTTATGTGCTTAAATAAGGAAACACTAATATCTAAAAACAACAAAATTGCTTTACGTAGTGACATTAAAGCAGTCTAGTATTTATCACCACACCGAATATTTAAAGTATCCAAATTTGTTTTTGTTTCATTTCCTAGTTTTGATCTGTTACCCTTCAGTGGCAGGGCGGTATGTCTGCGAACTTACAACGCTAGATTCCAGGTTTCGATACCCGGATTTCAGATTTATACGACAGTGCTTTAGAGAGAGACACGTGCTGCCATTAGCACGTGTTGTTCTATAATTTAAGATGGTGAACATACAACAACTGTGAATATGTTTTTTATCAGTAGTATCTGGTTGCCAAGTGTAAGAAACTGAGAATTAAAGTGTAATAATGTATCAACAACATTACTATCTCGGTACAATAATTTATAAGACGAAACACAAGTTATGTAAAATATTAAATATCATTAGAAGAGCTCTAGGCTGGGACTTCGTAACTAAGTAACCAACATTAGCATACGAAAAATAAAATACCGTATTTTCCGCCTAATAAGCCGAATTTTTGGACCTGATTTTTGGGGGTCGGCTTATTGGCCCATCACCAGCTTTGGACCAAAAAATACCGAAGACCAAAATCGGCCCCAAAATCATATCTTTGATCTCACAGTTACGGCAGAGTTATTTCAGTTAAATAAACTTTATTTATTAATAGAAAAAGGTCTATATGTTACGAATGACATGTATTCATAGAAATAACAAAATTCATAAAAAATACACACTTTAATCTCAGAAATTTATTAAAATTCATCATCTTCATTGTCAAAAGGACCAAATAATAGATTCCAATCCTCGACAGAGACCTGATCGTCGTACGGGTCATTCTCTAATGTTATTAGCTGAGTGAGTGGAATGTTGTCTTCCTCGTCGTCGTCCAACCACAACATATCATCTTCCGGCCTCGGCTTATTAACCGGAAAATACGGTAGTATCATTTTTTCTATCAAGATCATAAAATAACACAGAATCAGGGAAGGAAAAACAAACAAACTGACCTTTAACACAATAACAATATAAGATATTCTAAAAGAAACGACATTAAAACAAATAAAAGAGCAAGTCAGTATTTAAAATAACAAAATATCTCACGTCTGCGGTTCGTAAATCTAAGTATTGTCAGATCACGAGATTACATCTCAGATGATTAACCACGTATCATTTGTTTTACGTCATTATCGTGAAAGACGATCAGTAAACACCATCAGTAGGAGGCCCGGAATAGTCAGGTGGGTTAAGGCGTTCGACTCGTAATCTTAGAGTCGCGGGTTCGAATCCTCGTCACACCAAACATGTTCGCCTTTTCAGTCGTGGGACGTTATAATGTAGCGGTCAATCCCAGTATTCGTTGGTAAAAGTGTAGCTCAAGATTTGGCAGTAGATGGTGATGACTCGTTACCTTCTCTCTTGTCTTACACAGCTGCCCCCCGCTAGTACAGCGGTATGTCTCCGGATTTACAACGCTAAAATCAGGGGTTCGATTTCCCTCGTTGGGCTGAGCCCGATGTGGCTTTGCTCTAAGAAAAACACACACTATTACACTGCTAAATTAAGGACGGCTAGCACAGATAGCCCTCGTGTAGCTTTGTGCGGGATTCTAAAACAAACAAACTACTGGTATGAACCACCGTGTTGCTGTTTATTTGTTCGTAGTTAATCACAAATCTACACAATGAGTATCGAAACCTGGTTTTTTTGTGTTATAAGTCTTCAAGCTTACTGTTGAATCATTTGTGTCTCGTGTTAAATTATTAGTATGAAAATAATCATTAATATTTTAATGTTTACTAGTTAGAATAGGGACACAGTTTGGGATGTGTTACAAACGACGACCCCCGTAAAGTCTAAAAGGATCACTATCTTCTGATTGGCTTTTAACTAAATCTTTGGTTTTCATGTCAGTCAATTAAACTTTTCTGTAGAATAAAAGGTCCATACTTTATTAATTTTGAAAGGTCATCCACACACACACACACACACTGTAGTGCTAGCCACAACCCTGTCTGGGAGGTGTGAATTGACGGTTAAAACAAATAAGTACAGCTCAGTAAGAATGCAGAAGACACACAGATAATGATAAATAAAAATAGAATGGAAATCGGTACCACGTCGTATCACCGAGTGCAAGAAAAACAACTTTTATTATGTGAACTAAGTTACGTTTGTGAGTTCAAAGTGTTATCGATCTGTGTAAGTCTTAATTACATTTATCATTTTTTTCATTAACTTGTTTTTAACATGTTTATTATTAATGAAATGTATTTGTTTATATTTATGCGAATTAACATTTAACTCATCACCGTGCCCGCATGGCCAGGTGGTTAAACCACTGGACTCCTAATCCAATGATCGCGGGTTCGAATCCCCCTCAAACCGAACATACTCGCCTTTTTAGCCATGGGGGCGTTATAATGTGACGATTAATTTCACTATTCGTTGGTAAAAGAGTAGCCCAAGAGTTGGGGCTGGGTGGTGATAACTTACACTGCTAAATTAGGGACGGCTGCGTAACTAGTCTCCAAGTAGCTTTGCGCGGAGTTCGAAAACAATCATATCTGGTGTTTAATTTACTAAAAGTGTATAAAACGAAACATTAGAGGGCAATGTGTGAGTGAAGTCTTGAGTCACGTATTCGGATTATTGCTGTCATAAAACAGAGAAACTGTTAAAGTGCTTTTACTATCCAGAGAGGAAGATACGTGGCTCAAATCGTGATAGCCATACATGGAAAAATAATGTATTTCTGGTCAGCATTTTAGTGTATCTATCTAAACATTAGAAGAAGACCACTTAAATAAAACCACTTTTACACATGAAATAAGAAAATGGCCGACTAATGTGCTTTAACACGCTTTACCAGTAGTGTCTCCCATTTTCGCTTCCCCACCCCTGGTGGCTGATATTTGAATGTGAGTCTTCACTTCAGCTCAGTGTTCTTCCAGTATTTATTAATCAATGATACTGCATCTTATGCTCTGAAATAATTGTCGTTTATCAGTATTGTGTCACCAAGAGTCACGAAAGAACGTAAACACGACGAAAAGTGACACAAACAAAGGTATATTAACACTTATCTTTTAGGCTTCAGGTGATAGATTCATATTGACCACCATAAGAACTGTACAGGTTATCTGCTGTTATATGACCAATCAAATTATAATAAGGGACAAAATGTTTCGATTTTTGGAACTCTTTTACGTACTGGGTGTTTCCCTGCCCTGTGGTACAGAACATCCAATAATAGCCACTATTCTGTATGTTATATACAGAACATCGTTTAAAAACAATGCATATTTACTCACACGTTCACATACAGTTACTAATTAACACAACAATACATATTCGGGTGTTCGAACCCGCGACCCTCAGATTGCATGTCGAGTCCCCTAATCACAACAGAAGGACAAATGAGGTAATAAATAGAAAAATAGCTAGCTATGTTGATAAATGAGTAGACAGTGAATCAGACAGATAAATTACACGTTTCACTTGAATTAAGTGACAGAGGTATATTAAAGAATAGAATATTGTAGTAAACGTCTGTGTGACATGTTATTGGAGTTTCGTTTCGTTACACAATAAATTGAAACAATAAAAAATAGCCCAATAACTAATTTATTGTGAGACTTATTTTTATAACCCGCTAAGAAAAATAACATAGCAAAACATTGTACTCGTTTATTTGCTGTTAGGCACAGAGCAACTCTGCCCCACGCGCATGTCATAACCCGAATGAACTCTCGCATTTGTCCACCGGTGAGACAGCGGTGAGTCCGCGAACTTTATCTGTCTGTGATGTTAGAGTTTAGGTCTTGTGGACCTAGCAGAGTCGCGTGAGTTTGATCTTTTCTTCCATTCTATGGATTCAGAATACTAAAAACTCGGGATTCGACTTATTGCTGTGGACACATCAGACAACAGAGTAATTCAGGCAGTAAGTTGTATTGACTAGTGACTGTACGTGAGAATAGAACACAACTTATAATGTGCTATCAGTCTCACTATGCGTTGGTAAAAAGAGTAGCCCAAGAGTTGGCGATGGGTGGTGATGACAACTTCCCTGTAGACTTTCACTGCTTAATTATGGATGGCAAATGCAGAGAGCCTTGGTTTAGCTTTACACGAAATTCACAAATATTACCGGTCGAATGATACAACCACAGGCGTTATGAAAACGACTAATTATGCGGGTGTTATGTATTTAAAACAACATGTGTGATCAAGGGGTTTGTTTAAACTTAATTTAAAATCACTGATTTTTAATTTATATTTAAAAATCAAAATATCGCCAAACATATTTATCTTTTCACGGCCCCCCAGTGGCTCAGCGGTATGTCTGCGGACTTACACGCTAAAATCCGGGTTTCGATACCCGTGGTGGGCAGAGCACAGATAGCCCATTGTGTAGCTTTGTGCTTAATTCAAAACAACAACAACAACAACAAATCTTTTCACGTGATGGGGCGTCCCCATTGATAGTGGAATATACTGATTAACTGTTTTCTTTTTAATATATTAATTTGAATTGGGAACAACCGCCATAATAAATAAGCAAAAAAAAAAACAAAAACGTATTGCTTCGTACTGAATATTTTTAAGTTAATGTCGCCATTTACCATCACTTGGAATACGTCTGGAGGGGATCAGCTGTTTAAACCACTCAAACCACTGTTCAGTAGTGTGGTGTCTGTCTGTCAGTCAGCCAGTAGACCCTAAAATGGCGTTACAAATGGATGCTTTAACAGAACACTTTTGGGGACCCCGCGGAAGGACACTTAGTGATACTTATTAACCGAAACCAGTCGGCTGGAACAACAACAACAACAAAAAGTTTAGAGTTTGAAGACGTTTCGAAAATAACAAGTCATATCGTCGTTGTTGCGTTTTGGCAAACATAATAAAGGAGTGAACATTTGTAGAATACATTTCTAAAGTCACTATGTTTTTAACGTTGTCCTAGAATAGTAGACATTCGTATTTCTTTCACCACCAAATCGACATAGTGCGAAATTATGCTGCTAGAAACCGGGTTTCAATATCTATGGTGGACAGAGCGCAGACAGCGCTTTGTGTTTAATAACAAAATAAACTTTTGTCTAACGTTTCGCGCCTGCTAATTTAATATACATTAAATATAATTATACGTGTGAAATGCAACTGTTGTAAACCGGGTTGTTTGCAAGCTTATTTTCTTTACTCAAGTTACAAAATTTCGACTATGAAAACGGATTTATTCTATTTGCCTACGAGGAACTCTTGGAAAATATATTATTTATTTATATTTAAATATGCCATGACACTGTGATTGACGTCATGTTATGGCGCCAAGCACAGCTGTCACGGCGCGTCAGACACGCATCCACGTGTCTAGCTCGTGTATGTTTCGTCATTCGTACTTGTCTATTTTCTCCTTTAGCAAGCGTCCAATGGAAAAAAGCCAAATAAATAGGTCCATTCCTAGAAAAAAAAAAAAAGATTATACAATTCGCTGACTTCACAATGAAACGCAAGATGTCATATTTTGTCTTTCAAGACAGTTCAGTCTTGTGTTTTTCTTTTCTGTTCAGCGGTTTTACTTTATTTAAATTCTAATTGCGTTTATGTATCTGATTGAAAGACATCGTATACAGCGGGACCTTGGAGCTAGCTTGCCCGGACTGGGGCTCGGTGGGTTAATGGTTCGCGTCTCGTTACCCTAAAACGTCTTCAGAGCTGTGGATTAATCACACGAGTGACAAATCAGTAAGATATCTAAATACCTGATCAAACTGCTTTTGCAACAAGTGCTGATAGTGTTACAAGAGTGTAAAAGTGGATATATTACTACGCGATATGCTATAGTTATATTCAAGGTTCAAATGATATAACTTTAGCGATGTTTCTCTATAGTAACATATAAAAGTTATTATTGTCAAATGGTTTCGTTGTTTCTTTCTCATGTAACGAAGCGCTAAAATATACTTTAGAAATTGGGTTTGGTTTGAATTTCGCGCATAGCTACTCGAGAGCTATCTGCGCTAGCCGTCCCTAATTTAGCAGTGTAAGACTAGAGAGAGTGATCACCGTCCACCGCCAACTCTTGGGCTACTCTTTCACCAACAAATAGTGGGATTGATTGTGACATTATAACGCCCCCACGGTTGAAAGGGCGAGCATGTTTGGTGTGACGCGGATTTGAACCCGCAACTCTCGGATTACAAGTCGAGTGCTTTTAACCACGTGACCATGCCGGACTTTGAAATATGGAATGTTCAACGTTTGAGTGAAATGAATAAGAACTGAGTTCCAATATTTTTGCCTCAATAATTGTCCTTTCAGCTTTAGATGTGATTCAACGTTTATCACTGTGTTTTCTTGGCTTTCTTGTCTTCCCTTAAATTTCGAAAGACATTTTTTACAGTTAATAGGTGTTTATATAACTTTGAGTTAATTTCATTTCAGTTACAATTTTTTATTTATTTATTTTTATCAAAAATACGAAAAGAAATAAATTTATTAGGTCCTCGTCTTGCAGTAATCAAAAGTCCAGTGCTTCGCATCGCCTTATGTAACGTTAGCATCGTAATTAATTTAGCAACAAGGCTGGATCCTATGAAAATTCGTCATAACAGGAAATGACAACAATACTTCTGTAAGCGGTTACCATGGATACCAAGGGTAGATCGATCTGTGACTTTCGTCTGCGTACGAGGAAATAGTAAAATGAAGAATGTGTTTTTCTTATTGCAAAGCCACATCGGGGTATCTGCTGAGCCCACCGAGGGGAACCGAACCCCTGATTTTAGCGTTGTAAATCCGTAGACTTACCGCTGTAGTAGCGAGGGACTTGTAAAAGAGATAATTTTATATTCTTAACCCTAAAGAAACAATACTGCGTGAATGTTGGCAATCAAACAGAATGATATTCAGAGATAATAATTTCGTTTCAAATGTGTAGAGGGAACATTTGAGATGAGACAGCGATAAGCCTATTGACCTACAATGCAAAAAAATTCGGGGCTCGATTCCCCGCGATGAACGTAACAGATAACCCAAAACGTTGTTGCTTCAAATGAAACAACCAATCAAATACTTAAGGGTTACTCGTGGGAAACAAAATAAATTCGATTGTTGATTCAATGATTCATACGTACGAGCTTTAGTTGAAAGTGTTTGTGAGAAGAAGGCAGGACGGAACTTTTTAGTGTTAATTTTTAAATGAGAGTAAATACCGTGAAAAATAACATGTCTGTATTGTGCTCTTATGTCATATATATATATATATATATATATATATTCTGTTTATTAATTTATCCTTTCCTATAACTAACACGAAGATTATATTTGAGACCTGGATTTTGCAGAGTATAGCAATAAAAAGAACTATTACCTATTTTATTTTGTAAGTAACTATTTTAATATACCAATAAAATGACCATACCACCATTGGTAAAACAAAAAACTAGAAGCACATATCTGTACTTGTCTTCACATTTCTGTATTTGGCTTCGCATATCTGTACTTGTCTTTAGAAGAAACCTGTTTCTCTTTTTCGCCATGTCTTTATTTACTTGGATTGCCGTAACCAATCAGAAGATCACAAGAACTGTTCTTTCACAGAAGAGATCAGGGAATATTCTAGTTCGGTAAACACTTAATTACTAGCAGAGTTTGCTTCCTTTCCAAATAATCAAATTGTTTCGGCATAAATTTGGCAAACGGCTAAATTGTTAAGTCGACCTTGTTTTATAGAATTACGAAAGTTGGTCTTCAGTCTTCTCAGATCGTGGAAGGTTCTTTCGGCTTCAGTACAAGATGCAGGGACAACTGATAATATTGGATCTCAGGTAGCATTCCCCTCAAACTGTTCACGGTACTATTACACGTGTATCGTGGCGAACTGCACATGTAATGAACAACCCTAGATATTGGTCTACCAGTCTTTCTAGTGAGGAGGACTGTCTTCAATCTGTCAAGAGTCTTCGGGAATCTCTTGTTCAAATGATCTCTGAACAACACATCTTCAACATTTATCAGGTTGTCGTGCTCAACACTATAGTATTTGTAACACATTTACTGTTACTCATTTATTTTAGTATCTGTGTTTGTGAATTTCAGTTTGACGCATGTAACGTGTATTGTTAAATGTATATTGCACAAGTCCTGGCTGTTCTCTAAATTTGTGGAAGCTTCTTGAACGTAAGAACCAACGTTGTACGACGTGTGTGTGTCTAAAATACTAGTGTTTGCCAGTATTGTTAGCAATTGGACTTTCTAGAACCTCGTGTAAAAGTTTATAAATCGACGCTCCAAGAAACAGTGATAGAATACTGTTGGTCGCCTCAGTTAGGGTACTATAAATCCCTTAAGCTATAATTGTGATTTACGTATGGCAATCGGAAAACTACAAAATTTGACCATGCTCCTTTATAGATTTCGAACATTACAAACAGATTAGTTTGTGGTTTTATTTTTGTGTTTTTTCTCATAGCAAAGCCACATCGGGCTATCTACTCAGTCAACCGAGGGGAACCGAACCCCTGATTTTAGTGTTGTAAATCCAGAGACATACTGCTGTACTAACGGGGGGCTACAAACTCATTAACTTCAGACTTAGTATTTCTACGAGGACATTAGATAGTGTCGTCGATGAATGCTTACGTGTGCTTCAAGCTAGCTATCCGTTAAGATAAATGTACTTGTGTATCAACAAAGAATTAATTAGCTCTCCGTGAACATCAATAAAAGATTCAGTTCCAGACCAGGTATAAAAGTCAGTATTGTTTGTAAAACTATTGTATACAAACAATTATTTGTTATACCTGTTTGTAATGTTGGATTATCATTTGTATATTTGCGTTAAGAGAGAAAATTGTTTATATCAATTTCCGGCTATTTGAAATCGTAATACGTAAAGTACGTAACATCGGAGACTCGTCTGAGATCAATTATAACAGGTAACTTACTCCAGATAAGAAGTTGGTACATGCGCAACAACCTCGCATGTAGAGTTTGTTTATGTGTTTTGAATTTCGGACAAAGCTACCCGAGGGCTATCTGCGCTAGCCGTCCCTAATTTAACAGTGTAAGACAAGAAGAAAGGCAGCGATTCATCACCACCCACCGCCAACTCTTGGGCTACTCTTTTTACCAACGAATAGTGGGATTGACCGTCACATTATAACGTCCCACGGCTGAAAAGGCGAACATGTTTGATGTGACGGGCATTCGAACCCACAACCCTCAGATTACTAGTCAAGCGCCGTAACCACCTGGTCATAGCGGGCCCGCATGACGTGTCATTGCTACATAGTATTTGTTTGTGCTACACTTCGACATTACTTTCTTCTTTTAAATATTACATATTTGTTGCTATGGCAACAAAAGGTCGTCTAAATGACCCAAACACATTTTATTATGTCTGTGGTAAAGTTGATCTAATTACGTTTTTCTTCCCGATATGTACAAAAAACAAACAAACTTATCTGATGGAAACGAAAAATGATTACTGTTTCCGAAATCTACCGAGCTCCGCTATCGAAACAGAAACGAAGGTCACGAAGTTCAAATTCGCGACCCTGTTTAGTTACAGATTACAAAAAAGTGAAATGTATCAATACGTGGTTGAATATAGTTTTTTCTTTAACAAACCGTGTTAAAAACAGCAAAAAAGAAAACGTGGGACATGAAGCGTTCTTTTGTTTTGTTTTTCAAGTAAAGCAGTGAGAGTTAAATATTAATATGATTGTTTTTTTTTCATTAAACTTATATTCACACCCACAAATATCGGACGATTAAAAAACCTTTTTAACATTCTAGGAAATTGTGTTTAAGACACAATGAAACTTTCTTTCCAAATATCTAACCAAACTACCCAGGTACTTTACGGGATGGCCAGGTGGTTAAAGCACTCGACTCGTAATCTGAGGATCGCGGGTTCGAATCCCCGTCACACCAAACATGCTCGTACTTTCAATCACGGGGGTGTTATAATGCTACGTCCAATCCCACTATTCGTTGGTAAAAGAGTACCCCAAGAGTTGGTGGTGATGACTAGCTGCCCTCCCTCTAGTCTTACACTGCAAAATTAGGGACGGCTAGCGCAGATAGTCCGCGTGTAGCTTTGCTTGTGATTAAAAAACACAATAAAACACGTTTTGCGACCTGCTAACCGTTTATGTACCAGCGGTGTGTTTATCATGGGTTTTAGAGCTATTGATAAGACTTTCACGTCGCGATTGATGTAGAGAAATCTATAGCCAGTGGTTGTCAATGAAATGTGATCCGATTTCAATAAAAATGGTTGATGTATGTAAAACTACATATTACGTTTTGTGAAACATTTATATGTGATAGAGAACAGTAAATATGATGTTTGAATTTAGCGTAAAGGAATTAGTGTGGAACATAATTAGTGTAGGACATGTAAACATTTTAATCATCACAGGCCTTTTTAATTAACCACGGTTTCAAGAGTGAATCTCCTTCAGATTTAAACAAAAAGAACGTAATCTCCTGAGAAAACACTTTCACGGAACGTGACCTCTTGAGAAAACACTTTCACAAAACGTGACCAAATTAAAGCCTACATTTATGATGAGATGATAAAACCTGAAGTTACTTTTCTCACAAGTATACTGACATAACGTGTTAGTTGATTCTTTTAAGCTTATAAATGGGGTTGGTTATCTGGTGAAAATATTTCACAGGGCAAACAGTAACTTCATGGATGTTTCTGACTTTCAAAAGGTTTTGTTTGTTTTCTTCAGAAATTTGCTCGAAGCTACCAAAGAGCTATCTGCGCTAACCGTCTCCAACTTATTAGCAGTAGACCAGAGGGAAGGCAGCTTGTGAACATCACCTACCGCCAACTTTCGTGTTCATCATTTATCATCGAATGGTGGGATTGACCATTACAATACAGCACCCTCATGGCTCAAAGGATGAGCATGTTTGGTGACGGAGATTCGAACCGGTGACTTGCAGATTATGAGTTGTGCGCCGTAACCACCGGACCATTACTAGACTTGCTTTCAAAATGGCACACCAAGAAACAGAGGTGTTGCTATACTATAGCACATGAGACTCGTTACCCAATTCTATCTGACGGCGTTTCAAATTTGAAGTTGGTGTTTAGAAAATTCGGAATAAAAAAACCGTAATCAATATCATATTGAAACGACAAAGTTTCCGCGCCTATGGGCTCGAACCCAGATTTATTTAAGTATCTGGCGATACTTCTTGGAAGGTGTGTTTCCCTTGCAAAAAGTCCCGTTATCGAAGACTGCTTCGTTAAATAACCTATAAATTTTACACGTATTGGCAGTATAAATGGAAAACGTCTCCTATAAACGATGGTCATCAACTATTAGTAACAGGTCAAGATTAACAAGTGTAATAGATCAAACTGTGCACCAGTTGATCAACTTTGTCGTCAACCAATCGGAAAACTACTTACCTCAATCATGTGATAACCAACAACCAATCGGAAAACTACTTACCTTAATCATGTGATAACCAACAACCAATCGGAAAACTACTTACCTCAATCATGTGATAACCAACAACCAATCGGAAAACTACTTACCTTAATCATGTGATAACCAACAACCAATCGGAAAACTACTTACCTCAATCATGTGATAACCAACAACCAATCGGAAAACTACTTACCTCAATCATGTGATAACCAACAACCAATCGGAAAACTACTTACCTCAATCATGTGACAACCAACAACAAATCGGAAAACTACTTACCTCAATCATGTGATAACCAACAACCAATCGGAAAACTACTTACCTCAATCATGTGACAACCAACAACAAATCGGAAAACTACTTACCTCAATCATGTGATAACCAACAACCAATCGGAAAACTACTTACCTCTATCACGTGATAACCGGAACAAATTCCTTACTTTAGTCACGTAACAGCTAACAGTCACTTCTCGTCATCATATATTGTTGTCTCATCACCTAACTAGTTGCCAACAATTGGTTAAATATCGTTTATCTTATCGTTAGTCAATAAACAGCCTACCAACTGCTTATCTCAGTATCTATAACAGCCAATTACCAGTCTAAAAATTCCTTACATCATCATTTATCAGCCAATGACCAATCCCAAAACTACTTACCTCATTTTATAGCAGCCAATAAGTGATCCAGAAATAAAAAAACGTGTGAAATTGGTGTAATAAAACTATTTCTACTTTTTATATAAACAATTCATATCAATCTTTTTTTGGAGCACGATCAACAGACTTTTATGATTATTAGTTTGTTTTAGTACAAAGTTAAACAGCTGACTACCTCGAGGAGTCAACTTCCGAATTTTAGAATTTTAAGTTAAGCATATAAAAAAACAGAAAAAATGTGAATCGGCTAAACAAATGTTTTAATCGCTTCTGACGTAAACGAATTTGCTATAAAACATCTTTATAATAACTGTTTTTCATCCTGGTAGCTCGGAAGTAGGTTTAGAGCTTATAACACTGAAAGTAATGGTTCGATTCCTGCGTTGGACACAGCACAGGTAACCCGTTGTGTGGTCCTATGTTTACAGCGAATAAAATAATATTTTTTATTTGTTTTATTTGCCTTATAGGGCTACTTTCCTGGGATGTAAGCAAAACGGGCTGTAATTTAATTGGGCTAAAAGACGCCTTCAGTGAAGAACTCCGTGCAGTTGGTGCAGAAGGTAAAATATGTTTACGTGTCTTACCTCAATTAGTGACGACATCTTCGTTGACTTAAAGAATGAATTAATTTTACGTCATCACAGGTGTTTTGTTTCATTAAGTCTTGTTATTTTTGTAACACAGACCTGCGAATTTAAACGTCATTAAAAGTTGTTTTTTAATAACAGAATTTGTAAATAAACACTTATTTTTTGTGTCACGTAAGTTTTTTTTTAAAAACCGGAAAAGAAACACTCGTACTTAGAGCTAATTACCACAATGAAAATTATTTTTACGTTTGTTAATAAAAATAAAAACAAAGTGATTTTATTTTTGTGAAATATAAATCTTTTAATCTCAAAGCTGCACGTGTTTCTTCTTTTACGTGTTGCGTCATGACGTTTTGTAAAAATTCAATAGGAAAATCTACAGGATTTATTGTAAAACATGTAAAAATTCCAAAACGATAAAACCATCGCAGGCCTGTGCAATAAATCATTTTGAAAACACAAGTTTTATTTTCATTACGGATATATGATTTTTGTTCATCATTCGTTTTAATTTTAAAACTTAATATTCAGTTTTTATTTCAGATTTTTTAATCCAGTATTCAAAAGAAACTCTGGCAGTGGAAGTACTCTTGGACCCAAAAGTTATGGTCTTAAAACAGTCTTTGAAAAACATGCTTTCGTCTTTAACCACACATAAACACATAATTCATGCTGGTTATTCCTCCACGGGATCTGGCTCTTGGATCCTACAAGATGGCGTTTTTACTTTTAAATTATTCATTGAAATCCTTAGTGATCCAGGTGTTCATAACACCATTTCAAAGATTCCCCAGTATTCCGTGCATGTCCATTCTACAGCTGAGGGAGATTGGTGTGAAAGAAATGTTATTGAAAACTTGGCCTGTGTTTCATTTAACCCTCCTCATATAACCTCTTTCCTTCCTGGTCACCGAGAATTTCTGGATTACCTGAAAAGTCGTTTAACCAGTCAGCCTCTGGAGGAAATAATGAAACCATCTCCAGTCGTAGGGAACATTCGCTTCTGTCGACCATCATTGTACGTTTTCCCTGGAGGTGACGGAGACTGTTCTTTGTTTGGAATTAGTGGTTTTAATATGTTGATTAACGGAGGATTTGAGAGGAAGCCATGCTTCTGGGACTTTGTTCGACACATTGACAGGCTAGATGTCATGATGATTACAACGGTTAGCGACAATAATCTAAATGGAATCGCCTCTTTGATTAAGAGGAAGCAAAAAGAACACGTTTTCCCACACGTTGGTTATGTGTTTTGTAACATAATGGACTCAACAGGTTCCTCTGGTGAAGAAGCCACAAAAGATAAAGATGAACTTCTAGTCAGTATTCTTGAAGAAGGTTGTGAGTTTTTAAATGACCTTTGGCAGCTGAACCTGAAGCCACATCTCTGTTTCCGAGAGAATGATACCGACCCACTGACCCTGTATCATAAGATGGGTCATGGCACATTGGATATGTATGTTCTGAATCCATCCAAGAACAGCAGAGAAGTGAAGGATTTCTTCCAGTACTGGAGTTCAAAGAAGGACAGCATTTCAGAAGCGAAAGACGTTTTGAGGCTTTACAACGAAGTTCCATTGCCTTTATTAGATTTGGTATCGATATCTGTACTTCTTGTCTGGCGGCCTGCAAAACCTAAAGATCTCTTTACCAGAATCTTGGTTACAGGAAATACGCCACAAACTAAGATATTTGAAGGGTTAAAGACAATAAAAGATCTTGATGTGTTGCAGCAGTTCGACTGTTCTCAATCTGTACTCCAGACAAGACTTGCAGATGAATCTGAATTAATTGAAAATGGTAAAGAGACAGTTGCTAAAGCCTTTCCAAAGTTTGACAACTCTTCGTCACAGAAGAAAGTCGTTTATAAAAGTGGGATGGCACCTGCTCAGAAGGATAAAGTAATGGTGAATAAACATACGTCAGAGAGAAAAATAACTGACTCTGTTAAAATTTCAACAAAGAAAAGTGTCGATTCCGAAAAAATAGACACAAAGCTTAGAGAAAAAACATTAGAACCCAATAAAGACATTTTGCCAAAATCTGGAACATCTGCCAATAAAGGAAAAGCGTCACAGTTTTCGAACGTTAAAAGTACAGTAAAACCCACAAATAAATTTGGTAAAAAAACTAAAGATGTTAGTAACAAGAAAATTGCGGAGAAAGAAATTGTTGACAAAAACGGAAAAATTAAAACAAAGACCAAAAGACCTGAGACCACAACAAAACTATCGCGTGTTTCAAAAGTTCCCAGCGAAATAACACCTTTCACCAAATCCTCGGACAAGTCACATACCTTGAAAGTTAAAAAACAAACGCAGCATACTGATATTAACGTCAAAAAGCGAGTAGATGACAATCTGACGTCTGCCAGAAGAAATGACAATTCCAGAACATTAGAGAACACAGCGGATAAAAAAGATGATGAAGTCACACTTGATACTCTTACAAATTTCCAACATCAATCAGTTAGCACTGTTGTTAACACAGATGTTGTTGACTATTCTGAATCAGCACTGTTTCAACCAAGTAACGAGCAGGGTGAGCACTACGAGGATTCCCTGGACAGTGTGTCTGGAAATGATAAACCATTGAGAGAACTGGACGAGGAAACAAACAGAGAAGTCGAGAAATCGACAACAGGGGCTGATCTCACTGAAACTACTCGTTGTGGCGAAACATTATTTAGGATATCAGACAGAAACTTCGAATGTAATGAAGAGATCCGTATTGGAATGTGTTACGACGAGGAAATTGATAAACAAAGAAAACGTCAGTCAGTGATTGGTTTGAGTGGTTCTGAAACGTCTCCTCTTTACAGACAAGGAAGGGATTTTATACAACCAGAAGCTTTTCAGAAAGAACTTAATGAAAACGTTCAGGAAACAGCAGATTATATAAAACAAATTGAATTAGTTCACGAGGCTAAAAATAGTTATCAACTCATCACTGATAATACTTTTAAAATATCTGATAAAACACCACAGGTTAATTTAATGAGTGACAAAGTCCTTACTCCTCTCCCAGCTGCATACCCTTTTCTTAGGGACGGAAGCCCGCTAAGTGAAGAACAAAAGTCAACCTTTCCAATAAGAGATTTTAATTTTCACAGTGAAAAAAATAAGACACGTTTGAACCAATTAAGTAGTAGCGACGTTGAATTGAACATAAATAACACTAAACTTTCAGAAAATGAGGATTCTCAGGTTGAGTTTGATCAAAGAAATACAGAAGATGAAATGGAAGACTCGTTGGAGATGCTAGTAGAGAAAAAACCAAAAGTGGTTAAGCAAGAAGACATGTTCCCAGGTGAGAGAAACATGGAGGTGCCAAAAGATAACACACACATTCCATGTAATCAGTTGGGAGTCCAATCAGAAACACACACTTCAGAAAGGGACTACTCGGCTACAGAAACCTTAGATGCTGTGAGTGATGACATTCTACCAGAAGATGGTACTCCTGGTGGGGAAACTGAAAAATCATTTGACCAGTCTTTTTGGGAATGTTTTACTGATAGTAGCCGTGAGAACCTCTTGGAGGTTAAGGAAGCTGTAGATACTACTTCCACTGAAAACAAAATGGAAGCCAATCGCGTATTAAAGGAAGATGAAGCGTATTTGACAAACGTTAGTTTAAATACAGATGGCAAAAGAATCCAAGATGAGGAGTATGAACTGTGTGATGAAGATGATGGAGAGATGATTCGATATCCAACCCCACCAGGTATTCAAGGTTTTTATGAACACATAGGATATGCTTCTCGTCTGACAGAAGATCACATTGGTACACATTCTTATGTTTTGCAGTTCGACAGTAGGACACATCCTTTTCAAATTTGTGAAGACCTCACAGTACAACCATTGTATGAAGAACCTGAAGAAGAAGACGACAACTCTGAAAGATTAACAAGTCCTCTTGTAGAAGAGCCAGTTTATGGAAGTGCAATGAGAGCAGACTATCCAGAAATGGTCAATATTTCAGAAAGTTCAACGCCCTCTGAACCACATTCTCCTCTAGACGCCAAATATAAAGAGTCAGGAGAAAAACAAAACGAATATCCAGTCGATCATTCTTTCTTTCTGGATGATATAGGAGAATCTCTGAACGATTCATCCATCACAGAATTAGAACAGAAAGAAACCGAAGAAACAGTTAAGTACTTACTCGATTCTCGACAAGAACAAAGTGTTGATCAGACTTGTGAAAATACAAATGTAACATATTTATGTTCCCAAACTTCTTCCAGTGAAAATAACTTTGATAATAAAACAAAAGACACTATTACGTGGGATGTAATCGAACAGACCAGCAAGAGGGATGAACCTAATTATAAAGGAAGAGACTTTGTGCTTGAACAAAATAAACATGCTTCATTATCGTGTTCTAAAGAATATTGTGAAGATAGATACAACCAAAAAGATACAGTTCAAATTGCTAATATCGACTCTATGCAGTATTATTCAAATAACGTTTGTGAGAAGCCTGCATCTGTTGTCAGACATGGTGCACTTGAAACATTTCCCGATAATATCGTGGAAGAAGACAAAAAGCTGCCTAACTTTGCAGAGGATAGCAGTCAGGCTTGCGACAGATTTGGTGATCCAAACACAAGTCAGAGTTTAAGTGAAATGTCATGTGATGTAAGAAGTAGTGAAATGGTGGATTTAGGTTCTTTGTATCCATTAAATAAAGGACAAACAAGTGTTGTTAGTTATGGATCAGAAATTATTCCTAGTTACCAATCGTCTTCATCATCGACAAGGATTCAAAACCAAAACAATTATGGTGAACCTCAACCATCTCACGACGTGACAGTTAAAGAATCCATAAATTTCACGAGACATGATTATTCCTCATCTTGTACTGAACATGACAGCAATTTTTATGATGAAGGACAAGCATCTATAAACAAACACCCCATTAGTAAGTATTTCTCAGAGGATGAAGTTGGTAACGTGAAGCATGGAGTTTCACACACCCCAATTCTAAGCCAATCTGACGTTAGTGCTGCTCAGAGATCCAAGTCTTTGCAATTGAACGAGAAGGATGATGGGTTTAATTTGGACAAGTGGGATAAACCCATGGGTTTGCCAACACCACCAGATTATCAAAACATTGCTAAGCGCGGTAAAGTCCCACCTAAGACAGTTTCTAACGAGCCATCAAAATCACCCGTTTCGAACTACGCCGTTAAGAAAGGATTGCCTAACGGAAAGAATATTCCAAGAGACTTTGTAAAAGTTGCATCTTCTAAAACAAAGAAGACCAGTTTGGCAGGAAGATCTAGAGACTTATCTTCCAGTGAACTTTCACATCCTGTTTATGTTGATCTAGCCTATGTTCCAAATCATGGAGACCCAAAGTACTGTGATGAGGAATTTTTCAGAAAAATACGAGCGCGATATTACGTGTTTAGTGGTATCAATCCAGCGAAAGAAGGTTTCGACGCTCTTTTAGAAGCCAAGAAATATTGGGAAGATACAGAGGTCGAAGTAACCATTGTTCCAACTTACGAAACCGATGTCTTGGGTTATTGGATAGCTCTAAATGAAGAAATGTTAGCGGCCAATAAAATTGGAGTTGCTCCATCCGCTAACAGATGCACTATTAATCTTCAAGATCATGACGCCAGCTGCGCCGCCTACAGAATAGATTTCTAAATAAAAAAAACACAACTTTGTTTTCTGTTTTCGAGAGAGTTGTTTGTAGAATATTGGATTGTTTTTTGACATTTGAATATGAAAGCTACCGGACGAGTGTAAGATAACAGTAGGGAACATTATACTGCCATTGAGAAAATGGTAAAGTTGACCTGATGGCCCAACTGTTTTCTCCAATTGGCGAAGTAAGAGCTGATGAAAAGGAGATATACATTTCAAATTAGTTACCTGGTTACAGTTTGTAATGTAACATTTTTTATAATGGTTAATGACTTTTTCATTTTGTAAGATGTAGAGAAAGGATAAAAACAAATGATCAGGTAATTTAATTTTCTGATTAATATTTTAATGTGTGGTGGAAAAAAAAGTTTTCTTTGAGTTTCTTACTTAAACTTACGTTACCGAAAACGTACGCATTTTGGTAAGTTACAGATGGTTAACTGTAAGGTAAAAATGTGTTCTAAAGACAGCTGGTATGGGTATTAAAATTGTAATTACGATGATGTACATAACGTTTCGACCGTCGTTGGCCATTTTCTATTAACTCTGTTATCCTGCAGATGGTCTAAGAAGTTCGAAATGTTGTTTTGTAATTTGTGTGAATAAGTTTTAATACCCACACCAGCCGTATTTAGAATACGTCTTCATGTCAAGTGGGTTTCTCGTCGTCATGAGAAGTAACATTGTTCAACAGAAGAAGCAACAAAGATAATTCAATGTTTTATTTAAACTGTTATCAGAATGTTCAACGATATAAAACATTTATATGTGTATTAACCAACAAAGGAAAAACATTTATATGTGTATTAACCAACAAAGGAAAAACAATTTTATGTGTATTAACCAACAAAGGAAGGTTTGTTACTTTATGAAGTGTAATAGAGCGTCGAAGAAGCTATTTCAATTATCTTGAAATGTTTCAGATAAACATACATTTAAATTAAGAATTATTAATAAATTAATGTTAAATTGTACTTGATTTTAATTCTCACGAAGGCTTCATAACAGATGTTTTTTTCTGCAATCTCTTATCACACAAAATACGCCAGAACTTTGTTAGATAATCGATGTGGTTTGGTTATTGTGATATTTCTCTCCATCGGTATTGAAATCTGGTTTTTAGCGTTTTAAGTTTATAGGCTTACCACTAGTGGTGTATATAATTGTGAACAATGTGATAAAAATTTTGAGTTTATAGTAAGACTTGAGTGAAGGTGGTAATTAGGTAACAATTTAAATGGTAAAAACAGTTACATGGCCGTAATAAAAATGGTTTGTGTTGTGACTTTTCTTAATGTTTCGTTTGTTTAAGCTACACAACGCTTAAGCGTTGTAGGTCGGCAAACTTACTAAACATATGCATCTTTAGAACTGGTCCGTCTATCCATACAAGCCCAACGTTTATGGTAAATGACAATAAATAAATTAGGAGACACATTCCACGAGTTGTATGACTTCCTCCCAAAGTCAGCATGGTATTTATGAAGTGCAGAGCTGTACAGTCTGTGCACTCTGTCTACCACTGGTATCGAAACCCGATTTTTAGCGTCATGATTTACTGAGGTTAATGTTACCGATAGGACAGCAGTCAGTTCGCGGACTTATAAAACCATAACATGGGGTTCGATTTTCCGCGGTGGACACAGCAGATAGTCCAATTTGGCTTTGCTCTAAAACAGCCAACCAATCAAAAAAGAAAACTTTAACATACACATAAGCTAATCAGAGGTTAAGATATGCAAACGAGTGTAGTGAATTTTGCTTTTTTGGTATCGTTAGCAGTTAACTTTTATCATGGCTTGTGCCTTGTTTACTAAGAACACAGTTCTATTGATGCATTCAGGTAACAATTTCTATCATCTCTACTCTGAAACTTTTAAAATTAACGTATCTTTATCACATAAGGCTACGTCACGAAATAGTTTTTACGAATTTTTATAGTTTCTCTTGTAATACAAATATACTGGAGGTTTATTTCATACCTTATTTCGGCATTTTACGAACTTGTTTTAAAATAGTGAAAATAAAAACGATTTTAATTTAAATATATTAAAACATAAGTAAAACATATGGCTAAGTTAATACTATATATCTCTATCCTAGGCCAAAACTAAAAATAAAGTAATGCTATGTTTAGAACTCGTGTCCGTAATCAAGATTTGTTTCATTTGATAAATTTTACCCTTCATGAAGATCATCGAGTGTATCATATATATATAAAATGTCTCTCGTCTATTATTTGTAAAATTTCAAGTTTCTCACAAAATTTTACGGATTTGTAAGTTTGGACTGTTGTGATTATTTTAATTTTAAATCTGTTATATTAAAAGAACCATTATATGTTTTTTTTTAAATACATAACATCATAAATAACGTAAAAAAAAGAATTGTGTGTTGTGGTTGCTTTGCAAAAATGTAGATGGCAGTGTGAATTTTTAATTTTCTTATTTTGTTTGAAAATAACCTTAGCTTCAAATGTTGACTACAGTTTCGAATAAACAGCATTTTCAAGAGCAGATAGTAATGGTTTTGGGTGAATAGCATTGGAACAATGTTATTGTGTTAATAATTAAAATATTAGTGGTTTACTATCAGACTCGTAATGCTGGAAAACGTACATGTCAACATTACAATGTTTAACAATAGAATCTTAACAATGTACATGTATAAACACACAGTTTTAAATTACAACCTAGAAATATTTTATTTGACATTACAAAATAAACAAAAACTACAAGCTACTCTCGAAGCACAAACTTTTTGAAGCAGTTTGTCTGCCGAAACCGAAAAAAAAGCCTATATATAAACAACTACCCCCCAAAAAAATAAACTAAATTGAAAGCCAAGGTAACTTGTTCTAAAGTTGAAATTAGTTTAAAGGTAATTTTGAATATTTTAACCTTTGTTATCATTCAGTTTTAATGTACAATGTCACAAATTTATGAAGGATGTTTGTGTGTAAACTTGACTATATATGTAATTTTCAATTAAGTTTACTTACTTTCGTATAAGTTACTTCCTTATCCGTAACCCCAAAACCTAACAGTCAGGCCATTCTCAGCTCAAATTACAAACACTTTAGCTCCTCGATATGCTATTTCACATATAAGGAACAAAAATCTGAAAGTAAAAACAAAACTCGTTTTGTTGTTGTTGTTTAAACAAACTTTTCACTTTTTTCGTTATGTTTGATAAGTCACGCGAGCCTTTCAATGCACGTGTTAACAGAATGTGATGTTTATCTTTGAATATTGTTGTAATTCTGATGATTTATGTTTGTTAATATAATAAACGGTTTTGTTTTTCAATTCCTTTTAAAGCTCAAAATTGAATGTTAAAGTTTAGTAACAAACTAATTTTCGAACTTTTTCTAAAATATTTTTAACATGTTAACAGATTTGTGCAATGGAGAATCTGCAACTAGTAACTGTCGTATGTTAAACGTCTAATGATCCAGCCTATTACGTTAAACTTCCGACAAAATTAAAACAACACTCTATACATATTATTTTTGGAATGCTACAACGTTAAAACAAGACAAAACCAGACTGGTATTAATTTTTGAATCGTTATTATAACCCTAAGCAATCAGAAGCATTTTTATAAATATAATGCTGCCCTCCTGTTATTAAAATCTTTGGTAAGCAGTTTCTCGCTTTTTTTCGTTTTGAAGTTATTTTTTATCCTACATTTTTATTTTTAGTTTGTTTCGTGATGTAAGAAATCTGCTGAAAGCGATTTGTACGGTGAAGAAAAGTTGAAACACTCACGTGTTTTATTACTATGCTTGATAACACATTATCTATACAAGTACGTTTGGTATTATTAATAACTTTCGCCAAACATGGGTTTAATTTTCTTATTGTCACGAACTGAATAGCTAATGCTAGGTTTTAGTCAGGCAGTTTCATAACTACATTTAAAACACTGTAAAGCTAAACACCGCAGAGACGTCAAAACTCAGAAGGCACGTGCCCAACAATAGATGGTGGCCTAAGTTTGTTCTTAAATTTCGCCCAAAGCTACTCGAGGGCTATCTGTGCCAGCCGACCCTAATTTAACTGTGACTAGAGGGAAGGCAGCTAGTCATCACCAACCACCGCCAACTCTTTTACCAACGAATAGTGGGATTGGCCGTCACATTATAACGCCCCCACGACTGAAAGGGCGAGCATATTTGGCGCGATCGGGATGCGAACCCCCGACCCTCCGATTACGAGTCTCACGCCTTAACACGCTTGGCCATGCCAGGCCCCAATTCTGTTGCACAAAATCTCCTAAGATATTTTAGGTGTTTGGACACCTACCGTCACAATTAATTATGCACTGGACCTCACACTAAACCTGCTTAGACTTTTGAATGTTTTGAACTCACTTCCATTTTGTGGAACTTTCCAACCTTCAATGCATAGCTAAATTTATGGGTTTTTTAACCACCCATTTCTTGGAAGACATTGAAATAATCTGAATTCCTAACACTCTATAATTATATTTCAGTACACAGCATTATTGCTCTAAACTTATTTCTTATTCAAAAATTACATCATTAGAAAGTATGACAAAATACAATAATGTAGAATTTGTGCATCTTCCAATTTTAACTACGAACTAAAATGAAATTCTGAATAGAATACATCAAGCAACCGTCAGCTCCTTGGTTTATGGAGGCTACAGTCCTCACTGAAATAACACGAATTAGAAACATGTAAAACCACATTTACAGGCACGGGCTAGATGAATATTTGAATTTCAGACTATAAGAATAACAACACTGCACAACATATTTTTAGAAAAGTTCTTGCTGATTGTTACAGGTACCTGGTGGGTATGCACAAATATGGTTTTGGTTTTGCTTAATCATGTAGAAACCCTGAGAAATAGACAGTTAACTGTTTACCGGCAATAACGTATTTAGTTGTGTTTATGTTTCTAATACGCTGTTAAGTTCAACATAATTAAAAGTGTTTTGCTTCTGATTTTTGTTTGTATTTAATGTCCGGTGCATCACGTTGCAGTGTCCAACAGTGGTCAGCAAGCATTGACGGATTTCTGTTGTCCTGATATCGTTTTATCACTGTAGCAAAACTGAAGATTTCGATGAAACGGTACGTGATGGGCAAATTTGAATGTGATTTTCGTGATCAGCAGCCAAAATTCTATAAGTAACACCATCGGTGTTCAAGAAGCAAAAACTATTGTGCAGTGTAATCTTACGTAATTTGTGTTTGTACAGTTATAATTTTAACATTATAAATTAAAAAAAAATATGTAACTGGTATCAAACAATGTACAGTTCATTTTAAAATAATTTACATTAATTATTTAAAAATTCAAACGTAACACAAATATAAATTACTTCCCTGTTTAGTTTCCACGAAGCGGTATATTTCTCAGTCTGAGCTGTGTCTCTGTCCTCTGAAACAACAGTGTACAAATTACAGGTTCTTCAATTATATTTCCCCATACTCGTTGTTATAAAATATTCGTCCAATAAGTAAAGACGTTCGCAAAAGTCAGTTGTTCATATTTTCCCGCCCCCTCAGTGGCTCAGCGGTATGTCTGCGGACGTACACGCTAAAATCCGGGTTTCGTTACACGTGGTGGGCAGAGCACAGATAGCCCATTGTGTAGCTTTGTGCTTAATTCTAAACAACAACGTATTTTCCTTTATCACACTCACCTCCCCCTCCAAAACCGAAACCAACGTACGGGCAAAGTTTCTCTGGTACTGAAACCTGTTTTTTAAAATGGAACCCAAACTTATTAAAGCTGCTCTGTTCATTTTTAGGTTCAGGTAATTTTGTGACTCACTTCACCCAGGTGAAACGCCTACACTTTGTTTTTGAAGGTTTAATTTTTAAACTAATCATACGAGAAAACATAATTGCAAAGAGATGGGAAAACGACGCCAACAATATATTTTGAAAAATTACGTATTTTAATATAGACAAAACAAATCTTGTAAACCCAACATTAGGTTGTATCTAGTTAGTGTTACTATAACAATGAGATTGTTTTGTGGAATAAAAAACAAGAACCAATAATAAAAAATATGTATCACTTCCTTGTATGAAATACAAAATGTTAACTGTAAGATAACCTAAAACGGTCAAAACATTCTTTGTTCTATTAGTAAAAGTGTTAATACCCACACCAGCTGTCCTGAGGTACATTTTCACTTCAAGTAGGTTTACGGTCATAACGAAAATGTTGTCATACATAAGGTCAGATCCTCAGCAAGCTACGCCATCTATAGGTGGAAATTGTGGGTGTTGAAAAAACGTCTCTTCACTACCACTGAATTTCACATCCAATGTTAAACAGCGAGATTCTCACCAGAGATTGTTAACTGACGTTTTCTGGAAGTAATGTTAAAATATTCAAATTAAGTTGTTTTTATACCCAAATATGCAGCTGAGAAGTGAATAAATGTATACGCATTTAGAACTAAGCAATCCACATAGTGATTAGACATTATATATATTTATAAAACGGGAATTAAAATTGTGAGGTACTACAAGATTGTTCAACAGCCCAGACTCTCAACAGGTAAAACCACCTAACATGTTTAACTCTTCAAACAGAAAGTAATTTATGCACTTAAATATATCACTATTACAAAAGCATAGTATCTTAAAAACAAGTTTTGCGAGTGTGGGCAGTCCACTGGTAAGCCTTGCTCTCACAACCCTAATTTGATGGGCATTCTCAGCTTTATACTTTAATAAAATAAAGAGACCCCCTTCCAATAAGCCCTAACACAGAGTATCACGTATCTGTAGATACACGATGAGCTATTCTCGTTTCTCCAATGTTAACAACACAGTGAAAGTAACTCTTTAAAAACCATGAAATACACCGAGTTTAATTAACAAGTCAGTCTACGATACAAATAAATTTAACAAACCGTAAGTGACAAAGAGCACATTGTTTCAGAGCAAAGCCACATTGGGCTATCTGCTGAGTACACCGAGGGGAATCGAACCTCTGATTGTTGTGTTGTAAATCCACAGACTTACCATTTTACCAGCGGGAGACCGTAAGTGTCAACCATCACAACAAGAGTATAAACAGTCACGTTTTAGAATTTAAATTTCATATACCGTGAAATATAGCCAAAAAGCAAAACATTCATGCCGTTTATAAAGACAATCACTACTGAAACCACCTGCTATAGACATGAAACAAACCGTTGTTAAGACCTTTGTTATTTTTACACTTCACCATATACTATAACCAATTATTTCGGTGGAATGAGTGACCTCATTACTTGGTCATCCATGTTTGACCAGCTGGTAAGTTATGCTCAGTTCTCCCAAACAATGATAATTTTAAACTGAAAAGTAATAAACGCTGAGAAATGGCCCTGATATACAGGAAATAGGAGTAAGTTAAGTTTCCAGAAACACCAAGCCAACAGTTCATCAAGGATTTCTCAGCCCTTATAGCGGGCTGCAAACTTCACAAATTTTCCACCACTTTGTCTGATATAGTTTGAACAAAGGTGTACACATATTATAGCCACATTAAACAGGTTATAAAATTGCACTACAAAGGCTTAATACACGTTGTTCAAATTTCGTATAACAGTTTTATTATTATACATAAAAAATAACAGTAATTGAAGGCTTTATTTACAATCACTAACACATATACGTCACACAATAAAACTTGTATAAAGACAATGGAACATTTTTCTTCATTGTTTTCTTACAAATAATTAAATACTTCATTACGTTCAAACAAGTAAATTAATTACTCGTCAGTAGCGTTCAAACAAGTAAATTAATTACTCGTCAGTAGCGTTCAAACAAGCAGATTAATGCCCCGAGTCAGTAGCGTTCAAATATGTAGATTAATGACCCAAGTCAGTAGCGTTCAAATAAGTAGATTAATGACCCGAGTCAGTAGCGTTCAAATAAGTAGATTAATGACCCGAGTCAGTAGCGTTCAAACAAATAGATTAATGACCCATGTCAGTAGCGTTCAAACAAGTAGATTAATGACCCGAGTCAGTAACGTTCAAACAAGTAGATTAATGACCCGAGTCAGTAACGTTCAAACAAGCAGATTAATGACCCGAGTCAGTAAGTTCAAACAAACAGATTAATGACCCATGTCAGTAAGTTCAAACAAACAGATTAATGACCCATGTCAGTAAGTTCAAACAAACAGATTAATAACCCAAGTCAGTAAGTTCAAACAAACAGATTAATGACCCGAGTCAGCAACGTTCAAACAAACAGATTAATGACCCATGTCAGTAAGTTCAAACAAACAGATTAATGACCCATGTCAGTAAGTTCAAACAAACAGATTAATGACCCATGTCAGTAGATTCAAACAAACAGATTAATGACCCATGTCAGTAAGTTCAAACAAACAGATTAATGACCCATGTCAGTAAGTTCAAACAAACAGATTAATGACCCATGTCAGTAAGTTCAAACAAACAGATTAATGACCCATGTCAGTAGATTCAAACAAACAGATTAATGACCCATGTCAGTAAGTTCAAACAAACAGATTAATGACCCATGTCAGTAAGTTCAAACAAACAGATTAATGACCCATGTCAGTAAGTTCAAACAAACAGATTAATGACCCATGTCAGTAAGTTCAAACAAACAGATTAATGACCCATGTCAGTAAGTTCAAACAAACAGATTAATGACCCATGTCAGTAGATTCAAACAAACAGATTAATGACCCATGTCAGTAGCGTTCAAACAAGTAGATTAATGACCCGAGTCAGTAACGTTCAAACAAATATATTAATGACCCGAGTCAGTAACGTTCAAACAAACAGATTAATGACCCGAGTCAGTAAGTTCAAACAAACAGATTAATGACCCATGTCAGTAAGTTCAAACAAACAGATTAATGACCCATGTCAGTAGATTCAAACAAACAGATTAATGACCCATGTCAGTAAGTTCAAACAAACAGATTAATGACCCATGTCAGTAGTGTCTAATCTAGTTTCATTAGTCCAGTTAATAAATATTAATTGTATCCAATCATCTTTTATAAAAATATCACTAGAAATAAAACTCCACTAAGTGTCAGATGAAACCTTAACAAGTGACATTCATAGTTCTTAATGTAATCTGTTATGAATTGAAACATAATTGTACACTTTCGTTGAAACAACCAAAATTTCGGTAAGTTCAAGATACTTCCATTCATTATAGAACGTAAGAAAACATCAGTCTCGTTTCTGAACAATTAAATTATATGTTCTTATGCGAGACTTTTTAAACAGATACATTTAACGAGGTCATGGAATTTTATAAAAAACAAACAAGTTTATGAAATACAACATTTAAAGAAGAACCCCTTAAGTTACAAGGTTCTCATAATGATACACAAAACATGAAAAGTGGTGTGTGTGAAGACTGAAGTTAAAAAACTGAATAAACCTCTGATAAGCATAAACACCAGTCGGGTTCAACAAAATAAGAAGACAGAAAGGCCATTAACTAAAGAAGTCAGGAACTGAAAGGTCAATTGGTAACAAAAGAATATGTAACAAATTTAACATGAAGACCTACTTACTGAATTGACCACACGTTCAAAAAACAAAGAATGAAACTGACTTGAAGGAAAATAGATACTGGCAGCTTGTAAAGACGTATCTCAAAACCTAATTTCACTGTAATACATACACGTAATCTGAAGCACAAATTAGACATGGACACAATTATTTGAAAAGCAAGGTTTAGCCTGTATAGGGCATACATATAGGAACATTAACATAACTGTAATTTTGAGATGAATGTTCGTGGCCTAATATTCTAAAACAGAGCAAACACTAAGATAAATGTATGGCTTATAAGACTAATCAGCAGTGTAACAGTTTCCAACCAATATAAAAACATGATCATACAAATAAGTGGACAAGTTTTCGGACACCGTTGGAAACGGAGACAGTAATTCACAGTATTTCTGCAGCATCAATTCGACTTTGCTTCTGATGTAGGATTTCTTCACAAAGGAAAAATGATGCACTGAAATTTCTATAACAACACTGAATTTAATTATGATTATTTTGTAAGATTTCAGAAAATCCAAAAACAATGAAAAGCATACATGTTGCACATCGAGAGTGCTTCACATCAAAAAGGGTGAGGTTTGAGCCCCCACTCCTGAAGTCTCTGTGGTTTATACGTTACACACACACGCCATCCAATGGGATCTTCTACACAGCGGTCCATGAACGATGGCTCAACACTGCATCAGGCCACAAAAAGCACTGCTGGTGTCCCTAACTACAAGCAGATGTTGCAAAAGCAAAGTAAAAATGTATTTGAATAATTATGTATCAAGCTTAAGTCTGACTTTTGGTCATCATCTGAAGAAACGTGAGGAAAATTACTGGTTACCACTGTTCTACAAAGTCCATTTTTTAATATATATTTGAATAAGCAGTGCAATACTGACTTCTGAAAGCTGCTCGGTTTATTGTTACTTTCACTTAATACGACATGCAGTGCAGAGGTCAAATTATGTTAAAATGCAAACCGAGACCTGATAATGCTTGGAAGATACATTGTATTGATTCTCACTGCCTGCAATACTGTTAAACATTGTGATTAAAAGAATTTTACGGTTACTTTGTTATGTAGAAACAAAACTTAACTACTTTAAAGAAAAAAAAGAAATTCCTGTTTCATAATCTTATACACCAAAAAAATTGGTGAATTGAAGAAACTGACATTTTGACATCAAAATATCCTATGTACAAAAACAGCCATGTTATCAGCACTTGTATACATTTGTAGCAAAGAGAAAATTAAAAAACAAGCACTTACATTCAGTGCAAACATCCTGCTAGTATACAAAACAAATTTATCAATAAAAAACACTTAAACCATTCTTAACTTAGAAGATGCTGAATTTATTTATAACAAGGGTTACGAAAACTATAGATCTAAATATATTTATAACAAGGATTACGAAAACTATAGATCTAAATTTATTTATAACAAGGGTTACGAAAACCATAGATTTAAATTTATTTATAACAAGGGTTACGAAAACCGTAGATCTAAATTTTTAGACAGTTAATGTGTAACAGTGTCCTTTTAATGACAAGAATAATTTCACCACTGAATTTACCCACACCCCTATTTCAAAAGGCAGAATTTTCTTTAAAAGTTGGAAAGTGTACAACAATTAGAACAAAAATGATATCCCAAACAAAGAAAGTACATTCTTTTGGTAAGTAAGACCTTGAAAATTCAAATAATTGATTAAACACAAACATAGTTGCCTTACACTACAAAAACAAAGGAAAAAGTCGGTCACATTTTACTCCAGCAAATTCTGTTTACTAAATGAAAAACTATATGTTAATACAGATGATGGTAACTTCTTGTTCACTGTTTTTTTATTTTTCTTCACTAGTTTCTCCTCCGTTCTGTTTCTTTACTTCTGCCTTCTTCTGCTTAAGACGCATTAGTTCTGCATCCCTGAAATGTATACAAACAAAACTAAAACTGTTCACCTGAATTTTAACATGTTAAATAAACTACACATCCCCTAGTTTGATGCTGTTTAAGTTATACCAGGAAATAAAAATTAATTGGCTAATTACATTAATTATATACAAATCTGTGGAAACAGTAATGATTTGAAACATAGGTGATTTAAATAACTGTAAAAATGAAAAAAAAACATTTATAAAAGTGAGGAAACAAGGTAGGAATGGGTGTGATGATATAATAAAACTTCTGTATAATCTCATATTTGGTCCATGCCCACTTTGTTTACTTTTTATATTCTGTATACAATGAGCTAGTTGGACTATGTTTATCATACAATGACTTGTTTCCTCTGTTAATATTTTTTCTACTTGTTCATTTCTGTGCATTTTCTTCACCAAGTGTTTGTATACATTGTGAGTGTACGTGTGATGACACATTCTATGATGTGCAGTGTCATTTGGTTTATGTGTAGTGTACACTGTATACATACGCTAAAAGTTGACAAGTTTATCTACACAACTATTTAATGCTAGTATTAGTGCATGGTTCCTATGATATTGTTCTATTTGGCACTATTTTAAATTATGGTGAATGTTTTAAACAATACTAATAAGTCAGTGAGGTTAAGAAAGTTCTGTTTATATCTGTTTTACTAACTCAAACAATTCCATCACTTCTAACTTTGTATGCAGTTTGTTTATCACCTAAAAGTCTCAAATAATTTAAAGATTTGTTATTTTGTTGTAACAGGTGTATACGAGTCAACAGTTTGTACTGCATGTATCGTGTATCCACATCAAGTCAACAGTTTGTACTGCATGTATCGTGTATCCACATTAAGTCAACAGTTTGTACTGCATGTATCGTGTATCCACATCAAGTCAACAGTTTGTACTGCATTTATTGTGTATCCATATCAAGTCAACAGTTTGTACTGCATTTATTGTGTATCCACATCAAGTCAACAGTTTGTACTGCATGTATCGTGTATCCACATCAAGTCAACAGTTTGTACTGCATGTATCGTGTATCCACATCAAGTCAACAGTTTGTACTGCATGTATCGTGTATCCACATCAAGTCAACAGTTTGTACTGCATGTATCGTGTATCCACATCAAGTCAACAGTTTGTACTGCATGTATCGTGTATCCACATCAAGTCAACAGTTTGTACTGCATGTATCGTGTATCAACTTTAATTGTGCACGATCCTCAAGTTGCACTTTCAAGCTTCATGCTTTTTAATCTATGCACTGAGGCTGTGACGTTCAACTGAACCCAAGTTATTGTCCACATAAAGGAACCTTTACAATTAAAATAAACAAGAGAATTACTGAGAAGAATAATGAAGCCAAACCCTTGTTGAGTCATGTGTGCACCTTTACACCACAGATTTCAGTTTAATATACCTGTGTTTACGTTCTTCAAGTGTCAGTCCCTTATTTCCGGTTTTCAATTCAGCACTTTTCTTTTTGTCCTGTTCCTGTTGTTTCTTCACGGCTTTCTGCCGGGCCAACTCACGCTGGTTTCCACCTGTTCACAAAAAAAAACTAATCAAAAACAGCCACTAAGATCAAAGTCATTAAAAGAATTTGAATTCCTTGAAGACCACAAAAACTACATTCAAAATATTCAGTTTTTTTATTTTGTTAATATATTAAGGAAGTTTGTTTTACATTCCAGTAAAAAATCTTTTGTTGGAAGAAACAAAAGTAAAAGGAACTCAATAGAATATCTAAGATTTTTTCCTATAACTACATCTAGCAAAACAGTGATCTTGATTTGCATTTCATCCATTTCTTTTTTAAATTAATTTTCAGAATCACTTATATAAAGAGGTAATGTATGTTTAAAGATGGAATTGTGTTTTTCTTTCTTTATGTGCACAAACAGGTGAAAATATTAACCCACAAGCTTCATCTCATTTGGTTTGTGTCCCACAAATGACCTTCATGCTGGTCAATCCCATAATGCATTTTATTGTCACTTTTACGAAGTATTGATGGAAGAAAAAAAAGAATGTTTTAAACAGGATTAGAGAAATTTAATTATAATGGTCTAAGGTTACACATGACATTGGTTTGTTTGAACAAGTTATATGATTGGCTTAAGGGAGTTAATTCATCCAACCGTAAAGGTCTTAAAAATTTAAAAACTTCATGTGGCTTATAATTTTGATGCTACAACTATTATTAATTTGATTATTTTAACATTAAACACCAGTTATCACCTGTACTAAAACTAACAGTTTCTCAACTAACCGTTCTATATTGTTTCAGTTGTTTAAAAATATGTCATGCCTGAGCAGACAAGGTTGTTGTATTTAACTGTTCTGAGAGGGAGTCTCATTACATCACAGTTAGACAAGTGAAAATCTTTATCATACATTCTGTAACATATTTCTTCTGCCAATACAGAAGTATATCTAATACATGACATATATGACAAAAGAGTTTTAACATAACATGGGACCTACTGGTCTACCTGGACTGTCCCACACTCTCAATTAAACAAAAATCTCAAGGCCAGTCCTCATCACTCATATAATTATCATTCTTTCTTTAAACTCACTTAAATTTATTGTCTCTACAACCCGTTCCAAAGGTCAACCATCCTGTTAAAAAAATAAAACTGTCTTAGCTGAAGATGTCTCCTACCCTACCAAAATGTACATTTGATCTCCTAGCCTTACTGTTCTGACTGTTGAATATGAAAAAAGTCGACACATCAGCTCTACAAATCCTTTTTACAATCTCAAACACCTCAACCAGGTCATCCCTAACTTTTCTTCTTTCAAGATGACAAATTCATAAACTTTAACCTTTTCTTCCATTGTAGCAACCCTTCTTTAAATTCTTTCCAACAACTCAGTCTTTCCTAAGATAAGGAGTCCAAGACTGGTCACAGTATTCCAAATGTAGATTACAATAAAATTATAACTTCTTTAGACTTGTATTCAATATTTCTATTTATACAACCTAAAATACTATTTGGCCTACCACTAGCAACAACACACTGCTTGGATAGCTTAAGAGATTGACTGACTCTTACACCAATAACTCTTTCTTTTGTAATGTTGTTAAGGTTATTCCAATACAAATTATTCTTATAATTCAAACCATTATAATCCACATTAATTATCTTACATTTATCATAATTATAATCCATCTACTATTTATTTGTCGAACAACCAAGACATTCATATCATCTGTAAATTTAAGTAATTCATTGACTATTTTTAGTCACTGTCATTCATGTAAATCAAAAAGGGCCAAAGGTCCTAATACTGAGACCCAAGGTACTCCACTTGTGAGAATAATCTAGTTTGGGTTAAACTCTACTTATAACAACCCTTTGTTTTTTTCCCCATCCAGCCACTCTTTTATCTAATTTGCTAACTTATCCCCCACACCTAGAGAGGTTTCTTGCAAGCCTTTTATGTGACACCTTGTCAAATGCTTTCTAGAAATCCAGATACATGAAATATACACCCTATTCCTCATCTACATAAGCAGTAACCTTTTCAAGGAATGTCAAAACATTTGTAAGGCTTTAGTAAAACCACGTTGACTATCCAACAAAATATTAAAAACTTTGTTAAGTGGCCTTGTGGTTCTACAGCATCTTTTAATAAAACTTTCCAAAAATTTGTGCACAACTGATGTAAGATAATAGGACCACAATTACAATTTTTAATCACTTCTCTTATAAAGATGGCGTTATCTAACATCCAATCGTCTGGTACATGTCCACAATTCAATTTCAAGGATCTTCAAAACAAAAAAGGCAGAAAGCAACTTGTATATCAAATCCTTAGCTTTTTTCAAAACCCTTTTGTGCTACTGAAATATAAGAGAAGATAAATAATTTTCAAGCATAATTACATAAGAAGTAAATACTATTAGGTTCCTAGGTTTCGTTACAGTATATTGTGTGATTAATGAACTACTAGTTTAGGCCTAGATGAATTAAGAAGTGAATACAGCTTCTAAAATGTTAAACATCTGACGCATCCACCTTTTAATGTTGTTGTTGTTTTGAATTAAGCACAAAGCTACACAATGAGCTATCTGTGCTCTGCCCACCACGGGTATCGAAACCCGGATTGTAGCGTGTAAGCCCGCAGACATACCGCTGAGCCACTGGGGGGCCCTTTTAATGTTCTTTTTACAATTTGATATTTAATGTTTACTCTATAGATAAATACTATGAATAATAATATAACGGTAAGAGGTAACTTGTATCACAAAGATAATAGAGCGCCTGGCCCAGTATTTGAACAACTCGCCTTACTATCTCGGTTAAAATTTAAAAGTCAAATATTTATAAAATGATTGCCAGAATTGAAATGTTCTGATACTTACGCGCCATTAAAAGGACGGAATCAAAGACTGATTCTTCCACAGAAGAGAACAAACTACAGATTCGCCACCAACTACACGTTATAACTCCAAACTAAAACATTAGTTATTACATTTCCTAATATGAGAGCAATGTTATAAATTATGTATATGGGTTAATAAATACAACGTATCAATGACCCGTTGGATCGAAGTTTTTGGACCGCTCCATCGGTGGGTTAATCTCGATATTTTAATGTCTGTGAAAATTACTTTTCAATACCAGGTATTCTGAAATTGAAATGCAACAAACTTTATTCTTTTAGTATAAGATATATCAAATATTTTAAATCGATTATATAGAAAGAATGTATTACTTAATATTCTAACTATTTTGTAACAGCTTTTACTTTTCGACATAATCTTTATCGAGGGTTCATAGTATCGCAAATTATAAGTTGCATTTGATTTTGAAAATATTTAAATTTCGAACGCGCAGAGTTTCTTAGTTACTAAATGAACATTAATATATTTTTTTTACACTCAACCGCCTATAGTAATGTATGTAGAGAACAATTTATACTTTCTTTTTTTTTACTTTACTTTTAGACAAACATTTTAAAGCTTTTAATATCATAAGACTTTTTAAAAGAATTGTGTTACAGAAAATAAAAGGATAATATGTAAGAAAAATAAATTATTTGTTTGGTTCGTTTTGCATATTTGAGCAGAGCCACACAGAGGCAGCTGCGGTAGTCATCAACGATTTTCTTATTAATTAGAACGCTTTGTAGGGCGTGTAACATATAAGAGCAATTATTTTGCACATGTGCATTTCTAGATATCAGGGCAAAGAAAAGCGCACCCCTGTAGGAGAGTGAAGTCTATTAGGTTTTTAAAATGTTAAGTTGTCATTTTAAATTATTTAATTTACCCTGACAATAGTATTGTTGCCAAATCGTCCAAACGTCTATAAAAATATCATCCATCAGTTCGTTTCTTTGGAGTTTGCACAAAGCTACAAGAGAACTATTTTGGGTAGTAGTCTCTATATTAGTATTGAAAGAAAAGTATGACGGGAGATAGTCGTCACCATCAACCGCCGACTCTTGGGCCACTCTTTTACTAACGAATAATGAGATTGACTGACACATATAACGCCCTCGCAGCTGAAAGAGCGAACGGTTACGATTCAAGTGCCCTAACTATCTGGTTATGTCGAGCTGCCATCAGATGAAGAATGGTTGCTAGATTATAATACAGAAAACTCCATGGTTATTTATCAACAGAGACGAAGTTAAATGCACATTATGGAAATGTTGCCTACCATATTCTCAGGCATCATTAAATAAACTGCAAAATTATAGTTCGGTTACATAGCACAAGCCCGCAGTGTCAGCTTGTATGAATTATGTTTATTTGCAATCGACAAATTTGCAAAACACTACTTTAAAGGTTCTGAGTTTGTTCCTCAATTTGCTGCTTCTCAGAATGAAGTGTGTGATTGATCTAGCTAGGTTACAAGTGGCAAATACAAGACACACGTCTCTCTCTAATCAAAGTACTTGATTTTGTTGGTGAGAGAAAACAAATGTTATGTAGCCTGAGCATTTATAATGTTTCAACATATGTATGGATTTCTAGTCCGAGTACCAGAACATATCTGCACACAAATATTTTCATACTCTTTCTGAACACAAATTAATGACGGAATAAACAAACTCAGTAGCTTTTGTAAAAAGCGCTACAAATGTGAATTAAAATTAATTATCGGCTACTTATAAATTTAGAAGTTTAACATTTAAAAAGCAAGTCGATAAGTCGTAAAGATATTGTAAGAGGTACAAAAAAAAAAAAAGGTGTGATATCAGGTAACTGACTGACACAAGAATGTGCATGATTAGAGTTTAAACATGTATCTATTACCCAGAGAAAATGAGGCCTAACGATAACCGAGTTATTATGTGTCAAATTTTATTTTTACGACCACAATGACCCCAAATGGAAAAGCGCGGAACTAGATAGAGATATATTACGCTTCACCACTACCAAATTAGAAAACAACTCAAGAGTACCGAGATATAAAAAATATATAAGTATAATAAAAATTTGAAATAAACTTGCTTAAGTGGTGATTAACCAAGTGTTACACGATAGTGCGTTGTGTTGTTTGTGGAAAGGGTTATAAATATGACCTCAGAGTAAATATATTGCAATCACGTGAACAGAGATAAAACTGAAGGAAACACTTAGGAGTAATGGCGGATTAGTAAACATTGTAAACTTAATAAAGTCTCCTCATGTACGTGAAAAAGTTTAAAGACAACTAAAATAAATGGATAAATAAAGCATTTTGTATGCTTTGAATTCAAGACTATTCCGTTTGTGCTGTTCACCACCGGGTAAATGCTGCCATCTAGGGATATTGTTTAACACATACGTAAAATTATCATTTTAATTATCAACAAGCTTCACGATAAAAAAAGTCTGTTACTTCATAACTCAGCTAGTTAACTGAAATTATACAATAAAAGAATATCTGTGAGTTAAAAAACTAAGACTAAAAGTCTACTAGTTACAGTCGTATAATTGTGGTTATGGCTTGTATATGTAACCGGTACAATCATATAATCTTCTTTAAAATAGTCCTCTTGCCCTCCGCTAGTACAGCGGTATGTCTCCGGATTCACAAGGCTAAAATCAGGGATTCGATTCTCCTCGGTGGATTCAGCAGATAGACCGACGTGGCTTTGCTATAAGAAAAAAAAATACGCACGACCCGGCACGACCATCTGGTTAAGGCACTCGACTCGTAATCCGAGGATCACGGGTTTAAATCCCCGTCACACTAAACATGCTTACCCTTTCAGCCGTGGGGTTGTAACAATGTGATGATCAATCCCACTATTCGTTGGTAAAAGAGTAGCCCAAGAGTTGGCGGTAGGTGGTGATGATTCGCTGCCTTCCCTCTTATATATACATAGATCTTATAAATAACTCTGCCCTCTACATTCCGACATTCAGTTACACAACCCCTTCCAAACGTGTGGTCAGCTTCCGGTCAGTTACCTCTTTCTTTGTAAACCTGACGATGACCGAAGAAGGTCGAAACGTTGTTTGCTCTTCTATGTAAAATATTTTTTCAACCCAAACGAGCCGTTTTTGCATATATATTTCTGGACAAGTGGGTTTTTCGACATCACTACAGGCCTGGCATGGCCAAGCGCGTTAAGGCGTGCGACTTGTAATCTGAGGGTCGCTGGTTCAAATCCCCGTCGCGCCAAACATGCTCGCCCTCCCAGCCGTGGGGGTGTTATAATGTGACGGTCAATCCCACTATTTGTTAGGAAAAGAGTAGCCCAAGAGTTGGCAGTGGGTAGTGATGACTAGTTGCCTTCCCTCTGGTCTTACACTGCTAAATTAGGGACGGCTAGCACGGATTGCCCTCGAGTAGCTTTGTGCAAAATTCCAAAAATAAACCAAAACAAATAATCGACGTCACTGATTATGCCTTTCCTCTTGTCTTACACTTAAATTAGGGACGGCTAGCGCAGGTAGTCCTCGTGTAGCCTTGCGCGAAATTCAAATAATTAAACATGTATATATGTATCGGATTTATTTGACCACCTATTAGCCATATTTAATTTATCTCTATACTCTGGACACATCCCAGTTTCTTGGAAGCAAGCTAATATTTTAATGTTTAACAAAGAAGGAAAACCAGCCAATAAACCAAACAGTTATCGACCGATCAACCTGACCAGCTGTGTTGGCAAAATTCTTGAAAGAACAATAAGCAACAGACTCTTCACATTTTTGGAAATTAATTCAAAATTACCAGAAGAACAAAACGGATTTAGAAAATATAGACAAACAACAGATCATTTAATTAGATTAACTGAAATAATAATAAATAGTTTTAATGAAAAAAAAGAATGCACTGTCGTCTGCTTCCTCGATATCGAGAAAGCATTCGACACCGTATGGCACAATGGTCTTTGGTTCCGTATATAAAAAATGGGACTACCGCGTGGAATTATTCTCCGGTTATTTATTTTTTTTGGAAAATATAAAATGTAGAATAAACGTAGAGAAAACTTTCTCGGTGTTCTTCACTCCAGAAGCTGGCGTCCTTCCGGGAGGGATGGTTAGGCCTATTCTCTTCATCATGTATGTAAATAATATGCCACTCAAAGACCCAAACTATGGATACGCGTCATAGTTCGCTGATGATGTAGCAATTTGGAAAAGTGCCCGTACATCAGAAATAGCAGCCAATAACTTACAACCACAACTAAACAGATTATGTGAATACTGTGAAAAAAATATAGAATTAAAATAAACACAGCGAAAACACGATTAGTAATATTTTCAAAACCAACGAAATATTAAAAATTTCAACCACAGATCTACATGAACGGAGAGCTTCTCCAGACTGCTACATCTGCAAAATATTTAGGGTTAACACATGATTCGAAACTTGCCTGGATAGAACATGTAAATAACATAAAAACTAAAATTTGGCGATGAATAAACTATGCTAGGAGTCTAACTGGTGAAAACTACGAAACAACACCAGAAAACATCATTAAAATATACAAGACACACATTAGACCAGTAATAGACAATACAGCTCCTGTATGGATCAATGTAAGTGAAAACAAATACAAACCAAACTCCAAACTTTACAGAATACACTAATTACATCAGCATACAGAGTACGTAAAACCACTTCCTCAAAGTTCACGTACAATTACTCAAACACACAAACAATACCAGATAGACTTCCAGATAATACAATAAAATATTTTGATAAAAATTGGCGAAAAAAATGAGTTGTTATGCAAACTAGATAGATACTGCATATATGATGAAGAGAGACCTAAACACCTCTTCCTGTTAAATTTTTAAATCAGATCTTTAAAATAAAATTAAATTTAAAATAATAATAATAAAATAATGCTAAAATAAAACAGGCCACCTACGTTCTAGACTTATTTAAACGAAAGAACAACATAAATGGATATTGTCCTGAAAAGGACCAGATAAAAGTTATGATATAACTTCAGCCATTTTGTATTTACTCGTAATATATTAATCAGGCCACTCCAACTAAGTTATGGAAGAAGAAAGAGGTCTAGTGTACCTGACCCTCCTGGGTATACAAATATATATACCCAAACACCTGGAGAAATAGACAGAAAGAGATATCAGATGTCACCATATAGTCCTGGTTATAACACATATATACCGAAGTGCATCATTAGTATTGTGTATTGGTTTTATTTGTTCTTTTTCTTTTCTTTTCACGATAAAAAACAACAACTTTGCAACTGAAAATACAAGATTGAAATACCAGTGAAAGACAAATAACACGTTAAGCACATTGACGACGAAATCCAATCATTACTTCGTCAAGCGGGACCAAATTAGCGACACCAAAACAAATTAAATCCGATAAGAAGTAAAACCAATCTGTGTTCAGCTAAAGTTGCCACGAACAAAATCAGTTTGTTGAAAACAAAACAAAGTTTGAAGACGGCCCTGAAAGCATCTTGATGTACTCAATCGATTCGAAGTCCTCGGCGTCTTTTACCCTGTGAGATATCTAGTTAGCTCGTGCTGTTCTTGTCACGGATCATAACGAGGCTATACAGAAGATGGGCCGAGCTTGGCTGAATGAAAAGTGGTATTTATTGATAAATGAAAGCTTTAGGCTTTTAATGAGAGCTAAACTACAGCACAGTTTTCCAGTTAATAGGAGTATATATATATATATTAAACTGACGGTTTTATAATGTATACATTAATTAAAAGTTTAGTTAATTTTGTTTCATAAGTTTTAATTTCAAGTCTCATTTCACACACAAAATTCTGCAGTATTACACGGTACTGTTGTATCAACTTTAAACATTGGTGTTTTATCTCTGACTCAAAGCAAACAGAAAAGCGTGCCATGTAGTAGTTGTTAGAGATTAAGAAATATCAGTTATTCTGTACCATGACTCGAAAGTTTAAACATGAACCTAAACTCTGAACATCAGGAACGTGCAGTTTCTAACATACCAGTCACGCTGAGTCGGTGACAGAAATGTCTCTCAGACATTTTATGGGGTCTTAGTTGTGGAAAATATTTGTTTTCAGGGTTCATTAGACTAATGCATTATGTACAGTTGGTTTCTACTGGTGTATGTTTTTTTTTAATTTCTCAAAATGGACGAAGATAAGTTGAAACTAAATGTTATTAGTTTATCTTAAGTTATTTTTCTCTTTAATTAATATAAAATTTTGGTTAGTAATACTTGTGATTATTAAGGACTAAGCTTTTCTTTCTTTTTTGCTGAAAACGTAGTTTACTGTGGACAGGGGAAAATGATAACTTAAGCAAAACATTTTATCTAAAAAATTGCTATAAAAGACCTTGTACTAGGAACAGTTTTTCCTTACGAAAATAAAAATAACACCGAAGACAAAAATTGTACTTCTTAGTTTTATAGATAGATTAGAAAGATATAAATCAGTTTAAGCTTTTGCAACCCAGCAGAATTTTATTTTTTTTTAGTTTATTAAAAGTTTGGTGATAATTCATTTTCTCACCAGAGGGTAGTAGTATTAATAAGAAACGAAAAAAATGCCGTCGGGAGAAAAACAGTCAGTTACTACATGTTACGACTACGTTCTTTTTATCACATTCAGTGTCTATTTCAACAAGAAACTACATTAATATATTAGATATATTACAAAAGAAACACTTAAGAGTTGGCTGCCGTTCAAACAAGTTACGAGAAACTTCAAGGAAATTTAAAGTTTCTATAACCAGTTTGATGAGATTTCACACTTGTTATAAAAACAACGCCATCATCCGGACCCCAAGGAAAACGTTTCAGAGCGAATTGAAATATCTTCTACGATTCTATTGTTATCTGTCTGTACGAAAGGGCTTTTCTTGAAATCTTTTCGTTTTATTTCAATACTATATTTAAATTAAACGCCATTACAGAAACGTTTCTAAAAGCAGTTCCATGTTCGTTCTTGCTGTGATATATAAAGTATTTGTAATTTAACATAATTTTAGTCGGGCTAGGAGTTATCCTTGGTATAAATTTTGAGTAGAGGAGAGAGGCTACACTTGGTATTTTAATAAGTACCGAAGAAAAGAAAACTAACAAATGTGAATACATTTTATTACTCAAAGTATTCCATGTACTGAATTTTTTAAACTTATCGTGTTTTTCTTCATAAGTGCCTGTAATTGCCTTGTGGTCAGGACATCAGCAATCTGCAGGTCACAAGGTTAAATCGTCCCATTGAATCTTTTATAACCTTTCAGCTGTGGAGATACAAGTTCAGCCTCATTGTTCCTCAGTAAGGAACAGTCCAAGAGTTTGTGGTGTTTCTCTTCGTTATAGCCTATTAGTTAAGAATTAGGGACAGTTTAACGTAGAAGATGGTTCTCGAGTGCGCGACATTCATCAAAATAAAATTTTACTAAAGTTTGGAATAACTAATTCACAACAGTATATGAATTTCTCATACAGGTAAGTAATAATTATTTTACTTTTTATTATTAAAATATAGAGAAGATAATTTACGATCACTTCTGCTCATAGTTTTAAACCTTCAGGTTTATCATTACTACAGATACAAATAGGTCTAGCGTGTGTTAATGTTAGACATAGCAATGTAAATACGAACTTCAACATTTTGTATATTTGGCATTCCTCAACGATATACACTTTAACAGTTAGACCAAGTAATTAATTTAAATGTTTAATATGTATCATAGTCGTTATAATTAATTACAATATTATTATATCATTTAATGCACAACATTTCATATAATATGAAATATAAGTTTGGTTTGAATTCCGCGCAAAGCTACACGAGGGCTATCTGCCCCAATTTACTAGGGGTAAGACTAGAGAGAAGGCAGCTAGTCATCACCACCCACCGCCAACTCTTGGACTACTCTTTTACCAACGAATAGTGGGATTGACCGTAACATTATAAAGCCCCCACGGCTGAAAGGGTGAGCGTGTTTGGTGCGACGGGGATTCTAACCCGCGACCCTCAGATGACGAGTCGAGTGATTTAACCACCTGGCCACATGTTGTGACAAAGGTGGTGTGATGGTGCACAGTAATTTGAAGAAGAGAATCTGGCCAATACTATAATCTCCTAGCATGTGGACCACTCAATGATGCAGTTTAATTGGATTCTAAAATTAAGGCTGTTACTATGAGCAAGTGACACTCAGGTCAGGTAATATTAGTTTTAATGGTTACTGCATTTAAATCAGATTATGATATTAGCACAATTACTGGAAGTAAATAATATGCAAGGTAATTCACACCGGTTTCAGTGGTTGTCACGTTTACCCTGGATCCTGGAACTGACATTTATTTCAAGATAGTTAAAAACAATCTAAGTTACCAACTAAATAACAATACCTGTAACTAACACTGCTGTTACGACAGCTATATTTGGAAAATGTACCTGAATTAACACTCTTACGACAGCTATATTTGGTAAATGTACCTGAATTAACACTGTTACGATAGCTATATTTTGAAAATGTACCTGAATTAACACTGTTACGACAGCTATATTTGGTAAATGTACCTGAATTAACACTGTTACGACAGCTATATTTGGTAAATGTACCTGAATTAACACTGTTACGACAGCTATATTTGGTAAATGTACCTGAATTAACACTCTTACGATGGCTATATTTGGAAAATGTACCTGGAAACACTGTTAAAATGGTTAATGGTACAATGAACAATGGTTAAACTGCAGAGTACGTTTTTGTCAGCAACGAACCACAAACCCTGAATGTTTGGATCAAAGTCGGAGTACATAAGGAACAAAACCATGCGTGGCTTTAATAGCAATGCACAAACATGTTATCCATTCCTCCGGTTGTACATCAAGTATTTAAGTTATTGTGGCGAAACGACATTTTTGGGCTACAGTAATCAAATTTTCAATACTTAATTTTATAATCAGAACATTCACTGTAACAACAAATATCTCTAAAATACGTAAGGGTTACGTATAGCGAGATGACTGTCACTTGTTTCGTTTCTTCAAAATATATATATATATTTTATATTTGTTCTTCAACTACGAAACGTTTATTATACACATGTTGAACGTTTCACGTACGTTACACAGCAACGAAAATAGACAGAAAACTAAAACCATATTTTAATCGAATATCAATTTCTTTTCACCTTCGGTTTCCGAAAGCCGAGTAAATGTCTGCAAGTGACAATTATAAACTTAATTAAACCGTCTAACGGAAATAACCTCAGAACAAAACTTTAACCTGTTCACAAACGAAACTAGAATAAAAACAGCTTTTCATACAGTTTCTCGAAGTGATATAATCCATTCAAAACTACAAAGGTTTAGTACTAGTAAAAATAACACTGAAGGCTAAAATATCTTATCGAACTGTGTTTTACTGATTTGGTAACAATACCAATGAAGACTAAAATATCTTATCACACTGTGTTTTACTGAGTTGGTAACAATACCACTGAACACTAAAATATCTTATCAAACTGTGTTTTACTGATTTGTTAACAATACCACTGAAGGATACAATATCTTATCACACTGTGTTTTATTGATTTGGTAACAATACCACTGAACACTAAAATATCTTATCTCACTGTGTTTTCTGATTTGGTTACAATACCTCTGAAGGTTACAATATCTTATCACACTGTGTTTTACTGATTTGGTAACAATACCACTGAAGGTTACAATATCTTATCACACTGTGTTTTACTGATTTGGTAACAATACCACTGAAGGTTAAAGTATCTAATCACACTGTGTTTTACTGATTTTGTAACAATACCACTGATGGTTACAATATCTTATCACACTGTGTTTTACTGATTTGGTAACAATACCACTGATGGTTACAGTATATATTATGTAAGAGACTCAATCCATTATTTCACTGAACTTCTAAGATAAGATGATATAAAAGACAAGACCTTATTTTAAAAAGACATCAGTAAAGTAGATAGGCGATTAGACACAAATAGATAAACAATGCTAGAAAAAGACAAATTACAAGATAAACGGATAAGAAGAAAAAACAACTTACGTTCTGAAATACAAAAATAGACAGAAAACAAAAGAAATACACAGATAGTTAAAGAAAAACTCAATAGAATGACACGATGTTCTACTTATTATTAATGGACGTGAGCGTTGTGCACCCACCTACATTTGTCATTGTGTTACTTACACCTCTGTCACACCCTCCCCCTAAAAACATGGTGGTCTTGAACCATTCAGAAACCTCAGATAATCACAGCCTGGATTTAGGCTTTCCGGCGGAGCTTCTGAGAAACGACTTGCATAAAAATCCGATTTAATTTAACTCAAATTAATAGAAACTTTCTACTGTATCGATCGCACATAAATACTGATAAGGACTTTGTTGGTTTTTGCGTTCGAAATGTGATAGTAGAAAGCACCAGTTATCACGACAGAAATCATGCTAGGAATTGTGGCTGTAGTCAAGGTTTAAGAAAACGACTACTGTTAGAAATGTTTTGTTTAATAGAGAGAAAAGAAAACAGAGGTTAGTTTAAGTTATTCTGGAGACAATTAGTTAAGAAAAAAACCCATTATGGAAGATTCTGAGACAAGAAATAAGAACTTATTTGTTGTGACACACAGTTACATAATGGCTTATTGTAATCTGCCCATCACGGGAATCGAAACCCGGTTTTTAGCGTTACATATCTTCTGACTTATCGATGAGATACACGGATTCCGCACAAAGCTACATAAGGTTTATCTGTGCTAGCCGTCCCTAATTTAGCAGTGTAAGACTAGAAGAAAGTCAGCTACTTATCACCATCCACCGTCACTTTATACGTCCCCACGGATGAAAGGGCGAGCACGTTTGGTGTGACGGGGATTCGAACCTGCGATCCTCAGATTACGAATTGAGTGCCTTAACCACCTGGCCATGCCGAGCCCTACATGGATAGGAAAGAAAAATTTATAAGTCTGATGGAATATTTCATCTGTAAATATTGAGTGAAGAGGGGACATTGTGACAAAAGAGTGGGGAGTTTTAATTCCTAATATTACGTTAGGAGAAAGACACAGAGAACAGACGAAAGGGGGCGTCTCACACATATATAAACAATTCTGTGTTGAAAGAAAAAATATATTTTGTGTTGAAACTTGTAGTTAACATTGTGAGAGAAAGAAAGATTTTTGGTTAAATATTGAAGAAACAGGAAATAGGAATATAATAGTTTGAGGGGGAAGAAAACAGGGAAAAATAAGTTATTTCAAGACTTCGAGTTGTATAGCATGTAGAGGGTAATAATTTATTCAACACAGTAGAGGGTATGCTCACTGACATCTGTCAGTCAACAGTAATTATGTTGAAATACATAAACAATGTTGTCTTCGATGGAGTGTTTCATTTTCTCTGTTTAATACGAGCCATTCCTTACCTCCCCCAGTAGCTTAGCAAAGTGTCTGCGGATTTACAACGTTAAAATCCGAGTTTCGATACTTGTGGTGAGCACAGTACAGATAATGCATTCTGTAGCTTAGTGCTTAATTGCAAACAAACATTACCTAACAAAATATATTAACGTAAATATCTTTATTCTCTATCAGTAGAGCATTATAATTGTACCCCCCACCCCCCAATGACACAACGGTGTCTCCGAGGTCCAAGATCTGTAACATTCAAGTTTTCATACCCGTAGTGAGATGAATACAGACAGCCCATTGCATATGTTTGTGCTTAACAACATACAAGATTGTTTGTCCTCTGTCCATCGTGGATGTCAAAATACCTGTTTCTAGCGTTGTAACTCCCAGAATGAACCGTCATGAAATTGAGGGGCAAACGACGCTGACAAATATTGTTACTTAGCTTTTCAGTATTTTCCCTTGTATGATTATACCTGTATCTATTAACACTGCATAACACCATGTTGAAGCTGGATGTTGTGTTTGTTAACACAAGTATTTTTATATGTGTATCTATTAACACTGCATAACACCATGTTCTAGCTGGATGTTAAACAAAGTAGTTGTTTCTTAACACAACTGTAGTTTTTATCTCTGCATGTTCAGGAACAATTTATAATTAATTGTTCTTTTCATGTTTTAAAACCGATTTACTTGTAACACCAAATTTCCAGCAATATTTATTAAATTAATTACCTATATTTACAGCAGCCACACCTCTTTAACTAAAACAATCATTCAGATATTTTTAATATTAGGCCTAAATCTAGAGTTTATAAAAGCATGTTTTCAAGTAAGGACAAAACTATGTACCTTCGAGTGAAGTCTAAATTAGTTAAATATGCTTTGAATTTCGCTCAAAGCTACTCAAGTGTTAGCTACACTAGACGTCCCTAATATAACAGTGATAAATAAATATTATGACTGTCCGTTGCATTATAATGTCTCTATAGTTGAAAGGACAAGCATATTCCGTCACAAGGATTCAAATACGAGATCCACAAATATCGAGTCCAACGACCAAACCACTAGGCCATTATATAGGGGAGAAATTATAAATATTTTTTGTGATATAAAATAAACCGTATTGTGCAGATTATTGGAAAAAAAATTCTTTTTTGAAAGATAATGTATTTATGTACTCTTCAACTTCAAACACCAGACGACGTCTTTGTTCGAAACATAAAAAGAAATATTTCATGTTATCCTGAATATTAAAACATAGACGAATAAATTCAGTAGTCACATTTTGAATGATTTTTTTTTGTTTTCTTATGTAATTAAGTACAAAACTGCACAATGGGCGGTCTGTGCTCTGCCAACCATGGGTATCGAAACCCGGTTTCCGCAGACATACCACTGTGCTTAGTGGGAGGCTATTTTAAATACAAATGACTCTTTGTTTATATATATTTACATATACTGTGTTTCTGTTCATGGCTATATAAAGGCCCCAGCATGGCCAAGTGGTTAGGGTGCTCGAATCGTAATCTGAGGGTCGCGGATTCGAATCCCCGCCACTGAACATTCTTGTCTTTTCAGCCGTGGGGGCGATATAATGTTAAGGTCAACACCACTATTTCTTGTTAAAAGAGCAGCACAAGAGTTGGCGGTGGGTGGTGCTGAGTAGCTGCCTTCTCTCTAGTCTCACGCTGCTGAATTAGGGACGGCTAATGCAGATCTCGTATAGCTTTTCACAAAATTCAAAACAATCGAACAAACAATAAAGTTCAACAAACATCTTACTTTTTGCTGTTCGTATCCTCTGATGCAGATCGAACCTCAAGCGCTACCTAACGGTGGTAACAAATATTATTATTATCGACGTATAGCTGATCGTCTCATAATATAAGTTTGTGTTTCCATCCCAAGTGTAACTTGTCACACTCTGATAAAAATAACATCTTTAGTAATGTATGAATGCATTAATCTAAGTACGTTTAAAACCGTATTATTTTAACACACCAATCACAAAAACACACACACACACACACATACATAGTTTTTTGTGGTATATTTCTCGTTAAGCTTTCTACATGGACAGATCAACCAGAAAGAAAAATGTCAAATAATGTCAAAGGAAATGGTAAAATGAACAACACTATAAATATTTAGTTACAAGCTAGTGACATCACTGTGTGATATGTGTACAACATGAAGTGACAACGCTGCGTGATATGTGTACTACATGAAGTGACATCACTGTGTGATATGTGCACTACATGAAGTGACATCACTGTGTGATATGTGCACTACAAGTGACATCGTTGTGTGATACGTGTACTACAAGTGACAACACTGTATGATATGTGTACAACAAGAAGTGACATCGCTGTGTGATATGTGTACCACAAGAAATGTCATCGCTGTGTGGTATGTGTACAACATGAAGTGACATCGCTGTGTGATATGTGTACAACATGAAGTGACATCGCTGTGTGATATGTGTACCACAAGAAATGTCATCACTGTGTGATATGTGTACCACAAGAAATGTCATCACTGTGTGATATGTGTACTAAAAGTGACATCACTGTATGATATGTGCACTACAAGAAGTGTTATCCCTGTGCGATATGTGTACTACATGAAGTGACATCACTGTGCGATATGTGTACTACATGAAGTGACATCACTGTGTGATATGTGCACTACAAGTGACATCGTTGTGTGATATGTGCACTACAAGTGACATCGTTGTGTGATACGTGTACTACAAGTGACAACACTGTATGATATGTGTACTACATGAAGTGACAACGCTGCGTGATATGTGTACTACATGAAGTGACATCGTTGTGTGATACGTGTACTACAAGTGACAACACTGTATGATATGTGTACTGCATGAAGTGACAACGCTGCGTGATATGTGTACTACATGAAGTGACATCGCTGTGTGATATGTGTACCACAAGAAATGTCATCGCTGAGTGATATGTGTACTACAAGTGACATCGCTGTGTGATATGTGTACTACAAGAAGTGACATCGGTGTGTGTTATGTGTACTACAAGAAATTAAATCGCTGTGTGATATGTACACTACAAGAAGTGACATCGCTGTGTTATATGTGCACTACAAGAAGTGTTATCCCTGTGCGATATGTGTACTACATGAAGTGACATCACTGTGTGATATGTGCACTACAAGTGACATCGCTGTGTGATATGTGTACTACATAAAAATACAATATCAATTCCGTTTTAAGTGGCGGCTGTAGGAAGTCATATTTTTGCATGTTTCGGGGCGTTTTACCCATTTTAGCACCCCCCTTACCCCAAATGACACAGCGGCATGTTTGCAGACTTACAAGCTAGAAACCAGGTTTTGATACCCGTGGTGGGCATAGCACAGATAGCCAGTTGTGTTGCTTTGTGCTTTACTTCAAATAAACTTTTTTTGTATAGATCGAACGTATAATGTCCTCTTTCCAGTTAAGCGACAACCTGCAGTCATGCTCGCTGATTCACAATACAAGGAATATCGAACGCCTCCTGGTTGTAGAATTGATCGATGTCAATATTTGTTTTTATTCTAGAAAACATTATGTGCGTCTATGAGTGAAGTTAGAATAAATAAATGATACCCAGTGTTGTTGCTTTCATCGGTCGATCGGGCTACACGAAGTTTGAACGATAACAACTCATAGCTTTCATCATCAAATCTTTTAAAATCGTAATAATTTGGTAATGTTTATAACTTCCATTTTGCTTGCGTCATGGTGGCTGAGTGATAAATTTAAGATAATATAAATTTGGTTTTGATACTCGCGGTGTGTAGCTTTGATCTTAATAACAAACAAATAAAATTCATAGTGATGATAATAACCAGTGATGACGAAAAAACCCACTTGTAGAGAAAAATATCTGTGTAAAAACGGCTGCTATGGATAGAGAAAGTTATTATATAGAGGAGCGAACAATGTTTCGACCTTCTTGGGTCATCGCCAGGTTCGCTTCTCTACGTAAGAAATTGTCTCAACCCAAACCAGCCGTTTTTACGTACATAGTGGCGAAAAGATTCCATAATCTAACGAATTACTTTTTCAATACGACAGTAATAACGTGTCCGAGTGATTTTCTTAAATTATATTTTAACTTAGTAACAGATCAGTGGACTGAACATGTCTGTTGACAAGAAGCCTCAAATCGGGTGTCAAGCAGTTCTATATTTATATTAACAATAATCGGTTTTAACGTACAAGTAATCACCGCCAAAACCCTGGTTGTTAACAATAATAAGTTTTAATGTACAAGTAATAACTGCCGAGACCCTGGTTGTGTGTGATGATAATGGTGCAACACATTGTGTTTTATATTATATTATCGTGATTATTTATGGGAAAAAAACAATTAAGTAAGATGAATCACAGATTTGATATGTGTAGCAGTTGTAGATGTTACGGTAGAAATTACCGATAGTGAATTGTTTGTTTTTAGAATTTCGCACAAAGCTACTCGAGGGCTATCTGTGCTAGCCGCCCATAATTTAGCAGTGTAAGACTAGAGGGAAGGCAGCTAGTCACCATCACGCACCGCCAACTCTAGGGCTACTCTTTTACCAACGAATAGTGGGATTGACCGTCACATTATAACGCCCCCACGGCTGTGAGGGCGAGCATGTTTGGCGCGACTGGGGCGCGAACCCGCAACCCTCAGATTACGAGTCGCACGCCTTAACGCACTAGGCCATGCCGGGCCACCGATAGTGAAACCAAGAAACCAGACAGAACCAACTTACAGCAATAAGATTTCAAATTGTATTAAATCACAATGAGAATATGTTTTAACGTAATAATAGTTGTTTAATCTAACAATATTTCAATAATTACGAAGCGATATTGATACACGTACAGAATTATTAATGATTAACTGACCTGAACAGAATCGATAATTTTTAAATGAAATATACGCCTTAACAAGACCAATTTCTTCGTCGAATACAATTTCAGCTTTTGTATTTTTTATGTTACTGCCACTCGCAATTTCACGTTTTCTAACAGCTTGAGCGTTATGGCTATCGGCAGTCTGTTAGGCCTCTTGAAGGTGTTAACTTCCCGTTTCCCTAAGAACGAAATATTCACTGAACTCTAGAAACTTCCAGACTGTAATAACTACCGCACATTAATGTCATCTCATTCCATTTGGAATGTTCGTTGACCTCCAATGTGCATTCCAGAAAGTTTCGGCACTTTACGTATTTCTAGGCCAAGTCAGGAGCGTTCCTAAATATTCAACAACTTTTCCGTTGTCAACGGGTGTTCGATTAGAATAATTCCTGTTAATTATGCAGAGGATCTGATCACGTTTATTTGGCATTTAAATTTTGACCACGTATTGAGTTCAGTATAAACAAACAAGATTTACGTCTAACCATTGTCGAATTATTATTTAAAAATTAACATGAACGTTTTGCACAAGATGTAAAATCTGTATGGAACAGTTTTTCCCAAATTTGGTCCAAATCCACACTCGAATAACTGACACATTTTCTGTAGTTGGGAGATAGAGCATTGTTAGGGTTTTGAGTTTATAATTCTGCAAAGTTTGATGGGACTTTTACCACATTTAATAGGCACGTAAAGGTTGAGACTTCATATCACGCTACAAAAAATAATATGGATTATTGATCTTTCTGGATCTGAGAAGGGTTTTATGAGCTTTCGAACGTGACATCTGACGTTATCCAATATAAAACACGATGTTTTGAGACGTAGCTGTGGGAACATGGTGTGTAATCTCTGTAATTACTCGTTTTTAATTGGATTAACGTGACTTTCGTAAAAAGAACTGGCGAATCAGCAAACTCGTCTTATTGTCACTGAAGTGAGTGAAGCAACCGCAGTGTTGACGGAAGGAAACTGAGTTATCAATTCTAAGAAATTATCAATAAAAGTAAAAAAAAAAAGGGCATTTATTAATTTGTCAAGCACGAGGTATCTGTAATATGAAGTGCTGGCGAGGCCTTTTGGAAAATACCGGAAGTAATCAAACCGCTTGAGATATTTAAAAATATAACTGCTAAGCCTAATCTAATCATTACATGGAAAAGTTAAGATTGTTGTCACAGAAACCGATGTATGTATTCAGGCATGTTTCGACAAGTAAAACTTTACGTTTTTAAACCTAAGCTTCCAGGTGATCATGTAAGTGAAGACTGGTTAGTTTTTAGTCAGGTACCTAAGCTTCCAGGTGATCATGTAAGTGAAGACTGGTTAGTTTTTAGTCACGTGGTTGTTTGTTTTTTCATGGACGGAGTTCCTTCGAAAGGAAAACATCAATACTAATTTTTCATATAGTTTCCTTAGGAAACAATTTGGTTTGAATTTCGCGCAAAGCTACTCGAGAGCTATCTGCGCTAGTCGTCCCTCATTTAGCAGTGTAAGACTAGAGGGAAGGCAGCTAGTCGTCACCACCCACCGCCAACTCGTGGGCTACTCTTTTACCAACAAATAGTGAGATTCACCGTCACTTTATAACGTCCCCATGGATGAAAGGGCGAGTATGTTTGGTATGACGGGGATTCGAACCTGCGACCCTCAGTGCCTTAATCACCTTGTCATGGCGGGCCGAAACAATTTAAGACTATTTTAAAATAAGAACATTTTCCGAGGTAAAAATAAAGAATTGAAATTGATTAAAACACGAGCTAGATCTGTTTAAAGAAAAACAGCAAGGGTCGTACTTAAGAGTATATATTATCTTTATAAATATTTTTATATAACGATAACAAAGTTGTGTAAACAAGAGAAAAGAAACGCCAGTTTCCTCTCCAAATACGAACTTCGGGAAGTCCTAACAACTCCCCAGCATCACAGTGGGTTGTCTGCGGACTCTCGCATATTTAGTTAATACGATTATTTTCCACTAAGACCTTCTTAGTTTTAACGTTTATCTTTTTCTTGGTTTGTTTACACAATATGCTGAATGAACTAACCCTTACTTATCTTCAATTAACTCGTGTGTAGTTTTCGAGGAATATTTTAAGAGACAAAACAGCAATTCTACAGAATCAATCCTATATTAACATATAAAAAATAATAATATAATATAATATAATAATATATATAATCCTATATATTAATTACCTGCACCGAAGATCATCAACATGCTCGTGTTTGGGTTAAAACGAATACGGTTTGTTCGATTCGCACAGTTTGAGAAGCAATGTGACATCAATTAGCAGGATTGAAAGGAGAAACGTTCTTAAACCATTTAGAAATTTCATTTGCTCGAAGTTTTAAACCGTGATATCAAATACTTGATGTACGAGTTATCTAACAGCCAAAGTTTTAATCTCGAGTATAATTCAGCTGATCAGGATATAAAAATTTATACAATTGGTCTCCAAATACTGTGAAACCAATTACATGTATGTACATCATTTATATTTATTCTTGAATATCGAATATTTATCCGTGAGTAAAAAAAAATTAAGTTGTAACAAATATATATTTATTACTTGTAACCTAAACGGTATGTTTTGGGACACTTAGGTTAAGCAGCCAGGTCAAAGGTCAATGGGACTCAGTTTTGAAATAATTAACAGAATGAAGGCAGTTATTCAGCAGTATCTCCTTGGATGGATAAATATGCGGATTTGTAGTCAGTCTGTATCATCGTGCGCCCGAACTTTGGACCTTCAACTCCGCAGCCCGACACGCCAGTCACTTGGTCTGATAACAAATATTCCCTTTAAAATCGAAACAATTAAAACCCCAATATGCCATAAGTGATTTTCTATCAAGTTATCATTGACGGCTTATATGTATCTGTCGTATTTAGTGTTGCTATCCAATAAAATCTACATTTCTGTGCTAATCGGAGTAAAAGATAAACAACTGTTTATATTTGTTTTTTATGTGAATAACTGTATCTAAAATTCAAGTTCAGGAACGACCGAGAACTGAGACCTTTGACCTGAAACATTTCCACAAGATTTAGCATAAAGTGCAAAGTTTCATGTTCTTGGTAATTAGAAATGTCTTGTTATGTTAGTGGCCCTGTGAAAAAATTCTTACAATATTAATTAGAAATGTCTTGTTATGTTAGTGGCCCTGTGAGAAGTTTCTTACAATATTACAATTAGAAATGTCTTGTTATGTTAGTGGCCCTGTGAGAAAATTCTTACAATATTATAATTAGAAATGTCTTGTTATGTTAGTGGCCCTGTGAGAAGGTTCTTATAATATTACAATTAGAAATGTCTTGTTGTGTTGGTCGCCGTGTAAGAAGGTTCTTACAATATTACAATTAGAAATGTCTTGTTGTGTTGGTCGCCGTGTAAGAAGGTTCTTACAATATTACAATTAGAAATGTCTTGTTTTGTTATTGGCCCTGTGAGAAAATTCTTACAATATTACAATTAGAAATATCCTGTTGTGTTAGTGGCCTTGTGAGAAGGTTCTTACAATAATACAATTAGAAATATCCTGTTGTGTTAGTGGCCGTGTAAGAAGGTTCTTACAATATTACAATTAGAAATGTCTTGTTGTGTTAGTCGCCGTGTAAGAAGGTTCTTACAATATTACAATTAGAAATGTCTTGTTGTGTTAGTCGCCGTGTAAGAAGGTTCTTACAATATTACAATTAGAAATATCCTGTTGTGTTAGTGGCCCTGTGAGAAGGTACTTACAATATTACAATTAGAAATATCCTGTTGTGTTAGTGGCCCTGTGAGAAGGTACTTACAATATTACAATTAGAAATATCCTGTTGTGTTAGTGGCCCTGTGAGAGGGTACTTACAATATTACAATTAGAAATATCCTGTTGTGTTAGTGGCCCTGTGAGAAGGTACTTACAATATTACAATTAGAAATATCCTGTTGTGTTAGTGGCCCTGTAAGAAGGTTCTTACAATATTACAATTAGAAATGTCTTGTTGTGTTAGTGGCCCTGTAAGAAGGTTCTTAGAATATTACAATTAGAAATATCCTGTTGTGTTAGTGGCCCTGTAAGAAGGTTCTTACAATATTACAATTAGAAATGTCTTGTTGTGTTAGTGGCCCTGTAAGAAGGTTCTTACAATATTACAATTAGAAATATCCTGTTCGTAGCTGGAAGTGAAAGTTCTCAGAATAGTTTGAACACAAATATTCTGTTATGTTAGTAACTTTGTAGAAAGCGATTTAGTGGTTGTCTGAATAAAAACAAACCACTTCGCTTCGTCAGTGAGCACGTAAGTGTTTGGTATTAACGTGTTACGTGCATGTGAAACACAGTGGTTGAGAAGAGACAGTAATAACTATAGAGAACATAACACAACAGTATTTAAACTGTAGCTTGTTCATTATATATTAAATATTAAATGTAAGTTATAGAGTCTCCTCGTGTTTTCTGCTGTGTCTCATCTGCAGATTTCCCCGAAGTGCATTTTGATCTTATAAACTGGAAATGTGTGACATTTTGATCTTATAAACTGGAAATGTGTGACATTTTGATCTTATAAACTGGAAAAGCGTGACATTTTGATCTTATAAACTGGAAATGAGTGACATTTTGATCTTATAAACTGGAAAAGCGTGACATTTTGATCTTATAAACTGGAAAAGCGTGACATTTTGATCTTATAAACTGGAAATGTGTGACATTTTTTCTTATAAACTGGAAATGTGTGACATTTTTTCTTATAAACTGGAAATGGGTGACATTTTGATGTTATGAACTGAAAATGTGTGACGTTTTGATCTTATAAACTAGAAGTCCATGGCATTTTGATCTTATAAACTGGACATGCGTGACATTTTGATCTTATAAACTGGAAATGTGTGACGTTTTGATCTTATAAACTGGACATGGGTGACCTTTTGATGTTATGAACTGAAAATGTGTGACGTTTTGATTTTATAAACTGGAAATGCGTAACGTTTTGAATGCAAAGTGTCCGAATTTTCTAACAAATTTTATTTTAAACAAAGAGAAAAAAGATGAGTACGTTTTGTATTTATCATAGATTAAATAGACTTCTTTTACAAGGTAACAATCTCTTGTACCTCAAATGGAAACAGCTATAGTACCTCACATGGTAACATCTATAGTGCTTTACATGGTAACATCTATAGAACCTCACATGGTAACATCTATAGTGAAGACACTATGCAAGAAGACTCGATTACTCCATATAACATATTTAAATTTGTTTAAGGTTTACAGTTTCTGGTCAAAACCCTCAGTTGACAACATAGAAAATCAGCAATCGAATCATTTTTTATTCACTTTTGCTACTCTAGTTGCTGAGATACGTTTAAGACAATTACAGATAATTGTAAAACGTTAGCCTCGTTATATCAAAGCAACAGAAGAACTGTGATGGTTTTGACTCATGCGCATGCGTCAAATAAGAAGATGAATTTCATTTTTAACAAAGTTGCGTTGAACACTCGCTACATTTTTGTCCTAAGTAGCTCGTGTGATAAACATTTAGTTTACCAAATGAAACACGGAAACTACGTGTTTTTCAGAAAACTCTGAAACTTATTCATTTCCAATCAGCTTGTACTAAAATTATAAAACTTAATTTTTGCAGATAAACAATTACCCCTTATTTTTACTGCTAACAATTTTATAAACAACACACACTTCTTGGATAACACTTGATATTGTCAAATAAAACATACACGTTTTATCCAAAGAAGTTAATTATTGGTCCCGCCAAACATGCTCGCCCTTTTAGCCGTGGGGGCATTATAAAGTTTCGGTCAATCCCACTATTCTTTGGTAAAAGAGTAGTCCAAGAGTTGGCAGTGGGTGGTGATGACTAGCTGCCTTCCCTCTAGTCTTACACTACTAAATTAGGGACGGCTAGCACAGATCGCCGTCGAGTAGCTTTGTGCGAAATTCAAAACAACAACAGAATGGAAAAACTACCACAACGTTTCATGGGTCGTCACTGGTTACTATTCCTAACATGTTGATATAAAAATAACGAAGGTCCTTAGAAAGAAATGTTTCCTAACTGTGAGTTGAACAAGTGTACATTAAGGTCCAGTTGTGAGATAACTTCCAACTGAGCCTTGTTATATTGTAATGACGGCGCTTTTGGATAAAAATAATTGTGTTGAACCGTATCGGATGCTTTCCATAAATCAAACAGAATTAGCCGTGTAAGTCTGTGTTTATCTACTAAATCAGTTAGCCTGTGATAAATGTCTGATACTGCAAAAACTCTACATTGAAACTTTTGAAATTTGAACTGGTACCTGATAATGTATTACAATATATATTACAAACCTTTCCAATCGGAAGCAAATGCCTCCAAGTGGCGCAGAGGCACATCCGCGGACTTAGAACGCTATAAATCAGGTTTCGATACCTGTGGTGGGCAGGGAACAGATAGTCCATAGTCCAGCTTTGTGGTCAGTTACAAATAAAAGATAAAACCCATTTGAAAATAGTAGACCCTGCGTTAGCTTGGGGGTAGTGCCCCAGTGGCACAGCGGTATGTCCTCGGACTTACAACCCTATAAACCGAGTTTAGATTCCCGTGACACAGATAGTCCATAGTCCAGCTTTGTGGTTAACTGGAAACAAACAAATTGAAGTAAACAGCTCTTTTATTTCAGAAATTAAGAATAAAAGTAAAAACGGCTGTTGGATTGGTTGAGAAACAGCTGTGGCAAAATGATGTTAGAAACACAGCTGTGGCAAAATGATGTTAGAAACACAGCTCTGGCAAAATGATGTTAGAAACACAGCTCTGGCAAAATGATGTTAGAAACACAGCTCTGGCAAAATGATGTTAGAAGTTTCTTAGTGGTTCCTTTGTGATATTATTATATATTCTTCACAGTATCAGCCCAACTAAATCACCAGTTCTTTATATGGACTTAACACGCTTATCTCATCAATATCCAAATTTCTTATATTAATTATGATGTCATCCACAACAAATAGGGTGAAGAATATTAGATTCTGATTAGAAGTTTTCAAAGTAGTTTCTAAAAGATGTGTTCTTATTACAAATCTGATTAGACATTTCATATCGAACGTTAACAAAGGATAATTAAATATATACATAAATGTTGCCAATATTGGTTATTTAGTGTTTTGTTATTCATATTATTGTTCATATTGTTTAGTTCTGAATAACATTTACGTTCAACGAGTAGAAATTTATTATACCTGAAGCGTATCTTTACCCATTTCTGTGTATTAATTAACTCCGTTGTTTTTGTTTCTGGAATTTCGCACAAAGCTACTCGAGGGCTATCTGTGCTAGCCGTCCCTAATTTAGTAGTGTAAGAGTAGAGGGCAGGCAGCTAGTCATCACCACCCACCGCCAACTTTTGGGCTACTCTTTTACCAACGAATAGTGGGATTGACCGTCACATTATACACCCCCACGGTTGGGAGGGCGAGCATGTTTAGCGTGACGCGGGCTCAAACCCGCGACCCTCGGATTACGAGTCGCACGCCTTAGCACGCTTGGCCATGCCGGGCCTATTTTCATTCTATTCACTTCTATTTCTACTGTTCCAACATTTTCTTTCTATTCGCTTCTATTTCTACTGTTCCAACATTTTCGTTCTATTCGCTTCTATTTCTACTGTTCCAACATTTTCTTTCTATTCGCTTCTATTTCTACTGTTCCAACATTTTCTTTCTATTCGCTTCTATTTCTACTGTTTCAACATTTTCGTTCTATTCGCTTCTATTTCTACTATTCCAAGATTTTCATTTCAGCTACGCTTTCTTCATAAAAACTTTGGTAAAACTGATGATTCCCCATACTCAACCTGTTTATTTCTGGGTAGTTTTAGTTGTTGTACATAAAGTTAGTTTTGTGGTAGTGAATTCTATAAAGGTTGATAATTGGTTGCTGGGGAAGTGTATCTTGGGGTGGGGTCTTGGATACAACGTTCTAAAGGCTTCACTTCTGTGACCAGAGAGATAAAACAGTATCTTAAACAACTTTTTCAAAGAATTTTCACACAAACTATCAACATAATTTCACAGAAAAACTAAAAAACAACCTTACACAAAAAAATATTAATTATATAAACAATTTAAAACAAGACAACAACAAAGTTCTATAAGTAGATAAAGGCAATGCTATAGTTATAATGAACACAAATAAATACATTCAAAAAATAAACAACATCTTGTCAAATACAAACAAATTTAAACCACTAAACAGAAATTCAACCAAAACACATGAAAACTAGTTGAACAAAACACTACTACAAATAAAATAACAAACAATTTAAAAAAAAACATTTATTCTTACCTACGAAAGACCGACTCACGCACACCACAACTACCCAAATCTCACAAACCTGATTGTTCATTTCGACCCATAATGTGGACCTACGAATCATTTAACTACAACCTCGGTAAATATATACCGTGGGAATTTTCTAAATATGTAACATCAGCCGGTTTCTTTTTCAAAGACTCTTGTCTTTAAATCTATTCTTAATCAACTAAATCATAAAGCCTTTATGGCCAGTTTTGATGTAATCTCTCTCTTCACAAAAGTCCCAACAACTGAAGCTTCAAGATATCTTTAGAACTTTATATCCAAGACTTTATATCCCATTGATGCACATCCTTAGTAACCAGTTAGCAACCCGTATAGAATTAACTTCGACCTAAACTACCTACAAATAAATGACCTCAGTATGGGGAATCCCATGTCACCAGTTCTATCCAACATTTTTATGACACAGATTGAATCACAAGCTATCATTTCATTCTTACATCCACCACTAGACTGGTACAGATATGTTGATGTTACAATGGCTGGATTCACATCTACAGAACACACACTTAGTGTTAAATCATGTTAACTCGATACAACACAACATTAAGTCCACCTGTCCACAAAAACTAACCGAATAACATTTCTTAATCTCAAAATCACTAGAACTAATACACAATTCAAAACAGAAATCTGCAGAAAAATCACCCATACTGAATTATACATTCCCTGGGACTCAGCACAGGAAACAAAACAAAAAACTCAACATATTAAGAAACCAATTTAACAAAATAAAACAATACTTCATCAACATCAACAAATTTCCTCAAAAACCGTGGAAAAATTATATGCACACACCTAAAACAACAACAGATCCCAAGATACAACAAACTACAAAACCTTACACTGCTGTATACCATATGTTCATGACATCAGTGAAAAAATAACCAACATTTGGAAAAAAAACTTACAACAAAACACAATATTCCAGTACAACACCGAATTTATTCAAAAAAAAAACTATGTAAAAACTACACTGACAAACACAACACCAACATAATTTATAAAATACAATGTGATAACTACCACGAATTATGTATTGGAGAAACAAGCAGAAAAATGGAAACCAGATTCAAAGAACAACAAAAAAAAACACCTTCACACGTTTTTGAACACCGTAAGTCAAATAAACACAACATAACCATAAAAAACACCAACATATAAAGCAGGGAAACAAATATAAACAAACGGCAAATCAAAGAAGCCTTACTTATACAGCAACTAAAACCAAAATAAACCAATATAAAGGAACATATTCGTACCTGTACTAATTATTCCACGCTGGGACAGCAGTAAGTCCACGGATTTACGACGCTAAAATCAGGGGTTCGATTCCCTTCGGGTGGACTCAGCAGATTACCCAATGTGGCTTTGCTATAATAAAGCACACCCACATTTTATACTAATTAATAACCGGACATCCAACTGCAGCGCCCCCTAAAATCCCGTACCGGTTTAAACTCTCGTCCCTATGGCATGTGTCCGGCAACGGTCACTTGCAAACTTTATCTTTCTTTACCTGAAGATGACCTAGGAAGGTCGAAACGTTTTTCTCTGCTTATGAATAAAAGTCTTAATACCCAAACCAGCCGTTTTGAGATACATTCATGATGGTTCAGTTTTACGAGTTGTAAGAAAGAAACTCACCAAGTACATTCTACAAACACACAGTTTAACATATTTTTCTGTTGTCTAATAAAATATGTAACAAATTAACAAAATTTTCAAGAGTGAAAAACAAAACCAATAAATCATATAGCAATGATATTTATTGTAATATTCATTTCTTTACGAAATTACACACAGCTTAAATGTTGTTTGAATGAAATACCTTGCAAATAAGAAAACTGAAACTAAAATTAAAACCAGTCATCACGTGGTAATAACAGCATACTCGTGTTGCACACTCGTTGCACCAAAAGTTTGGCTAATCAAAAAACAAATAAGATTGTTTAGAATGGAAAAGCGGACACGTTGTCTGAACTCCTCAGATAATTCTTTCTAACCATATGAGTTTTGTAGCGTTCGGTCGAGAAATAATTTGTATAACTTAATACGTTGGAAAAACATAAATTCCAACTTAGGAACTACAGCGAATAATTGGTTGTTGTTTTGGAATTAAGCACAAAGCTACACAATGGGCTATCTGTGCTCTGCCCATCACGGTTATCGAAACCCGGATTTTAGCGTGTAAGTCCGCAGACATACCGCTGAGCCACTGGGGGGCTACAGTGAATAAATAATTAAAGTTATTATTCATAATAATATAATGATTAAAATTAATTAAAATTAATTCTATTAGTTATTCAGGTGTAATTAATTTGAATAACCTGATTGGTCTTTTTCACATTAAATTTATATACATAAAGCTAATTAAATCAGCCAGTATTATTTCTAAACTCAGACATTCTGTCCAGAACAATACTGATTAATTATGTTTTTGATATTTATTATATTAGCATTAATTCTACTATTTATTTTAGCGTTATGTTCTTAATTAACTCCCTCGGGGATTTTTTTTTCACAAAATAAAAAGTCTATAATAGTATTTCAACCACACTGTGTCCATCACGTCCATTGCTGACCACAAGGGTATTTATTACTTTTATTTGACTGCTGTAGGTTACGCTAGTTATTCCGTATTCATTACGGGAGGCCTGGCATGGCCAGGTGGGTTAAGGCGTTAGACTCGTAACTTGAGGGTCGCGGGTTCGAATCCCCGTCACACTTAACAAGCTCGCCCTTTCAGCCGCGAGGGTTTTATATTATTACGGTCAATCCCACTATTCGTCGGTAAAAGAGTAGCCCAAGAGTTGGCGGTGGGTGGTGATGACTATCTACCTTCTCTCTAGTCTTCCGCTGCTAAATTAGGGACGACTAGCGCAGATAGCCCTCGAGTAGCTTTGTGCGAAATTCAAAAATACAAAAACAAAAAATAATCATAACAGAAAAGTTAGTTTACGACCTACTTTAACAACCATATTATATTTAATTGTAATCCATAAGGCTTAGAACTTATGACACTAGGATTATCCCAAGAATGTTGATGCTAATAAGCAATAACACGGAAAATTTATTCTGAAGGATTATGATGACAGTTTATACCATTACTTTCCAAGCTTTTCTTTACATAGTTTATCGAAGTACTGTTCTCTCCTCACGTACTGTGGAAAGGTCATATTGGCTTTAAACGTTTATTGGAAAAACCACACAGCGCTATTTAGTTGGAAAAAAAAAACTTTTAAAATAAGAGTCGTTAAAAATCAACGTAAAATACTTCCCAAAGTAATACTTGTTGTGAAGCATTATAGTTGGTTTCATGTGTTTCTAAACGACATTTAAACAATATATTACAGCCGTTGTTTTTTCATTTCGTAAAATCATTACAGTTCCTACAATAACAAAGGAGTTTATGTTTGTAGATTCACTAATGTATCTTCGATATTTCATGTTCTGGTGTCTAAAACTTCTAGTATTGTTATAATATAGCGAGATTTTGTTGTCAACACATGTAATTTAACAAAAACCTGTTTCTTATTGCATATTTTCGCGTTTAATTTCTATTTTATAAGCACCCGAATGTACGAATCTGACTCGCTGATACATTCATACATGTAAAAAATTTCAATGATGTTTTGATGTATAATTCTCACAAATATATATATGTATATACAGTAGATGGTAGTTTTGAAGACGTGCAGGTAAGTTTAAACTTTTTATTTCGTTTTCGCAGTAGAGTTTTTAAGAAAACATGTTAAGTGTTATTCACATTGTATCCCTACAGCTGGGTATTGAGGGACTACCTCTACACATATTTCTCCTGCAAGAATGCATCTCACTATCCGTGCTCTATTGTTTATACATTATTTTTATGGCCTGGTGGTTAAAGCGTTTGACTCGCAATTTGCCGGTAGTGAGTTCAAATCCCTGCCATTGAATATTCTTGCCCTTTCAGCCGTGGGGGCGTTATAATGTAACTATAATTTTCACTATTTATAGTGAAGAGTTGCCGGTGAAAGGTGAGGACTAGTTGCCTTCCCTCCCTCTAGTCCATCACTGCTAAACTGAGGACGGCTAGCGCAGATAGCCCTACGTAGGTTTGCGTCAAATTCAAGCCAAAGAAGCAGATTTTCGTTAAAACTGTCACTTCTTCTATATGTTTGACAAGTTTCGTCTTTTATGTGAAGTACGCGAAATAAAAGTCACTGTTAAAGCGGAAAGAGTACATAACCTTAGAGATTGGTTGTGTTACGAAGATACATTTTCTTTACACATATTTTAATTAACAGTTGATTTTGAACAGAAAGATAAAGAAATATTTATTTTTATGTTATATTGGAATACAATGAAACTGTTTAAGGTTGAAGTGAATGAAGAAAAAAAAAAGAAACAAGGAAAACCACACAGATAACACATTCCTCAGCTGCTCTATTCCCACGCAGCTCGTCGCGCCATCTGTAGAGAAGGAATCTGTGCTGATCGCATGGCCGATGTCCTACAGTTTATCGGAAACTTTTGAGCGGTTACAAAGGAGAAAACACTGCTTTATCGACTGGCCCTAGATACCGTCAAACTGAGCTCAGAAGCCGTCTTTTGAGCAGAAAGCAGTGGACTTCTTGTTACCTATGGAGGGTTAAAATAATACCCGACATGGGAAATCTCCAAAACCTGTCAAAGCAAAGCCGTTTGGTGATAGTTGTCTTGTTTGTCGCAACGTTTAAGTGTAAGTAACTCGATTACTAGTCATTTTTATTGACTTATTCCTAACGTGTTTCCCTTTTCGATGAAACACTTGCTCTGTTAACAAATCATTTTGGACATTCGAGCAGGATTTACTTCTCAATAATTTTGAACTGATAGCTATTGTTCGTTAGTTTTCTATTATTCATTAGTTTTCTAACAAAATACTTTATTCTCTGTTAATAAGATTTTTTTAAAGGAACTAATATTTACGTAATGGTTTTCATTTATCGGTATTTTACACGACTAAATATATTTATATAGTTTGAAATCACCGGAATATTCACTACATTCGTTAGATAGTGATTTAAGTTGTACTTCAAGTGGTAATGACGTTTATACGACTAAAGAAACTTTACTGGAAACCTTACACTATATAATATAGTTACATTTAAAGTGACCGTTATGTTTTTATTGGATACCAAAACATAATATTGAAGACTTTTCGGTCATCTATTGAGATAGACGTTTGTAATGTGACTAAAGGCGGATTCCTTCAGTGCTGATGGTAAAGCCTACCTGGGAAAATCTAATTAACTATTCAGGTTGTTAACAAATAAATTTACCATTTTGTTCACCCGAATAATGTTGTTAAACATATATATATGACAAATCTGTCGACTGGGGCTAGTTATTCTGTAGGATGGCTAGGATGGCTAGAGCTAGTTATTCTGTAGGATGGCTAAAGCTAGTTATTCTGTAGGATGGCTAAAGCTAGTTATTCTATAAGATGGCTAGAGCTAGTTACTCTGTAGAATGGTATATATAACATTAATTCGATGTCGTCGACATTAATTAAAAATAACGCAAACTGTTTATGTTCGCTTCTGGTAGTTATTAAATTTGTTGGGTAGCTAACCTCACACCTAAGTCCCTTAAGAACATAACTTTGTTTTACAGACGACACGATCGTAAAGAAGTTCATATATAGAAGAACAATGTCCTTCTTTCCTTTCTATATCATGCCAACCGCTCACTACAAAATGTCTTTATTTTCTACGTGACGATAAACATTCTATGGACTTTACATTTCCTACTTGACGATAAACATTCTATGGACTTCACATTTTCTGTCCCAGCCGTGGGGGCGTTATAATGTGACGGTCAATCCCACTTTTCGTTGGTAAAAGAGTAGCCCAAGAGTTGGTGGTGGGTGGTGATGACTAGCTGCCTTCCCTCTAGTCTTACACTGCTAAATTAGGGACAGCTAGCACAGATAGCCCTCGAGTAGCTTTGTGCGAAATTCCAAAACAAACAAACAAACACATTTTCTGACAGTAATTTTTCTCAGTTTTAAAGCGTTGTTATTCACAAAAACCTTTGTTTCGAAATGAAGTTTTCAACTGATTCCTACAGAACGAGACAAAAGGCTTTCTATTTTTGAACTTTGACATATTTTGAAAGATTAACCTTAAATAACACTAAAAGAGAGGCCACTATATTTATTACAATCTTAAAAGACAGAATTCGATTCCCTGTTGTAGACAGAGTACGTATATTCCATTGCGAAACATTATGCTAAAAACAAAGAACAAAAACATACTGTGCACTTGTGAGATTTTGACATTTCTTACGTTGCTGCGTAACCGAAAATACAGGTTAAATTCAAACTCACCATGTGCGACATACAACACACGATATACGAATTGTGTTCCTTTACATACTGCATTCGTCACGTAGATCTTTACGCCTGTCAAAACATTTCTTTTTCTAGCAACGATATTTGTGTTTCACGAGTGGAACGTCACCAAAACTTCAAAATAAATGTTTTTTCCTTGCCGTTAGAAATGTTCGGTTTAAATATATATACATATATATTTCATTTTTGGATGGAAAAAAATGAAACTGATAAGTATATTAATTACTTTGGTTTCTTATTCAAAGACAAAGAGAAAATACACCTGCAAACGTCACTTTTGTTTATTAGTTTCCAAACTTGGAACGTAGTGGAAAGGTTCTATTGTTATAAATCTTTATTAAAGGTGAGTTCTGATATCATAAACCACTATGAAAAGCAGTTTTATAATTATATGCTGGTATTAAGGAGATTTCTGTTATTATAAATCATTATTAGGAATATTGTATTATTAATTATTACGAAGATTGTATTATTATTATTAATAATTATTAAGAATATTGTATTGTTATTATTAATAATTATTAGGAATATTTGTCTTCTTCTTTCCTTATTAGGAATCTTGTCTTCTTCTTCCTCCTTCTTCGGCCGCTTGTCTTCTTCTTCCTCCTTCTTCGAGCTTGTCTTCATTATTCTTCTTCCTTCTTCGCTTGTCTTCTTCTTCTTCCTCCTTCTTCGATCCTCCCCGCCGTTTTTCTTCTTCTCCCTCATCCTACGTGTCTGTGATATAAATCATTATTAAGATGTTATCTTGTTGTTGTTGTTTTGAATTAAGCACAAAGCTACACAATGGGCTATCTGTGCTCTGCCCACCACGGCTATCGAAACCCGGATTTTAGCGTGTAAGTCCGCAGACATACCGCTGAGCCACTGGGGGGCAAGATGTTATCTTATAAAGCATTATTAAGAGTTTCTATTGACATAAATTGTCATCACCAGCCTAGGTTTATGAATAATATATCTTCTGTAACTCATATTTTTATGATAATGATAGTCCCTATTTACACTTACAAGTTTGACCGGAATAAAATTAATACGCTTCTGAACAAGTTGGAGCTAATGAAATAAAATTTAAAGCAAAAATGTGTTTTTATAGCCAACTACAGTGAGCTATTTGATAAACCCAACAAGGGAAATCGAACCCCTGATTTTAGCGTTGTAAGTCCGTATACATACTGCTGTATTAGCTGGGGAGACAAGTCAGAAATATGTCATACTGAGTAAAGATATAAAAAATAATAGTAAGCTGGACCATCATGAACATTCCTAGATTGTGGAGATTTTGTTGGAGAAAAATTTCGAGAAGTTTATTTTATGAATCTTTGTTGAGAAGATTGTATTATTATAAAATGTTATTAAGAATACTGTATTGTTACAAAATGTCATTAAGAATACTGTATTGTTACAAAATGTCATTAAGAATATTGTATTGTTATAAAATGTTATTAAGAATACTGTATTGTTACAAAATGTCATTAAGAATACTGTATTGTTACAAAATGTCATTAAGAATATTGTATTGTTATAAAATGTTATTAAGAATACTGTATTGTTACAAAATGTCATTAAGAATATTGTATTGTTACAAAATGTCATTAAGAATATTGTATTGTTATAAAATGTTATTAAGAATACTGTATTGTTACAAAATGTCATTAAGAATACTGTATTGTTACAAAATGTCATTAAGAATATTGTATTGTTACAAAATGTCATTAAGAATATTGTATTGTTATAAAATATTATTAAGAATATTCTATTGTTATAAAATATCATTAAGAATATTCTATTGTTATAAAATATCATTAAGAATATTCTATTGTTATAAAATATCATTAAGAATATTCTATTGTTATAAAATATCATTAAGAATATTGTATTATTATTAAATATTATTGAGATAACTGTATTGTTATAAAATATTGTTAAAAGGTTGTATTGTTATAAATATTAAGAACATTGTGTTGTTATAAAATATTATTAAAAGGTTGTATTATTATGAAAGTCATTAAGATTGTATTATTGTAAAATATTAGAAAATTGCATTGTTATGAAATATTAAGATTATATTATAAAATATTAAGAAGATTGTATTTTTATAAAATATTATTAAGATTGTATTATTATAAATAAATTTGTTAGAAGATTGTATTGTTTTGAAATATTAAGATTGTATTATACAACATTAAGAATATTGTATTATATTGAATAATTATCTAGAACCTTCTCCGAGCGCTTGTATACTTTTCAGTTGTTTAATTATTCATAGTATTGTATATCTATTGGAATCCGTTTTACTTCACTATATAAAATATTTAAAATATATATTGTTTATTTTGTACGTAGCACAAAACTGCACAGTAAACTATTTGTGTTTTTTCAACATACGGATCAAACTCTTAATTATGGTCTGGAATATCATGGCGGAGTCACCAACAAGAAGCAAAGTGACAAACTATTCGTTTTTATTTATATCCAAGATTGTTTACGTAAATGATGTCGAGGTAGAACTTGTTTCGTTCTGTCGGATTTAAAAGCTACCAATAACTTTGGTTTCATAAATATAAATTTCTCAAGGTTATGAAAATTCCTTGAAGATGTGAATTTTCATTGCTGACTAAACAGACAAATAAATGCGGATAACAACCGGTTTTCTTCGTGTGTTTCTCGTGTTCTTAGTTTGATAATTAAGCTACGAGTAATCACAGAACGTATAAAAATATGGGGAAAATGATTGATTTATCGTCTCGATGTTTATTAAACTTGAAAGAAATGCATGGCAGGAAAATCTTATATACGTCATACTGTCCAAGTAGTAACGGTTTAATGACTGTTCTTGTAGAAATATCATTATTTTTTGTCGCTTATTGCTAAGTTCGATCAGTAGGAGACAAATGTTCAAGAAAAAATTTATTGTGCTATTTGGAGCTGCAACTGACAGAATCAGGTCAGTCAAAGAGTTCTTTTGGTCATAATTCAGTGAACCAAATACCCGGAAACGATGTCCCAATACTTAAGCTACAAGTCTGCTTTAATTTGTGTAGTTACTTTCTTGTTACTGCTTTTGGAGGAAATAAGCATCAATTTGGAACGAAACCCACTTTTACTGCGACAAAAGTCACACCGAAATGTTTTGTTAGTTTGTCGATAAGCACAGAGCTACACAATGGCCTATCTGAGTTGTGCCTACAACGGGTATCGAAAACCATTTGTTAGCGTCATATTTCCGTAGGTTTACCGCTGTGGTACTTTGAAACGTGGTCACTACCTTGGTCTTGAAAAAAACACCGAAGTTCAGATTTATCTTATACATCTAGTAAACCACAACAAAGTAAAACATTCAAGAAACACCTCTGGGTACAATAGAGTTAAGTAACTTATGTAATTTGTGGTTTTAAAAAACAGTTTACCAATTTATTTTACTTGGTAAGTAACAGCACATTTTTAATGCAATATAAATTTAGTAAGAGAAACCACAGGGGGCTTAGATTAGAAACTTTAAACAAACAACATTAAAGTGTTTAATATCTTGTGTTCGGTTTAATACAGAATGAAGTAAGATTATCTTGTTTTAAAGTATGTAACCCTTACGTAACTAAATAATCGTAGACTTTAATAGACTTAATCCAAATAATAATAGTCCGTAGACATAACCTGATAATATATTTTTCAACAGACATAACCCGAATAACATTATTCCGTTAAAACAAACTCCTTCGTTACAATAGTTACAGGAATAATTATATCTGTTAGCAGAGGTAAACACTTACAATCAACTTGCAACGTGAAGTAGATATCACCCCCTTTCTTATAATACAATATCCTCTCTTCCATTTTGTCAACATTCTGTTAACTTTTATCATACATTATATATTTTACCAAAATAATTATATATTTTCCAATAACATTCTGGCTTAGTTTAAAAGACAATAATTTACCAGTGTTCTTAACAAACAGTTAGTAGGAAAAAGCTAAGTAAGCATTTGATATTTCTTGGTACACCTAGGGCCAAAAGATGACAACTGTCATATTAATAGATAGATACAGTCACGTGAAAAAGTTAGGACACCCTATGAAAGCCTGTGTGTGTTTGTAACATATTTGGATATATAGATATCTCAATTTTAACAATACTGAGATATTATAGGAATATGACTAGACAATTAAAACTGAAGAAAAGACTTTTTAAGATCTTCTGTAAATGTAATTCTACAAAAATGTATATTCTAACTAAGGGAAAAGTTAGGACACCCCCCGACATGTATTCCCATTTAAAATGGCTCAACTCACAGACAGGTGTATCACACCAGGTGCACATGATTAGAAGATCGTTACATAGCATTTTGAATGAGGCTTGCTGTATTAAAACCTCAGACACTTAGTTTGGTGTGCTCCTGTCTGTTGAGGTGAGAGCAAGCACCATGGTGAGAGCAAAAGAACTGTCTGAGACCTTCAGAAAGAAAATAGTAGCAGCTTATGAGTCTGGTAAGAGATTTAAAAAGATCCCAAAAGATTTTGAAGTCAGCCATTCCACTTTCCAGAAAATGGTCAACAAGCGGAGGGCTTTCAAAACAAGTGCCAGCATGCCCTGGTCTGGTCGTCCAAGCAAGTTCACCTCGAGATGCTAAAAGAGGTCTCCGAACACACTAACATGTCATCACGAGACCTACAGCAGGCTCTGGATAATGTTGATGTGAAAGTGCATGCTTCTACAATCAGAAAGAGACTGCACATGTTTAACTTGCATGGGAGGTGTGCAAGGAGGAAACCTTTGTTCTCTTAGAAAAACATCAAGAACAGACTAAACTTTGCCAGTGAGAATGTAGACGAAGACCAGGACTTCTGGAATAATGTTCTTTGGACAGATATGTCCAAAATTGAATTATTTGGACACCAGAACAGAGAACATATTTGGTGTAAACCAAATACAGCATTCCAAGAAAAGAACCTCATACCAACTGTGAAGCAGGGAGGTGGAAGTGTCATGGTTTGGGGCTGCTTTGCTGCAGTAGGACCTGGACAGCTCACAATCATAGAATCCAACATGAATTTTACTGTGTATCAGAGGGTGCTTGAGGAACATGCAAGACCATCTGTACAAAACTTAAAGCTGAAGCGGAACTGGACCCTGCAACATGACAATGACCCAAAACATACCAGTAAATCCACCAAGGACTGGCTGGAAACTAAAAAATGGGGAGTCCTGGAATGGCCGAATCAAAGCCCAGATCTTAATCCCATTGAGATGCTGTGGGACGACTTGAAACGGGCTGTACATACAAGAAACCCCCCAAACATCTCACAGCTGACAGAATTCTGCATCGGGAAGTGAGGCAAACTTTCTTCAGACCGATGTCAGAGACTGGTAGACAGCTACAAGAAGCGTCTCACTGATGTTATTTCAGCCAAGGTAGGTAACACTAGCTATTAGGGTTAGGGTGTCCTAACTTTTTCCTTAGTTAGAATATGCATTTTTGTAGAATTACATTTACAGAAGATCTTAAAGTCTTTTCTTCAATTTTAATTGTTTAGTTATATTTCTATAATGTCTCAGTGTTGTTGAAATTGAGATTAAATATCTGTATGTCCAAACAAGTTATAAAAATACACAGGCTTTCATAGGATGTCCTTTTTTACATGACTGTAGGTGGTGATTTAGAATTATTTTTAAAAGAAACGTATTCAAGCGTATCAATGGTTTACAACAAAGAACAACTCTGTGAAAGTTATACATTCAAAACAAAACTGTTTCCTTTCCTAATGTGATATCAATATTTATACTTATAATATTTATCAAGTGACACTTTCGTCAAGTAAAACGTTTGGTTGTATCTAAAATTATCCATTCAACAAGTTATAATAATCGCTTTGATCCCGGAAAATATTGATAAAATAAGTCGTTACTTTTACAAATCATCATTGTAAAATGTATGTTTTAATATTATTTACACATATTAATGTACAACTCATTTGTACAATGGAAGAACAACCTGTAACAACTGTTTGTTTGTGTCAAACCTGTGAAAAAAAAGACTGGTTTGTTATTTTAATGAAGCGTATTATCCATTTTTCTGTTTGTCTATTGGATACACATAACTGTTTAGTGTAAATGTTATTACTTAGTTTATCTGGGGATTTAATATTTAGTTTACTTTTATAACAAATGGTTAAAAGTAATTATTTTGTTGGAGACAGTTATGATAGGTCTGGTTGCTTAACTCTGTACGAGTCGTTGGTTGTGTCTGCAAATACAGTGTCACCTAGGCTTAACTAATATTTTTGATGTCACGTTAATCGAATCTTCGGTATTTTTCTCTTTACGTAAACTAAGTATTGCTATATCATAGTGCCGCTCGTGTAGTTTGTCGTAAATTCGAAGCCTCGGTGAACATAATATATATATATATATATAGCTAGCTTGCAAACGCAGATTAAGAAGCAGAGAAAAGTACAGAAAAGGTTGAGTGAAGGTTAGTCAGAAAAAAGTTAGAAAACGCGAAGATAGTCTGAATTGGAGTGATCAGCCATAACGGGTGATATTTTAAAGCGAGTTCACAGTTTAATAGAGACAAGGAGAACATATAATTTTGTTAAAGGATGTTCTGAAGTAATGAAATCAGTCTGTGTGGACTTTTAATAAGAAAATGATTGTTATAGTTTTAAATATAACTGTCATATTCTATAGTGTAACGAATTTTTGTGCATACATTTAACTTGTTTTGAATGTATTATTTTGAAACAAATGGATTTTGTGCTGTCCCTTTATTGTTCAAATTTATCGCCAACAAGTCACAGACACCTACCGTGGAAGAATACCAGCTCACATATATACATAAAACCCTGACACTGTCTTTCTCTTTAACAGTCTCTCTGTCTCTCTGCATTACAAGGTATATTACAAGAACACATGTCGCAGGTTACACGAGTATATATGGTAATTCAACAATTTTATCGAAGGCAATCATTCTTCTTCTCCCGCTGTTTCTGACGGCATTTCTCTTCTCCGTTACCGTACGTGTATTCGGATCAATTATAAATGAATCCTCACTTAAGCCAGAGTATAATTAGTCAGCTTTGGTGAAGATATCCATGACCGTGCGAGTTCGAGCTGACCTGAACCGCTAATCTGATCTTTATGGTTCTCTATAAGGTTTAAAATAAATAGATTATTTATGTTATTATTGTTGTATTTGATTCCTCAGCCTATCAGACACGTGCTTTATGAAGTTTATTAATGACACTTAATAATTTAAGGACGTAAATATTTTGTTCTCACTGAGTTAAATGCTCAGAGTTTAAAAGAAACATTAGCCTCCATATTGGGCGATCATATCACAAATGGGACCTCTAGTGTCGTTAATTTAAAACAACAATTTAAGTGAGTTCTTTAAATTTTGATATAGTAATAAAAATATATGCGTACTTTTGACACCTAAAAGATCCATGTACTTTTACGCATGTTAAAACCGCCATGACGAATTATGACGTGTAAGTGAATTTTCGTTACTTTTAATCAAAATAAGATTGATACATTGTTGTTATTTTCAATTTCGCGCAAAGCTACACAAGGACTATCTGCGGTAGCCATCTCTAATTTAGCAGTGCAAGACGACAGGGAAGGCAGCTAGTCATCATTATCCACCGTCAAATCTCGGGCTACTCATTTAACAACGAAAATTGGGATTGACCGTAGCTTTATAATGCCCCAACTGATGAAAGGGTGAAAACGTTTTGTGTGACGGGGACTGGAACCTGTGACCCTCAGGTTACGAGTTGAGCACCCTAATCACCTGGCCATGCCGAGCTCCCGATACGTTTGTTAACTTTATCACGAAGATGCTCATTGACCCGAAGGACCGGCGTCCCCATGACCTTCAAGAAAGGTCAACAACGTTACAGGTTCAAAGATTTAGAGAATTAACTTTGTAGTAACTATGAATTTTGTGCTCACTGGTTACAACTTAATGCGTTGACTATGACCGTAATAACCGACAAACAATCACATTTCCCGACCGAAACTGTATTATTTACTGACCACGAGTGACCTGCGAGAGAAGATCTGATAAAGAGTCCAAACATTTCCCATTCGCACGGAACAGCTTTTGATGTTCGCTTAATGTGACCCCCACGTCCAAAGCGTGGGCTATAACGGCCTTACTGATACCAGGACCGCCTCCATAAAAGAACCGATCTGATTTGTATGTGAATATTTAACCAGTTTTTGTGAAATCCCACGTCTCGGCAAGATGTTTGAGAAACACAGAACAAGACCATCGGAGTATGAGACTTCGTCTCTAAAGATAATTTATCTCAACTTGAATTTAGTTGTTGTATAACAACACACCTCGGCCGCCTTATTTCCGTAACAGTAAGGTTCAGAAAAATAGGTTTCAGTTTCTTTTATCCTCGTGCTGGTCAGCCATGTTGAAAATCAAACCACGACTGCTAATGCTGCGCACATAAAATAGATACCTGGGAGTTACGTCTTATAATCGATATCAGGGTTCTCTGCTCTTGTTGAGTTTTTAGTGTAAAGAATTACTTCTGTTCTATGCAGTGAGATGAATCGAATAACGTTCTAAGTCTTTAAGGTTACTGCCGACGTAAGTACTCCAACTTCTATATACTCAGAGCTTTATAATATTCATGGATAACTGAATACAAAATGCTGAACAGACTATGTGTATTAAACCGGTCATTCAGATAGCTTCATGAATTAAATATTCAATTAAACCATCACACGGGTTAAAAATCAATTATACTACAACATGTTACGTCAACAGTGTTGCCCTTAGTACTGTTCATGAAACATGAGTACTGTTACGTCAACAGTGTTGCCCTTAGTACTGTTCATGAAACATGAGTACTGTTACGTCAACAGTGTTGCCCTTAGTACTGTTCATGAAACATGAGTATCGTTACGTCAACAGTGTTGCCCTTAGTACTGTTCATGAAACATGAGTACTGTTACGTCAACAAGGTTGTCCTTAGTACTGTTCATGAAACATGAGTACTGTTACGTCAACAGTGTTGCCCTTAGTACTGTTCATGAAACATGAGTATCGTTACGTCAACAAGGTTGTCCTTAGTACTGTTCATGAAACATGAGTACTGTTACGTCAACAGTGTTGCCCTTAGTACTGTTCATGAAACATGAGTACTGTTACGTCAACATTGTTGTCCTTAGTACTGTTCATGAAATATGAGTATTGTTACGTCACATTGTTGTCCTTAGTACTGTTCATGAAACATGAGTACTGTTACGTCACATTGTTGTCCTTAGTACTGTTCATGAAACATGAGTACTGTTACGTCACATTGTTGTCCTTAGTACTGTTCATGAAACATGAGTATTGTTACGTCACATTGTTGTCCTTAGTACTGTTCATGAAACATGAGTATTGTTACGTCACATTGTTGTCCTTAGTACTGTTCATGAAACATGAGTACTGTTACGTTATAATAGTTTTATCAAAGTTTAATTTTTTCAGAAACAACTCGGAGTCAGTTTGTTGAAATAATTTTGTCAGAGTTATATCCTTTAAAGAAACAACTCATGATTACCTGTGTTTAATTAAAAAGTACGATTTGGTCGGGTAAGTTGTAACAGTCATGTATTTTTAAAACTTTTCATAGTCTAACTTGAGATATTACCACAAGTTTTTGACAACAAGACCTCTTCTACCATTTTCAGAAGTAGATATATCTACTATATATGATAATATTTAGTCTTCTGTTTTGGTCTGCGTGTTTGGTTTTTCTTTTCGATCAGCTATAAAAAGTTTATGACCAGTCATGGAAAATTTTGATCTCAACCGTAATGCGTTTACACTTTATTGTTGGATTTGTACGAATTAAATGTGACCGAAAGTTTACGTATGGCATTAAAACCATTTACAGATCTAGACGGGTAGACACACACTGGTTCCTTTCTGATGATCTAGACGGGTTGACACACACTAGTTTTTTTCTGGTTATTTAGACGGGTAGACACACACAAGTTCCTTTCTGATGATCTAGACGGGTAGACACACACTAGTTCCTTTCTGATGATCGAGACGGGTAGACACACACTAGTTCCTTTCTGCTGATCTAGACGGGTAGACACACCCTAGTTCCTTTCTGATGATCGACACGGGTAGACACACACTAGTTTTCTTCTGGTTATCTAGACGGGTAGACGCACACTAGTTCCTTTCTGATGATCGAGACGGGTAGACACACACTAGTTTTTTTTCATGGTTATCTAGACGGGTAGACACACACTAGTTCCTTTCTGATGATCTGGATGGGTAGACACACACTAGTTCATTTCTGATGATCTAGACGGGTAGACACACACTAGTTCATTTCTGATGATCGAGACGGGTAGACACACACTAGTTTTCTTCTGGTTATCTAGACGGGTAGACACACACTAGTTTTCTTCTGGTTATCTAGACGGGTAGACACACACTAGTTCCTTCTGATGATCTAGACGGGTAGACACACACAAGTTCCTTTCTGATAATATAGACGGGTAGACACACACTAGTTCCTTTCTGATGATCTAGACGTGTTGACACACACTAGTTTTTTTTCTAGTTATCTAGACGGGTAGACACACATTAGTTCCTTTCTGATGATTGAGACGGGTAGATACACACCAGTTCCTTTCTGATGATCTAGACGGGAAGATACACCACCAGTTCCTTTCTGATGATCTAGACGGGAAGATACACACTAGTTCCTTTCTGATGATCTAGACGGGTAGACACACACAAGTTCCTTTCTTGATGATCTAGACGGGTAGACACACACTAGTTCCTTTCTGATGATCGAGCACGGGTAGACACACACTAGTTCCTTTCTGATGATCTAGACGGGTAGACACACCCTAGTTCCTTTCTGATGATCGACACGGGTAGACACACACTAGTTTTCTTCTGGTTATCTAGACGGGTAGACGCACACTAGTTCCTTTCTGATGGTCGAGACGGGTAGACACACACTAGTTTTTTTCATGGTTATCTAGACGGGTAGACACACACTAGTTCCTTTCTGATGATCTGGATGGGTAGACACACACTAGTTCATTTCTGATGATCTAGACGGGTAGACACACACTAGTTCATTTCTGATGATCGAGACGGGTAGACACACACTAGTTTTCTTCTGGTTATCTAGACGGGTAGACACACACTAGTTTTCTTCTGGTTATCTAGACGGGTAGACACACACTAGTTCCTTTCTGATGATCTAGACGGGTAGACACACACAAGTTCCTTTCTGATAATATAGACGGGTAGACACACACTAGTTCCTTTCTGATGATCTAGACGTGTTGACACACACTAGTTTTTTTCTAGTTATCTAGACGGGTAGACACACATTAGTTCCTTTCTGATGATTGAGACGGGTAGATACACACCAGTTCCTTTCTGATGATCTAGACGGGAAGATACACACCAGTTCCTTTCTGATGATCTAGACGGGAAGATACACACTAGTTCCTTTCTGATGATCTAGACGGGTAGACACACACAAGTTCCTTTCTGATGATCTAGACGGGTAGACACACACTAGTTCCTTTCTGATGATCGAGACGGGTAGACACACACTAGTTCCTTTCTGATGATCTAGACGGGTAGACACACCCTAGTTCCTTTCTGATGATCGACACGGGTAGACACACACTAGTTTTCTTCTGTTATCTAGACGGGTAGACGCACACTAGTTCCTTTCTGATGATCGAGACGGGTAGACACACACTAGTTTTTTTTCATGGTTATCTAGACGGGTAGACACACACTAGTTCCTTTCTGATGATCTGGATGGGTAGACACACACTAGTTCATTTCTGATGATCTAGACGGGTAGACACACACTAGTTCATTTCTGATGATCGAGACGGGTAGACACACACTAGTTTTCTTCTGGTTATCTAGACGGGTAGACACACACTAGTTTTCTTCTGGTTATCTAGACGGGTAGACACACACTAGTTCCTTTCTGATGATCTAGACGGGTAGACACACACAAGTTCCTTTCTGATAATATAGACGGGTAGACACACACTAGTTCCTTTCTGATGATCTAGACGTGTTGACACACACTAGTTTTTTTCTAGTTATCTAGACGGGTAGACACACATTAGTTCCTTTCTGATGATTGAGACGGGTAGATACACACCAGTTCCTTTCTGATGATCTAGACGGGAAGATACACACCAGTTCCTTTCTGATGATCTAGACGGGAAGATACACACTAGTTCCTTTCTGATGATCTAGACGGGTAGACACACACAAGTTCCTTTCTGATGATCTAGACGGGTAGACACACACTAGTTCCTTTCTGATGATCGAGACGGGTAGACACACACTAGTTCCTTTCTGATGATCTAGACGGGTAGACACACCCTAGTTCCTTTCTGATGATCGACACGGGTAGACACACACTAGTTTTCTTCTGGTTATCTAGACGGGTAGACGCACACTAGTTCCTTTCTGATGATCGAGACGGGTAGACACACACTAGTTTTTTTTCATGGTTATCTAGACGGGTAGACACACACTAGTTCCTTTCTGATGATCTGGATGGGTAGACACACACTAGTTCATTTCTGATGATCTAGACGGGTAGACACACACTAGTTCCTTTCTGATGATCGAGACGGGTAGACACACACTAGTTTTCTTCTGGTTATCTAGACGGGTAGACACACACTAGTTTTCTTCTGGTTATCTAGACGGGTAGACACACACTAGTTCCTTTCTGATGATCTAGACGGGTAGACACACACAAGTTCCTTTCTGATAATATAGACGGGTAGACACACACTAGTTCCTTTCTGATGATCTAGACGTGTTGACACACACTAGTTTTTTTCTAGTTATCTAGACGGGTAGACACACATTAGTTCCTTTCTGATGATTGAGACGGGTAGATACACACCAGTTCCTTTCTGATGATCTAGACGGGAAGATACACACCAGTTCCTTTCTGATGATCTAGACGGGAAGATACACACTAGTTCCTTTCTGATGATCTAGACGGGTAGACACACACTAGTTCCTTTCTGATGATCGAGACGGGTAGACACACACTAGTTTTCTTCTGGTTATCTAGACGGGTAGACACACACTAGTTCCTTTCTGATGATCTAGACGGGTAGACACACACAAGTTCATTTCTGATTATCTAGACGGGTAGACACACACTGGTTCCTTTCTGATGATCTAGACGGGTTGACACACACTAGTATTCTTCTGCTTATCCAGACGGGTAGACGCACACTAGTTCCTTTCTGATGATCGAGACGGGTAGACACACACTAGTTCCTTTCTGATGATCTGGATGGGTAGACACACACTCGTTCCTTTCTGATGATCTAGACGGGTTGACACACACTAGTTTTTTTTCTTGGTTATCTAGACGGGTAGACACACACTAGTTCCTTTCTGATGATCGAGACGGGTAGACACACACTAGTTTTCTTCTGGTTATCTAGACGGGTAGACACACACTAGTTCCTTTCTGATGATCTAGACGGGTAGACACACACAAGTTCCTTTCTGATGATCTAGACGGGAAGATACACACCAGTTCCTTTCTGATGATCTAGACGGGAAGATACACACTAGTTCCTTTCTGATGATCTAGACGGGTAGACACACACTAGTTCCTTTATGATGATCTAGACGGGTAGACACACATTAGTTCCTTTCTGATGATTGAGACAGGTAGATACACACAAGTTCCTTTCTGATGATCTAGACGGGAAGGTACACACTAGTTCCTTTCTGATGATCGAGACGGGTAGACACACACTAGTTTTCTTCTGGTTATCTAGACGGGTAGACACACACTAGTTCCTTTCTGATGATCTAGACGGGTAGACACACACAAGTTCATTTCTGATTATCTAGACGGGTAGACACACACTGGTTCCTTTCTGATGATCTAGACGGGTTGACACACACTAGTTTTCTTCTGCTTATCCAGACGGGTAGACGCACACTAGTTCCTTTCTGATGATCGAGACGGGTAGACACACACTAGTTCCTTTCTGATGATCTAGATGGGTAGACACATACTCGTTCCTTTCTGATGATCTAGACGGGTTGACACACACTAGTTTTTTTCTTGATTATCTAGACGGGTAGACACACACTAGTTCCTTTCTGATGATCTGGATGGGTAGACACACACTAGTTCCTTTCTGATGATCTAGACGGGTAGACACACATTAGTTCCTTTATGATGATCTAGACGGGTAGACACACACAAGTTCATTTCTGATTATCTAGACGGGTAGACACACACTGGTTCCTTTCTGATGATCTAGACGGGTTGACACACACTAGTTTTCTTCTGCTTATCCAGACGGGTAGACGCACACTAGTTCCTTTCTGATGATCGAGACGGGTAGACACACACTAGTTCCTTTCTGATGATCTAGATGGGTAGACACATACTCGTTCCTTTCTGATGATCTAGACGGGTTGACACACACTAGTTTTTTTCTTGGTTATCTAGACGGGTAGACACACACTAGTTCCTTTCTGATGATGTGGATGGGTAGACACACACCAGTTCCTTTCTGATGATCTAGACGGGTAGACACACATTAGTTCCTTTATGATGATCTAGACGGGTAGACACACATTAGTTCCTTTCTGATGATTGAGACGGGTAGATACACACAAGTTCCTTTCTGATGATCTAGACGGGAAGATACACACCAGTTCCTTTCTGATGATCTAGACGGGAAGATACACACTAGTTCCTTTCTGACGATCGAGACGAGTAGACACACACTGGTTCCTTTCTGATGATCTAGACGGGTAGACACACACTAGTTCCTTTCTGATGATCTGAATGGGTAGACACACACTAGTTCCTTTCTGATGATCTAGACGGGTAGACACACACTAGTTCCTTTCTGATGATCGAGACGGGTAGACACACACTAGTTCCTTTCTGATGATCGAGACGGGTAGACACACACTAGTTTTCTTTTGGTTATCTAGACGGGTAGACACACACTAGTTCCTTTCTGATGATCGAGACGAGTAGACACACACAAGTTCCTTTCTGATGATCTAGACGGGTAGACACACACAAGTTCCTTTCTGACAATCTAGACGGGTAGACACACACTATTTCCTTTCTGATGATCTAGACGGGTTGACACACACTAGTTTTTTTCTGGTTATCTAGACGGGTAGACACACACTAGTTCCTTTCTGATTATCTAGACGGGTAGACACACGCTAGTTCCTTTCTGATGATCTAGACGGGTTGACACACACTGGTTGTTTTCTGGTTATCTAGACGGGTAGACACACACTAGTTCCTTTCTGATTATCTAGACGGCTAGACACACGCTAGTTCCTTTCTGATGATCTAGACGGGTTGACACACACTGGTTGTTTTCTGGTTATCTAGACGGGTAGACACACATTAGTTCCTTTCTGATGATTGAGACGTGTAAATACACACAAGTTCCTTTCTGATGATCTAGACGGGAAGATACACACCAGTTCCTTTGTGATGATCTAGACGGGAAGATACACACTAGTTCCTTTCTGATGATCTAGACGGGTAGACACACACTGGTTCTTTTCTGATGATCTAGACGGGTAGACACATACTGGTTCCTTTCTGGTGATCTGGATGGGTAGACACACACTGGTTCCTTTCTGATGATCTAGACGGGTAGACACACACTGGTTCCTTTCTGGTTATCTAGACGGGTAGACACACACTAGTTCCTTTCTGATGATCTAGACGGGTAGACACACACAAGTTCCTTTATGATGATCTAGACGGGTAGACACACACTAGTTCCTTTCTGATGATCTAGACGGGTAGACACACACTAGTTCCTTTCTGATGATCTAGACGGGAAGATACACACTAGTTCCTTTCTGATGATCGAGACGAGTAGACACACACTCGTTCCTTTCTGATCAATACTTATTACATATTTGAAAGATTTCATATTCTGTTGAACTGTATTTTTTAACTAAACTGAACAAATATTTATTTTAAAATGTGATCATAGAATTTAAATCAGTCATTTTTATTTGATTTAAAAAATCTATCTATTACAGAATAATTTTTATCATACCCATATAACACTGTATATGTAAAACCACCCAAAAAGTAACTGTCTCTTTGTACTTAGTATGTAATCACCTGACAATATACTGTACATAATGACCCAAGAAAAGGATGTTGGTCTGTACATAATCACCAAGTAAGAAGCTGTTGGTCTGTACATAATCACCAAGTAAGAAGCTGTTGGTCTGTACATAATCATCAAGTAAGAAGCTGTTGGTCTGTACATAATCACCAACTAAGAAGCTGTTGGTCTGTACATAATCATCAAGTAAGAAGCTGTTGGTCTGTACATAATCACCAAGTAAGAAGCTGTTGGTCTGTACATAATCACCAAGTAAGAAGCTGTTGGTCGGTACATAATCATCAAGTAAGAAGCTGTTAGTCTGTAAATAATCAACAAGTAAGAAGCTGTTGGTCTGTACATAATCATCAAGTAAGAAGCTGTTGGTCTGTACATAATCACCAAGTAAGAAGCTGTTGGTCTGTACATAATCACCAAGTAAGAAGCTGTTGGTCTGTACATATTCACCAAGTAAGAAGCTGTTGGTCTGTAAATAATCACCAAGTGAGAAGCTGTTGGTCTGTGCATAATCATCAAGTAAAAAGCTGTTGGTCTGTACATAATGATCAAGTAAGAAGCTGTTGGTCTGTACATAATCATCAAGTAAGAAGCTGTTTGTCTGTACATAATGATGAAGTGAGAAGCTTTTGGTCTGTGCGTAATCATAAAGTAAGAAGCTGTTGGTCTGTACATAATCATCAAGTAAGAAGCTGTTGGTCTGTACATAATCACCAAGTAAGAAGCTGTTGGTCTGTACATAATCATCAAGTAAGAAGCTGTTGGTCTGTACATAATCATCAAGTAAGAAGCTGTTGGTCTGTACATAATCAACAAGTAAGAAGCTGTTGGTCTGTGCATAATCATCAAACTAGAAGCTGTTGGTCTGTCCATAACAAGTGTTAATTGATATGATTGTTTTTATGTTGTGAAATTTCCACTGTTTTTGATTATTAATTTCAAAATACCATTCATAATGTATACTCGCTAGATGGCGTTAAGTGTTGACGCTTCAGAAAATTTTCTTTAAGGAAAATGGTGTTCAGTTTTCGGAAGTAAAACCATCTTTGCTCAAAAGGAATGGAATTTCAGATAAATGTGTGTGTTAAAACTGTAAACTAACAATGTTATTTCTCATGTAACATACCAAGAAACACTCTGTAAGTATCATTTTACTATCATCTAACACATTACTGTAAATATTCACTTCAGAAAGAGAAGCCATTTCTCTCCAATGTAAACACATTTTTACAAAGTGTTCAAACTTGAAAGACGAGATAATCTTTGAAAATACTACAAATATACAATGATGGTTTTAACACGTTTTATGACGAAGCCGAGAATCGCTCAACGTATTTAACGTTCGCTAAAGGTTTTGGTGTAAAACGTAGTTATAGTGGAAAAAGGAAAATATTTTAACAGTGACAACAGACAATTTTATCACTCCCAGATTCTGTTAATTTTTTAATTGTATAATAGCAGTTTATTATTTCAACAAGTCCAGCATAGCCAGACTCGTAATCTTAGGGTCGAAGGCTCGAATCCCCGTCACACCGAACATGCTCGCCCTTTCAGCTGTGGGAGCCTTATAATATTACGATCAATCCCACTATTCGTTGGTAAGAGAGTAGCTCGCCCAAGTGTTGGCGGTGGGTAGTGATGACTAGCTGCCTTCCTTCTGGTCTCACACTGCTAAATTAGGGACGACTTGTACAGATAGCCCTCGTATAGCTTTGCGCGAAATTCAAAACAAACCACTATTACTAAGATCACGTATACTCATTTTGGTTTTCTAGATACGGAAGCGAACCCCGATGCAAAACGGCTCTACGATGACCTGATCTCTCCGTACAACAAACTTGTCCGGCCTGTGCTGAATGTTAGTACCGCACTGACCGTACGGATAAAGATGAAACTGTCCCAGTTAATCGAAGTGGTAAGTCCTGGGTTTCTGTGTCTTGGTGACCTCACACTAATTAATAATACGTTGGAGAAACACGTTTAACTTTGATAATTGACGACCGTCCAGTGAGAGAACCACGTGCAAAGGTAAACATGACTGGACGTATTTGTTTAACCAGAAATATATTATTCGGAAAAAAAAAATTATACGTTTCAAAAATATAACAGAAAACATTAAATGTCTCATGCTTATTTCGCACCCACTTAAATCTCGCTGGAGCGCGAGCTTACTAGTAAACTGTTTGACAACATATGTATAAACTTATCTCTCAATATGCTGTACTTGCTTTTCTGTTACAAGTCAGCCCCCCAGTGGCTCAGCGGTATGTCTGCGGACTTACACGCTAAAATCCGGGTTTCGATACCCGTGGTGGGCAGAGCACAGATAGCCCATTGTGTAGCTTTGTGCTTAATTCAAAACAACAACAACAAGTTACAAGTCAAAAATATCTCGTATATTTACTATAATCTTACCAACTTACAGAAAGTTAAAACTTATTTTAATTAAAGTGTTTGAACATAATATTTCTATTTTGTAAAATCTGTTGAGTTATTACTCCTGAATCGAACCTCAAACAATCCTGTCAGATGTTGAATATTCCAAACGAATTCAAATTAATAGTATCGAAGTTGCTAGATTGTTTCCCAAACAAACACGCAGTAACAACGTTATTTGAGTTAAACACACACTATCTAAATTAGCTAAGTTAAACACATTAACAACATTATCTAAATTAAACATACATTAACTGCATTATTAGAGTTAAACATAACTCAACTACATTATTAAAGTAAAACACATTAACTACATTATCAAATTTAAACACACATAAACTACGTTATTAAAGTTACAGTTAACTATATTGTTAAAGTTAAACACACATTAACTACCTATCATTGAAAACACTAAAGTTTTTCTTTAAACACCGATCCTTTATTTAGAAAATAGGAACTACAACTTTCCTATTTCATTAAAAAAGTTTCTCGCCGTCTACCGTATTTTATCCGCAGAAAATTGTCACTGTGTAAAGCCACGAAATGTGTTAGTGCCAGGAATGTAATACCAAATATTAGCCATGTAACATTTCAATGCATAAACTCTGTAAACCAGAGAAAATAATAACACCTACTTGCACACTCTCGTTAACAGCACCAATTACTTTCACACTCTCGTTAACAACACCACCAGTGTAAGATATACAATATATTCTCTTTAGGTGAGTTGATGGTGCAACATACTGCTTGTATCTGGAAGTTTATTCTAGAAGATAACAATATAAACTAACGGTTAACAGTAAACAGTTTTTAATAATGTAGTTTTATTACCTAAACCACGTTAATGACCACAAAGTAGGGTTAAGTTAATGACCACAAAGTAGGGTTAAGTTAATGACCACAAAGTAGGGTTAAGTTAATGATTACAAAGTAGGGTTAATATAATCTGATTTAAAGTTCCCCTTGTTCTCACTCACACAAAGATATCAGTGAACGAAAAATAACCGGGTAAAATAATAAACTGACATGAATATTTACAATATTCTAGTTTTTTATCAATGTGATAAGAAATATTTAGGACAAACCTCGGGTTTCTTGGACGTCAGACGTTATATATAGAGAGGTGAATTTTAGAAATCACCCTTAATATTTCAACATGAGTGACACCAAGAGGAGATGAGAGGAGTTGATATTTGTTTGTCTCTTCTGTAAAAAGTTTATTAAAAGCTAAATCTCCCAGAATATAAGTCTTCAGTTGCTAGGCGACCCCTAAACAAGAGAAACCCATCCATCACAATATTATCCAATCTCCTGTTTGCTCCAGGAGCTTAATGTATTCTCCATACCCTTACATCTTTCTATTTATTATTTAAAATAAGAGTTTCTCCCCCCAAAGACTCCCCTTTGTCCCTCACTTTCAGATTCCTGAAGTAAGTACCTATTATTATCACTTTAAATCAGGTCATGAGATATTTGAATGTAATGTTACCTGGTTGATATATTTGAAAATAATATTACCTGGTTGATATATTTGAAAATAATATTACCTGGTTGATATATTTGAATGTAATGTTACCTGGTTGAGATATTTGAATGTAATGTTACCTGGTTGAGATATTTGAATGTAATGTTACCTGGTTGAGATATTTGAATGTAATGTTACCTGGTTGAGATATTTGAATGTAATGTTACCTGGTTGATATATTTGAATGTAATGTTACCAGGTTGATAAGTTGAGAAAACTTTTATTAGTCTCATTCAGGACTGTTTTGGAACATACAGTACGTAGTGCCTACTTTAAGAAATAAGCACTTGGTGGTTTAATTAGAGGTTTTGCCAAAAGATACACGAGGGCTATTTATGTATAGCCGTTTCTAATATTGACTCGATTCACTGAACTAAAGGCAGATGGTCAACGGCGCCAACCGTTAATTCTTCGAATTCTCTTGTCCGTCCGAATAATGAAAACTAACGGTTGTACACACGATTCTAAAGAGACGCAAACCAATAATCTAAACCTTACCAGTTCGGATAGTTTGCAAAAGGAATACACACGGACCAGAGAAATGTTATACATTATACAATTTGTTAATAGAGTATTGTGTTAAAATCACTACAGATTTTTGTCGTTTTTGTAAATATTATTTGAGAAATATCAGTGTTAATTAGATATAGTATATATATATATCTACACACGAGTCCTCTGGTGGAATTATATGTAGTATATATATATATTTACACACGAGTCCTCGAGTGGAATTACATATAATATATATATCTCTACACACGAGGCCTCTAGTGGAATTACATATAATATATATATATATCCACACACGAGACCTCTAGTGGAATTAGATATAGTATATATCTAATTATAAGTGTTATTATTTTCACATCACATATATATAGTATATATCTAATTATAAGTGTTGTTATTTTCACATCACATATATATAGTATATATCTAATTATAAGTGTTATTATTTTCACATCACATATATATAGTATATATCTAATTATAAGTGTTGTTATTTTCACATCACATATATATAGTATATATCTAATTATAAGTGTTATTATTTTCACATCCTTCTTGGCTCCCGTTTAAAATACTTCAGAACGTATTTTAGTACCAGAGAGTTATAACTTATTTTAATGTGTAGTTATAACCTATGCTAATGTGTAATTCCTTTGTACGTAAGATCACTTGTTCTAGTTTTATTTCTCTTTATTTAACCCTGTCTTGTGTTCGCACCTTCACTATATGTACCAATGGAAGTGATTAATAATAGAGGTTTTTAATCCGGAGAAATATACCTTGGTTGAGTAGAGTGGGGTAAGAGGAAACAGATAGATACATCAGCAAACCAAATGTACCTTAGAACGGCTGGTGTGCGTATTAACACTTTTATTGATAAGCAGAGAACAATGATTCAACTTTCCTAGGTTATTTTCAGGTTAACAGAACGTCATCAAGAAATCAGCAAACTCTAAGTAAGCCTATTTGTTTACGTTAGTTAAGCCTAATTGAGTTTATAGAAACTTGGTTTCGGTGGATTAGTTAATATCCCGTATAATAATAATAATATCGATTAAAAAACAAGCTTTCGCATTCGATACACTTTCTTGTATCTGATGGATGGTAGGTTCATAATTATTTAACAAATAAGTAAAAATATGACTGCCACACTTGCAAGTTCGAAGATCCAAAAACAAGAATCACGTGTCATAATTTAAACTTCATTTGATTGTAAAACCTAACTCGACATGATTGTTGTCGAGGAGATATTGAATGGTGTATCAGCTAAGCCTTTCATTTAAAATCACTGCTTTCCAAGACATGTTGTCATCAGATCAAAATGTCGACTAGTGGCGCGATTACCAGGAATGATGTATTTTAATACGGGGAAAAAATAAGAACACATTGTATTAATTATTTGAAGATGAGCGAGAGAAAACTTTGTTTTTCACAACGCATTAGAAGTACTTCAACTCTTGTATTTTGGAACAAATGCGGCGAATGGTTCGATAAATTAGTGGAACGATCAACGACGAGACGAAACGGCAACGCAACGGGTTCTCTGGGATTTTAAGTGATTAAAGTCACTCTGTTTTTATAGTTCCTACATAAACAACTAATACTGTCAAAGATCAAGATGTGCGATAAACAAACGACTTGAACGTTATCAGGGTATAAAACAATCCAAACATTGCCAGAAATCAATCGTTCTGAACGTTATGAGAGATCAAACAATCCAAACATTGCCAGAAATCAATCGTTCTGAACGTCACAGACCAAACGTAATCAATATGTAAAATGGTTAAATATTAAGTTAATGCTACTTCTGCTAACTAGTTGAATTGTATTCATGGTCTGAGTTAATTTTGTGATAATTCGAACAGGTATCAGTCCCTGATTTTTAGCATTATTAGCCCACAGACTTACCGTCCAGTACTAGAAGTACAAGAGAAATATTTTTTGGGATGTTATATTATGAATAACGTCGAAGCTACTTTTTAATAATTAATTACTAATGTTATTTAATATTTTCCGATTACAAGTAGTACTGAAGAGCACTTGAATCTCTGACTTATTTAATGATACAAAACATTTTAATATCATTACCAATTGAAATCCCCTTTACAGACATGTGGATATTTACTAACTCGGCATTTATAAACTGAGAGAAACACAAAATCATGTGTACTGACTTCCTAAAGCTTGCAAACACCAGCGGTGTTCGTTTTTATTCTCTCAACTAAACCTAATTATTAATTAGTTGTTTTATGTTTCACTAATTGTTTTAATTAGTAACTATTTATTCTCCAGTTTTATCCTAAATGTTGGCTGTTACCTGATGCTGTTTTCGTGTTGTTTTTCACTCTTATTACAATTTTTTTCCAGTTTTATAAAAATTATAATGTATTCTTTTATCAGTTGGCTATCATTGCTGTTATCGATATGTTCGGCCGTAAACCCAATAATATCTCTCACACTACAAATTGAAGCTAACTTTAAGGTGAGAGAGCATATAATACACATTGAAGTGGACTGTTCGAGGTGAGAATATTCGTATTCCTCAAAAGCGCACACTGTATTTCATTCGTTTATTTGCTATTGGACATTAAGTGCGAATGTGTTACGAAAGTTTCTATTGTTTCGTGTTTTAACCATTCACGGCTAATAATATAAATAACAACAGTGTAACATTAGTTCACTGCTCCTATTTTTATCACGTGGTTTGTCAACATGAAGTCATTCAAAATGTGGTCTTTACTGATCCGTCCATATTTTGTTTATCAGTGTTAAGTGTGTTTCATCACAAGGTGATACATAGACAGTAATTTATTCTGAGAAGAAGTGTTTGTAAGGTGATATATAGAGACAGTAATTCATTCTGAGAAGAAGTGTTTGTAAGGTGATACACAGAGACTAATTTATTCTGAGAAGAAGTGTTTGTAATTTAATTTACTTGAAATCTAAAAACTTACAGAATGACCGGAAGTGCTTTACAAACTCAGTCACATGTTGGTGTTATAAAGTTGACTTGTCGGTGTTGTAAACTTGATATGTTGTAAAGTTAATATATTGGTGTTGTACAGTCTCACAGTATTATTTATAATGAGAAGGTTAGAGGTTAAAGATTTTGTTTTAGCCACATAAGGAATAATACGTACTCTGTCCATCGTGGGGAACCGAGTCTCGGGTTATAAGGCTGTTCGGATTAAAGGGTTGTGTATCTGTAAACTTACCACCGACCCGCGGCCAGATGGAGACAGAAGAAATTGATTGCTAACTGCACGAGTTGTTACACAGAATAGATGTACAAAACGTCAAGTGACATTTGGAGGCTGAATAAAAATTAAGTAACAAACTCAGGACTGAATAAGTAGAGAAACGTTTTGTCACGTTAAATATCTTTAAATGTTTATCATTACTTTTGAAACATAAACTTCAAAAAGTAAGTTGATAAAAAATAACCAAAAGAAGTTTAACAACCATCAGAAATAACATTTTCTCAGCCTTTCTGGCGCCTCTGTTGGAAACAAAATACAATAATTTAACACACACGAACATAAAAGTCGTCGTGTACTAGAACGTGAAAAAATGCCAAGGTAGAGAAACTCTCCCTGATGTGAAAGTGGTACTAAAGAAAACCGTTGTTGTTGTTTTTTAATTAAGCACAAAGCTACACAATGGGCTATCTGTGCTCTGCCCATCACGGGTATCGAAACCCAGTTTTTAGCGTTGTAAGTTCGCAGACATACCGCTGAACCACTGGGGAAACACCAGCGAAAATCTTCCCAATATGATGATGGTACTAGAGAACATCTCCCCAATATGATGATGATACTAGAGAAAATCTTCCCAATATGATGGTGGTACTAGAGAAAATCTTCCCAATATGATGGTGGTACTAGAGAAAACCGTCCCAATATAATGGTGGTACTAGAGAACATCTCCCCAATATGATGATGATACTAGAGAAAATCTTCCCAATATGATGGTGGTACTAGAGAAAACCGTCCCAATATAATGGTGGTACTAGAGAACATCTCCCCAATATAATGATGATACTAGAGAAAATGTTCCCAATATGATGGTGGTACTAGAGAAAATGTTCCCAATATGATGGTGGTACTAGAGAAAACCGTCCCAATATAATGGTGGTACTAGAGAACATCTCCCCAATATAATGGTGGTACTAGAGAAAATCTTCCCAATATGATGGTGGTACTAGAGAAAATCTTCCCAATATGATGGTGGTACTAGAGAAAATCTTCCCAGTATGATGGTGGTACTAGAGAAAATCTTCCCAATATGATGATGGTACTGGAGAAAATCTTCCCAATATGATGATGGTACTGGAGAAAACCTTCCCAATATGATGGTGGTACTAGAGAAAATCTTCCCAATATGATGATGGTACTGGAGAAAACCTTCCCAATATGATGGTGGCACTAGAGAAAATCTTCCGAGTGTGATTGTGGTACTAGAGAAACATCTTCCCAATTTGGTCATGGTACTAGTGAAAACTCTGCCCAGTGTGATGATAGTACTAGGGTAAACCTTTCCAATGTAACTGTGGTACAACTGTAGTTTTATTTTTATTTAAGAGAATACATTTCTCTGGCGAGCGTATTAAACAATTATCATCCATTCGTTTCTTAATCTACAAATTATTTTAATTCCGACACAAATTTCCAATATTCTTGGATACTTTACGTCACCCGAATAACCCTCGTTCATCGCAGGAAACACCCAGTCGAATTAAAATCGAATTAGACACTTTTGTAAGCTAAAACCAACATCAAATGTTCATCGTGAAACTACAAAATGAATAGAGGGCGTAGTTCCTTGTTAAAATGATAAAATAATTTCACGAAAACTCTTATGAATTTTTATGAAATGGAAACTGAATATGATTTATGTTTCAACATAATTGTGAATCGAACTGTAACCGTTCTTTCGAAACGAAACTCCAATAACATGTCACACAGACGTTTACTACAATATTCTATTCTTTAATATACCTCTGTCACTTAATTCAAGAGAAACGTGTAATTTATCTGTCTGATTCACTGTCTACTCATTTATCAACATAGCTAGCTATTTTTCTGTTTATTACCTCATTTGTATTAAAGTGTATACACTAATACTTCAGTGTAGTTTTTATATTAAAGTGTATACTCTAATACTTCAGTGTAATTGTTATATTAAAGTGTGTGTACTAATACTTTAGTGTAATTTGTATTAAAGTGTATACACTAATACTTCAGTGTAATTGTTATATTAAAGTGTCTGTACTAATACTTCAGTAAAACTTGTATTAAAGTGTCTGTACTAATACTTCAGTGTAACATGTATTAAAGTGTATACACTAATACTTCAGTGTAATTTTTATATTAAAGTGTCTGTACTAATACTTCAGTGTAACATGTATTAAAGTGTATACTCTAATACTTCAGTGTAATTGTTATATTAAAGTGTGTGTACTAATACTTTAGTGTAACTTGTATTAAAGTGTATACACTAATACTTTAGTGTAATTGGTATATTAAAGTGTCTGTACTAATACTTCAGTGTAACTTATATTAAAGTGTATACACTAATACTTCAGTGTAATTGTTACATTAAAGTGTCTGTACCAATACTTTAGTGTTACTTGTATTAAAGTGTATACACTAATACTTCAGTGTAATTGTTATATTAAAGTGTCTGTACTAATACTTCAGTGTAAATGTTATATTAAAGTGTCTGTACCAATACTTCAGTGTAACTTGTATGAAAGTGTATACCTTAATACCTCAGTGTAAATGTTATATTAAAGTGTCTGTACCAATACTTCAGTGTAACTTGTATTAAAGTGTATACACTAATACTTCACTGTAATTGTTATATTAAAGTGTCTGTACTAATACTTTAGTGTAACTTGTATTAAAGTTGTTACGTTTTTTTATGTTTTTCGTAGACTAAACGCAACAGAAAGACACAGATAACAGCTTGTATAATTTATTACAATAAACTATTATATATATGATTGATATAACATAAATTACATAACAACAATGACAGATATTAAGTTCAAACCTTCAAAATTAATTACAATACAAAATGGTACTGGCCTGTATCTAATAATAGATCTAGAATGAAACTCCAGAAGTCCAGATTAGCAATCCAAAATTCCAGTCTAGGGTGTGAATTTGGTCCCACGAAGAAATTTCGAAGTTTGAATGGAGAATGACGAAGTTTTTTTACGGTGTTTTCGATGAATGTCTCAACTTGTTGTTTTCCAAATTTTCCCGTTCTCCCTTAAACAGTCATACACGTGTTGGCCTGCATTATAACTAGTAATTCGAATGAATCGTAAAGATTGACGAAACAAAATCACAGCTTCTGTAGATCTAACTCTAGTCACAAATCCAAGTTGAATAAACTCACAACAAACACTTAAACTTTCTCAAACGAATGACTGACTCTTCTTCTCTTCGAATAAAAACTAATGACTCTTTTCCTTCTCGCATCTTCGTCTGTTTATATATTTGTAGGCCGATACATCTCGAACCATCTCGTAACTTCCCAACATTCCAGAGAAATCCGCGCATGTCCGTTCTTGCACGAGACTTGTCGTCTAGACACTAGGCCGCCACATTCCATTTATAGTCAATTGATTGATCTACCTTATTCTAGAAATTTCTAAATGTTATTTTAAATGAATAACAACATATTTTTAATTGGTTTAAACTTTGAAAAAATAATATAAATATGGAAATATAAATAATAGAAATGAAAATTTAAATACAAGACGACATGTTGTCGTTTGCAAAACATTTACACAACATTTACATTACAAAGTGTATACACTAATACTTCAGTGTAATTGTTATATTAAAGTGTTTGTAGTAATACTTCAGTGTAACTTGTATTAAAGTGTATACACTAATACTTCAGTGTAATTGTTATATGAAAGTGTTTGTACTAATACTTCAGTGTAACTTGTATTAAAGTGTATACACTAATACTTTAGTGTAATTGTTATATTAAAGTGTCTGTACTAATACTTCAGTGTAACTTGTATTAAAGTGTATACACTAATACTTTAGCGTAATTGTTATATTAAAGTGTATACACTAATACTTCAGTGTAACTTGTATTAAAGTGTATACACTAATACTTCAGTGTAACTTGTATTAAAGTGTATACACTAATACTTTAGTGTTAGTGTTATATTTAAGTCGTATGTTGATACCTTAGTATATATGATGATATGATATTACAAGTTGAGATTTACTTCATGTAAAATTTGTTTTTCTCTTGGAAAAGAGTGATTAATTCAAACAGTAACAACATACAGGGTTCTTTGTTGGGTTTATTAGTATTAATAACAAAATCAATACCGCCCATTTAAACAATACGGTTTTGGTTTGTAAATGATAAAAATGTCCATTTTATCAAACACACACAATTAGAGTAGCTATGATCTATCATTTAATTTCTTGTTGTTGTTTTGAATTAAGCACAAAGCTACACAATGGGCTATCTGTGCTCTGCCCACCACGGGTATCAAAACCCGGATTTTAACGTTGTAAGTCCGCAGACATTCCGCCGAGCCACTGGAGGCAGGTAACCTGAGTCACAGCTTGACAGGTAGCATATGCCATAGTTTGACAGGTTATACATAGTCCAGTGTGACGGGTTACATATGCCATAGTTTGACAGGTTATACATAGTCCAGTGTGACGGGTTACATATGCCATAGTTTGACAGGTTATACATAGTCCAGTGTGACGGGTTACATATGCCATAGTTTGGTAGGTAACATACTCCAGTTTGACGGGTTACATATGCCATAGTTTGGAAGGTAACATACTCCAGTTTGACGAGTAACATATGCCATAGTTTGGTAGGTAACATATGCTACAGTTTGACAAGAAAAACGATAAAAACTGACTTCAAACAGATGGTTTAAACATAGAGGATTCTGCTTCATCTGTTCTCGCCAACATGTTTACGACCCACATTGAAACACAATCCATAGTATCCACAGTTTATCCTCCACTATACTGGAAAGATTGAAATACAATCCATAGAATCCACAGTTTATCCTCCACTATACGGGTAGAGACAAACAATACCTATATTGGCTCCATTTCTATGAAACACATAAATGTTTTCTCTGAACACATAAACTCCATTCACCCTAACGTTAAATTCAGCATTAAATATGTAAATAACAAACAGTTGTGTTTATCAACCCTGACATTATCAGATCTAACACACGATTCAAATTCAAAATCCACCACAAGATAATTCGCACAACCCTGTAGATCCCATGGAATTCCACCCATGAGTCCAAATAAAAAGTTACGATACTGTAAATCTTGTACACACAACTTGAATACTTTGTTCAACTGAATATATCGATGAATGAATCACCTCTATAAGGTATCCCTCCAATCACAGCAACAAATATCTACCGAACATTATCAAAACATTTCTACACAATCACCAAAACAAAAACCTAAAACTCAACTCACAAACAAAATCGACAAAAATACACCAAACAACATTACTTTGTAATTTACCATTTATCACTCATCTCAGCTCAAAAATAACCAACACTTAAAATAAAACAAACTTTCTGTTGATGTCTCATTCGCCACAGATCCCAGCACTAAAATCATTATTAAAAAACCAATAACATAGACTCGCACAATTCCAACAGTTACTTATAAAACAGCATGCAGAAAACGTCTAGTTTTACATCGAAGAAACAGATAGAAAATTGGAAGCCAGATTCACTGAACATAATAAAGAAACCCTCTCACGTTTTCCACCATTGTAATAAAAAAACCACAGTATACCCGTACAAAATACAATAATTTAAAAAAAATGACCAAACATCAATAAATGCTATCTTAAATGAAGAGCAGAGCCTCACCCTGAAATACCACCCCCTGGGGTACCAAGATACACTGCTGGCTAAAATCTTAAGGCCAATGAACATAAAGAAAAATATGCATTTTTCGTTGTTAGACTCAACCACTTATTTGAGTAGAGCTTCAAAAGATGACAATATGAAAGGGGAAAATAAAAATTTCTAGCATTTAACAGGGAAAATGTGGACACTATGAAATTAGCCTAAATACTAGCTTGTCAAAAGTCTAAGACCATGCTGAAACGAAGCTTTAATCGGTAAAAACGTAATGAAATTTAGTGATCTGTGTTTAAGCATTAGCGTTGTCAACATCTCCTGTGCGACATTAGGTAAAAACATGGCAAAGGTTAAAAAGCTGACAGAGTTTGAACGTGGCAGAATTGTCGAGCTGCGAAATCAAGGTCTCCCTCATCATGGCATCGCCGGTGAGACTGAGTATTGTAAAACTGCTGTTGCAAATATCTTAAGAGATTCTGAGGGATACGGAACGAGAATTTCATATGGTTGGCCCAAGAAAATGTCGCCGGAGTTAAGCAGGAGGATTCGACAGATTGTCCGGCAAGACATCAGCCGATCGTCGAACCAGATTAAGGCCCTTACGATGCAGAATGCTGCTAAAGAACAATAAGACGGCATCTACGTAAACGTCTTCAAAGGCTACGCCTCCTTCCACACCACGAAACTGCTCAGTTAAACTTTGCTGAGAAGCATTAAACATGGAACATGGAAAAGTGGCCGAAGGTTTTATTCTCTGATGAGAAAAAATTTAACCTGCATGGTTCAGATGACTTTCAACGTTACTGACACGATAAGGATATTCCATCAGAGACATTTTCTGCACGACGCAGTGAAGGAGGTTCCATCGTGATCTGGGGTGCTTTCTCCTTCCATGGAACAATGGAGCTTCAGGTTATACAGGGGCGTCAAATAGCAGCTGGCTACACTGGCATGTTGGAGAGAACATTCTTATTGACTGAAGGCCCTCGCTTGTGTGGAAATGACTGGATATTTCAGCAGGACAATGCTGCAATCCACAATGTCCGCAGGACAAAGGACTTTTTCATGGCGAATAATGTGAGGCAAATAAACCTCATTGTAAATGTTTGGGAGTGGATGGCAAGGGAAGTCTGTAGAAATGGACGTCAATTCCAAGCAATGCATCATCTTCGTGAAGCCATCTTCACCACTTCAAATAACATTCCAGCCAGTCTTCTTCAAACGCTTAAATTGACCATGCCAAAGGGAATGTTTGCAGTCATTCGCAATGACGGCCGTGCGACTCACTACTGAGACCTCTTGTTGGGCATTTCCTACCCTGTTTCGAGCTTCTTTTTGGTATGGTCTTAAACTTTTGACCAGCTAATATTTAGGCTAATTTCATAGTGTTTACATTTTCGCTGTTAAATGCTAAAGTTTTCTATTTTTATTTTCCCTTCTCTTATTTTAATCTTTCAAAGCTCTACTCAAATAAGTGGTTGAGTCTAACAACACAAAATGCAAAGCTTATAAACCATTACATACTGACATAAATACTTCATAACAACACCTGTCGACTGTGTCTATGCTCTATGAACATTTAAACATACGCATGATTGGGTTGGGTTTTATTTCGTATTTTACACATCAATCAAAATGTGACCATACCAAAGACAGTGCGTAAGAAAAACTTATCGATAATGGAAAGGACAATCGAAGAAAAAAACGTTGTGAATACATACAAATACTGAGTTTAGATGTGGCCTCAGATAACACGAAATTATGGTCTTTCTCAATAGAACCAATAAATATAATACAAGTGATTTGATAACTTCTTACAGCTCAAGCCGTACATCTCACGTGCGTATCTGCTAGAATAGATACATATGTATTTATTTATATTTGTCTTTTTACGTTTCAGAATTTGAAGGAACAAATCATGACGACAAACGTTTGGGTTGAACAGGTGAGTGCAAAGAATTATAGTCAAGATAAGTTTATAAACTACGCCATCTATAATTTAATTATTTTAATTTAGTTGTAATATATACTATTGATATTATTCGGGGATTTTAAAATTTAAAACACCCAAGCAGCGACAATAATTCAACATACATCATAATTTCTGTTTGTTCTAATCTCTTTACCTTCTCCGTTTTAGGATTTAAGGTCGTATTTCACAGACTGTTCATTCACAGAGTGATTTTTTCTCTACCGTTTTTATTTATCTATTTTTAACTTATAATTCAACAACGTTTTGTTATTGAATTACTTTTCTTAATGGTATTATTTATGTATTTATAATGAGGTACAAAACGTGTGATGAAACAGTAGTTAGTATATGTATATTATTCTGTATTTTTGTGTATAGCCAGGTGGTTGAAGCACTCGACTCGTAATTCGAGGGTCGTGGGTTCGAATCCCCGTCACATTAAATATACCCACCCTTTCTGTCACGTGGGCCTTATAAAGTGACGGTTAATCCCACTATTCGTTGGTAAAAGAGTAGCCCAAGAGTTGACTCTGGGTGGTGATGACTAGCTGCCTTCCCTCTGGTCTAACGCTGATAAATTTGGAGTATGTAACATGAAATTCAAAAAACAAGCAAACAAAAATGTAAATCATGACGCACTAAACGTTACGTCATTATCGTGGGTCAAAACTAATGTTAAGTTTTATTCCAATATTGGGAAGATTACAAGCTTCGTGGATCAAAACTAATGTTAAGTTGTATTCCAGTATTGGGAAGATTACAAACTTCGTGGATCAAAACTAATGTTAAGTTGTATTCCAGTATTGGGAAGATTACAAACTTCGTGGATCAAAACTAATGTTAAGTTGTATTCCAGTATTGGAAAGATTATAAACTTCGTGGATCAAAACTAATGTTAAGTTGTATTCCAATATTGGGAAGATTACAAACTTCGTGGATCAAAACTAATGTTAAGTTGTATTCCAGTATTGGGAAGATTACAAGCTTCGTGGATCAAAAATAATGTTAAGTTGTATTCCAGTATTGGGAAGATTACAAACTTCGTGGATCAAAACTAATGTTAAGTTGTATTCCAGTATTGGGAAGATTACAAACTTCGATGGGATCCAAGAGAATATGGCGGAGTAGACATGTTGCACGTGCCTTCTGACCATATTTGGAGACCTGACATTGTCTTGTACAATAAGTAAGTTAATAAAATATGTTGTTTCTTTAACATTTAACCATGTTCTAACTGTGTGTTGGTTCTAACTGTGTGTTGACAGACAGACATAGATAGAAAGAGTTGTATTAATTACAAATATTTTTTATCATTTAAAAATCACTTACAGTCTTAACAGCAATAATAGTATTTGTTCCAACAAAAACGTAATTAGCATTTGATGTAATTATTTTTAACTGAAATACGATAGTTTTGTTTTAAGACACGATAAATAAAGAATTACGTCGTGGACTTCTTTTAAGTTGATGTGTTTTTACACTATCACGTGTTCATCCACTAACTTCATGTGGCTGCATGTGTGTTTTTATATCATGATCGTTTTATACAGTTGTTCTTATATCCTATGGATATTTTTAAAACGTTTTTGTCTGTTTCTGGTCAATTTGTGCTTGTGTTATATTGTGTATGTTTCTGGTCAATTTGTGCTTGTGTTATATTGGATCTGTTTCTGGTCAGCTTGTGCTTGTGTTATATTGGATCTGTTTTTGGTCAGTTTGTATTTGTGTGATATTGTGTATGTTTCTGGTAAATTTGTGCTTGTGTTATAGTGTGTAGGTTTCTGGTCAATTTGTGTTTGTGTTATATTGGATCTGTTTCTGGTCAGTTTGTGCTTGTGTTATATTGTGTATGTTTCTGGTCAGTTTGTGTTTGTGTTATATTGTGTATGTTTCTGGTCAGTTTGTGTTTGTGTTATATTGTGTATGTTTCTGGTCAGTTTGTGTTTGTGTTATATTGTGTATGTTTCTGGTCAATTTGTGCTTGTGTCATATTGTGTATGTTTCTGGTCAATTTGTGCTTGTGTCATATTGTGTATGTTTCTGGTCAATTTGTGCTTGTGTCATATTGTGTATGTTTCTGGTCAATTTGTACTTGTGTCATATTGGATCTGTTTTCGGTCAGTTTGTGCTTGTGTTATGTTATGAACATCACTAGTGTTAACTCTTTGCCAGGACTGGTCATTTCATGAAGACAAACAAACAGGAGTGTTACTTTCAAGGATATATCACCTAGTCCTTAGGTGATATAAAAACTATTGAACAGACCTGCAGTGTCTTACTTCCAACCTAGTTCTTGGACTAGTAAACAATCTGTCCGAGGGTGTAACAGAGGCCTGCTCTGTTTAGAAATACGGTGAGGTAATCGACGCTTAAGAACCGGTTGTACATTATTCTATTTTAATCTATGATAACCGAACAGTTATTAAAGTTAATCTATATTTTGGAAGATTTGATCGTTCGAAATTTACTTTGAGGAATTTCAGTCATACTAGAAATAACTTTATAACATTAAATACATGTCTCACAAAATACATTTTGAGTTATTTAAACCACATCCATTATCTTAGTTATTGTTGTGTTGTTTTTGTTGTTTCTTCTTTTTGGGGGGAATAGAATTACACTATAAATAGTAAAGTTACAGAACATATTGTTACTTATAGTTACGTTACACTAGTTTCATATTGTTGATATATTTAAAACATTGTTATTAATAGGTGTGTTACACTGATCTGATATTGTTGCTATGTTTAAAACATTGTTATTCATAGGTGTGTCACACTAGTCTGATATTGTTGCTATGTTTAAAACATTGTTATTCATAGGTGTGTCACACTAGTCTGATATTGTTGCTATGTTTAAAACATTGTTATTCATAGGTGTGTTACACTAGTTTGATATTGTTGCTATGTTTAAAACATTGTTATTCATAGGTGTGTTACACTAGTTTGATATTGTTGCTATGTTTAAAACATTGTTATTCATAGGTGTGTCACACTAGTCTGATATTGTTGCTATGTTTAAAACATTGTTATTCATAGGTGTGTCACACTAGTCTGATATTGTTGCTATGTTTAAAACATTGTTATTCATAGGTGTGTTACACTAGTTTGATATTATTGCTATGTAAGTTAACAAAGAACGTGTAATAAAAATACTTTAATATATTTGATTTATTTAATAAAGCAAACTCTGATGTTACTCAGTGAACATTTAGCCCCAAGAAAATTTTGAAGTGACTTCACGCTTTTCGAACTTTTAGCGCTGAAAAAATTTAAAGTGACTTCAACTACACGATTTGTTTCAACTTTCAGTGCTGATGGAAACTTTGAAGTGACGTTAACCACGAAGGCCCAGGTAAACCACAAAGGTGTAATAGAATGGAAACCGCCCGCCATCTATAAAAGCTCGTGCATTATAGACGTGGAATACTTTCCATTTGACAAACAAACTTGTGTGATGAAATTTGGATCTTGGACATACGACGGATTTAAAGTAAGCTCACAAAACAGGATCAGAGCTTTACTGATTGTTGTTATTACCTAATTAATTCTGTATTTATTATTAATACACTTGTGTGCTTAATTACAGCATTGCGTAGATAAAGTGAGGTCTGGTTTCAGTTTCTTGGATGTGATGCTTTCATAAAGTAATTATGTAAAAAGCTCCCCCTTTCTGATACATGTGTTCATTCAGAAAATAAAACTCCCACAATAAGTACAACAAAGTTTAAGTACAGGCTACCTGTCTTACTCTAAATACCATTATCATATTTGTATTTTTATCTTACACGGAGAAGTTTTTTGGTAAAGACTATTCGTATTTATTAATACGAACCATAACTTTTTGAGCCATAACTCAAAACAATGGACATACGTACTATATTACAAAAATATTAACATATATTTAATATTTAAACTGGTCATTACAGTTATTATTTCGGATCGTGATAAACATGCACAATCTAACATCGTCGTAAGAGTAAACAAGAATTATTCCACATATTCGTCGAGGTGAAATTGACAACGTTATTTTATATGTTGTCATGGTGAAATAACACAACTTCTAACGGTCGCCATGGCAAATAAAAACTATTTTATATGTTGTCATGGGGAAATAACACGACATCTAACGGTAGTCATGGCAAATAAAAACTATTTTACATGTTGTCATGGTTATTTAACGTTATTCTAACTATTAATATGATGCACAAATATTATTTCTAGTCATTACTAACTTTTAAACACTTATTTTTATCTAATTAAGATAAGTATAATAAATACATCGTGTCAGTTACCTGATCTTTATCTAATTAAGATACACTAGTATGATAAATGTATTGTGTCAGTTACCTAAAATTTATGTAATTAAGAGAAATTGCTATGATAAATATATTGTGTCAGTTATCTATTTTCTTTCTAATTAAGATAAATTGGTATGATAAATATATTACGTCAGTTATCTGTTTTTTTATGTAATTAAGATACACCGGTACAATAAATGTATTGTGTTAGTTATCTGTTTTGTATTTTGAACAGTTTATTTCTGAATTATTATGTTTAATATCTCCTACTTCTACAAGGTGGACCTACGCCACAAAGAAGAAATCCAGGGAACAAACCGGGTAGAAATTGGCATTGATCTGAGTGAGTTCTACCTGAGTGTCGAGTGGGACGTGCTAGAGGTCCCAGCAGTTCGTCATGAGAAGTACTACACGTGCTGCGAGGAGCCATACATCGACATCACATTCAACGTCAGTATGCGAAGGAAGACGCTGTTTTACACCGTCAACCTTATAATCCCGTGCATGGGTATATCCTTTCTGACGGTCCTCGTGTTTTATTTGCCCTCGGACAGCGGGGAAAAGGTGACACTCAGCATCTCGGTCCTGCTGGCCCTGACTGTCTTCTTTCTTCTTCTCGCCGAGATAATCCCGCCCACATCGCTGACCGTGCCCTTACTGGGCAAGTACTTGCTTTTTACCATGATCCTTGTCACTCTCTCCATCTGTGTCACCATCGTGGTTCTGAACGTGCACTTCCGCACGAGGTCCACGCATCGCATGAAGCCTTGGGTCAAACGGGTTTTCATGCACGAGCTACCCAGACTTCTTCTGATGAGAAGACCCTCCGAAAGTTCCGCCGAACCCAGAAAAGTCATGGTCCGAACGTGTAACGGAACGGAACTGCATGACTACAGCTCTCACACGAACAGCTACGAAGCTGAATTCGAGAACGAAGCGAGTTTTACTGGATGTAGAATACACGGTCCTACTGCCCGCACTCACGTGCCCGTAGGAAGCCCCATGACGTCAGAACAAACGATGAATCGGGAGCAAGATAGACCCTTACACAGAGTACGAAGATTGCGTTTCTGTTCGGAGTTCGAGAAAGCAATAGATTCAGTGCAATTTATAGCAGATCATAGACGAAGATATGAAGAGCATATATCTGTAAGTAACGCCGAGAACACGTGCACCTGTGAAGATTAAATGTTTCATTGAACTTGGTATTAAAATCAACAGTTCACATATTTTAATAAGCAATATTACGTTAGTTATTTGGAAACAAAACAATCCCCAACAAGACAAATATTACTCATATTTCGTTCATGCAGGTCAAGTTACGTCGCTGACATGACCTACAAATGATGACGAGAGAAAATATTTGAATGCACGTGACAAGGAAAATAGCCACGTACTTTTCGTTCCTATTAAGTATCATAACTAAGCCTATCTAGATTTGTGAAAGTAATACAACATGCCAACTTTCTCTGTGATATATATGATATTAATTTAATAACACAGACCAGTAATTCTTGTACGCTGAATCCGATAATATCTATTTGTCTCCACGATGTAGAGATTTTCAAAAAATAACGTATGCACTTTTACACAAGTGAATCGTTTTCATTGAAATCGGGCCACATTTTGTTGTGTTTAAAATGCTGACAACCACTGGCTGTAGATTATTATAAAGTCGGTCGTGAGAGTCATCGATTGTTTTAAAACACAAAGATTGTAATAAAAATCTTCATTATAATACACGAAATAACAAGTTGATCTAAGTAAAACTTGTTTTTTCTTCGCGATTTGTAAAAATATCCTTTCGAGCCAGAAAAAACAAACATTTCCAAATCTGCGTTGCTAAATTATGGAAAAAACCGTTATTAAAACCAAAACAACTTTTATGAAGTTTAAATTGGTAGGCCTATAAGATTACTGTTGTGGTATTTGTATATTCTGTTATTAATAGTACAAGAAATATCCAAGTCACTTTCAGATCATACAAACAACAACACAGTATGAATTTTTAGCATCACACAAGTTACAGTTTTGTTTACAATATAATCTTAAGTTAAATTTTGTTTAAAATATAACTTAAGGTCAGTTTTCTTTAAAATATAACTTAAGGTCAGTTTTGTTTTCAATATAATCTTTAAATAATTTTTGTTTACAATATAACTTCAGGTCAGTTTTGTTTACACTATAATTTTAAGGCCTACGGATTCAACCATTAAATAAAATAATCTAATAAAAATTGTTTCAAACGACAGTTAAAGTTTTGTTTTGCTGAGTACACTAAGCTAACACATAGACTTGTGCCCTTTAGATGTCTACAGGTTTTGTTTGTTTTGGAATTTTGCACAAAGCTACTCCAGGGCTATCTGTGCTAGCCGTCCCTAATTTAGCAGTGTAAGACTAGAGGGAAGGCAGCTAGTCATAACCACCCACCGCCAACTCTTGGGCTACTCCTTTACCAACGAAAAGTGGAATTGATCGTAACATATACACCCCCACGGCTGGGAGGGCGAGCATGTTTAGCGCGACGCGTGCGCGAACCTGTGATCCTCGGATTACGAGTCACACGCCTTACGCGCTTGGCCATACCAGGCCATGTCTACAGGATAATTAGAAGTACTGTAAATAATATATGAGAAAACAAGCATTAGTATTCTAACCTGATAATATTAATAGATAGAACCTTACTTTTGGTGACAAACAATAACGTCAATGTATTTTTATTTTCAGATAAAGGAAGCCTGGAAGTTCGTTGCTATGGTGTTGGACCGTTTGTTTCTATGGATATTTACCATAGCAGTCCTTGTGGGCACGTGCGGCATTATTTTCCACGCTCCCACGCTCTATGACAACCAAGAACCCATTGACATACAACTGTCAGAAGTTGCTATGGCAACTAAACACCACAAGTCGTTTTATTCGTGAGCTACGTTCGTACTGAAAGGAGACTGAAGTAGTTAGATGTTCGTGAAGCTGATAAAACGTGTCTCGAGAGAGTTATGTGCCAATAAACGCACCACAAAGTTTTAAATCACGTTTTCTGAAGATTTCGCGTGTAAAAACATAATTACAGATGGACGCTTTTAGGCACGTCCATTGTTATTTGTTGTAGGTTTGTACTAGCAAGTGGCCAATATGACCTGACATGTTAGGCTTGCTAGGAATTTCATGTCACAAGTTTTTACACATAACAAAGATGTCTAATGAAAGATACTACGTTTAAACGCTGTCAGTATAATCAGATCAACAAACAAATTTAAAGGAAAAAAAATAAAATAAATTGTTTGTGAAGAGTGCGATTTAATGTGTTACAAACAGCCATCAGTTACAGATAACTGATTCTACGTAATATTAGTAAATAATGTTATATATTATTGATTACAACAGACAGTTATCAGTTACAGATAACTGATTCTACACAATATTAGTAAATAATGTTATAAATTATTGATTACAACAGACAGTCATCAGTTACAGATAACTGATTCTACACAATATTAGTAAATAATGTTATATATTATTGATTACAACAGACAGTTATCAGTTACAGATAACTGATTCTACACAATATTAGTAAATAATGTTATATATTATTGATTACAACAGACAGTCATCAGTTACAGATAACTGATTCTACATAATATTAGTAAATAATGTTATATATTATTGATTACAACAGACAGTCATCAGTTACAGATAACTGATTCTACACAATATTAGTAAATAATGTTATATATTATTGATTACAACAGACAGTCATCTGTTACAGATAACTGATTCTACACAATATTAGTAAATAATGTTATATATTATTGATTACAACAGACAGTCATCAGTTACAGATAACTGATTCTACACAATATTAGTAAATAATGTTATATATTATTGATTACAACAGACAGTCATCAGTTACAGATAACTGATTCTACACAATATTAGTAAATAATGTTATATATTATTTATTACAACAGACAGTCATCAGTTACAGATAACTGATTCTACACAATATTAGTAAATAATGTTATATATTATTTATTACAACAGACAGTCATCAGTTACAGATAACTGATTCTACACTACATTAGTAAATAATGTTATATATTATTGATTACAACAGACAGTCATCAGTTACAGATAACTGATTCTACACAATATTAGTAAATAATGTTATATATTATTGATTACAACAGACAGTTATCAGTTACAGATAACTGATTCTACACAATATTAGTAAATAATGTTATATATTATTGATTACAACAGACAGTCATCAGTTACAGATAACTGATTCTACACAATATTAGTAAATAATGTTATATATTATTGATTACAACAGACAGTTATCAGTTACAGATAACTGATTCTACACAATATTAGTAAATAATGTTATATATTATTTATTACAACAGACAGTCATCAGTTACAGATAACTGATTCTACACAATATTAGTAAATAATGTTATATATTATTGATTACAACAGACAGTTATCAGTTACAGATAACTGATTCTACACAATATTAGTAAATAATGTTATATATTATTGATTACAACAGACAGTCATCAGTTACAGATAACTGATTCTACACAATATTAGTAAATAATGTTATATATTATTGATTACAACAGACAGTTATCAGTTACAGATAACTGATTCTACACAATATTAGTAAATAATGTTATATATTATTGATTACAACAGACAGTTATCAGTTACAGATAACTGATTCTACACAATATTAGTAAATAATGTTATATATTATTTATTACAACAGACAGTCATCAGTTACAGATAACTGATTCTACACTACATTAGTAAATAATGTTATATATTATTGATTACAACAGACAGTCATCAGTTACAGATAACTGATTCTACACAATATTAGTAAATAATGTTATATATTATTGATTACAACAGACAGTTATCAGTTACAGATAACTGATTCTACACAATATTAGTAAATAATGTTATATATTATTGATTACAACAGACAGTCATCAGTTACAGATAACTGATTCTACACTACATTAGTAAATAATGTTATATATTATTGATTACAACAGACAGTCATCAGTTACAGATAACTGATTCTACACAATATTAGTAAATAATGTTATATATTATTGATTACAACAGACAGTTATCAGTTACAGATAACTGATTCTACACAATATTAGTAAATAATGTTATATATTATTGATTACAACAGACAGTCATCAGTTACAGATAACTGATTCTACACTACATTAGTAAATAATGTTATATATTATTGATTACAACAGACAGTCATCAGTTACAGATAACTGATTCTACACAATATTAGTAAATAATGTTATATATTATTGACTACAACAAATAGTCATCATTAAATCAAACAGGACGACTGACCTTGGCGCATCACTTAAGCTGTAGTCACCTTATCTGAACTTCTGAAACCACCTTCGACATTTTTTTTGAATGAATAACCCGAACCACAAACACGTTGAATATTTCGTGTAGGTTCTGTTGCATTATTGCCCTTTGTAAACTCATAAAGCATTATATGTCTAATGTGTTCCTCAGACACATCCATCTTTACAATTGTTTATTTGATTAATGGTCTTAATAAGTGTAATTTGGTTAGTTTGTTTTGTTTGTCTGAACATTTTTATACACGTCCTACTACATATTTTAGTTATTAAAACTTTCTACAAACACAGGCATGATGATACACTTTCTGTATTACATTTTCGGACATCACTTATGAGATTACCTGATGCCCTCTAATCCAATGAGCTGTATTTTATATGGGTGGAATCTTTCATAATGTAATCAGTTGTAATTTATGTGGGTGACATATTCTCTAGTCCAATCAGCTCTATTTTATACGGGTTATATATATTTCTAATCAGCTCTGTTTCAGATGGACGACGTTCTCTGTAATTCAATGAAGATCTGTAATCTAGTTAATTTACATTTTCTGTTACGGGATTAGTAGTACCTTGTACCTTAAAATGTGATTTTCGATGGATAACAACTTCTAGTTTAAACAGTTTTCTTAATTTCGTTCAATAATAATGTTTTTGTTTTGTGATACGAAAATATATGTTTGTTAGTTGAGTTAAAACAGTTTAAATTATATCTTTATGTCGTTGTTTGTCAAAATCACTGTTGTAGAAAAGAGTGTTAGGTGTCTAGACATGCAAATTTTATAATAAGAAAAATTAAAGTATAAAGATACGTTAGAAACAGTACAACCAAGAAAAGTCAGAGAACATGACCTTTGTATAAGAGTAGAACAATAGAACCTGCAGTTAAAGATACGTTAGAAACAGTACAACAAAGGAGGGTCAGAAAACATGACCTCTGTATAACAGTAGAACAACACAACCTGCAGTTAGAGATCCGTTAGAAACAGTACAATAAGAAAAGTCAGAGAACATGACCTTTGTATAACAGTAGAACAATACAACCTGCAGTTAGAGATCCGTTAGAAACAATACAACCAAGGAGGGTCAGAGAACATGACCTCTGTATAACAGTAGAACAATAGAACCTGCAGTTAAAGATACGTTAGAAACAGTACAACCACGAAAAGTCAGAGAACATGACCTCTGTATAACAGTAGAACAACACAACCTGCAGTTAGAGATACGTTAGAAACAGTACAACCAAGAAAAGTCAGAGAACATGACCTCTGTATAACAGTAGAACAATAGAACCTGCAGTTAAAGATACGTTAGAAACAGTACAACAAAGGAGGGTCAGAAAACATGACCTCTGTATAACAGTAGAACAACACAACCTGCAGTTAGAGATCCGTTAGAAACAGTACAACCAAGGAGGGTCAGAGAACATGACCTCTGTATAACAGTAGAACAACACAACCTGCAGTTAAAGTTAAATATTTAAACTAGTGGGTGCTACAGCACCTACTCAAGGTTTCGATACCCCTGAAGGGTCTTAGTGAATTGGTAGAACTGTCCTTTTTGTTGTTTTGTTTCTGTCGACATCAATATAAAATACACTGTTTAAAGTTATAGACAAAGCTACAAAATACAATCTGATGTGAGGGTGTAGAAGAAAGTGCAGACCCATGTTAATCAGTCCAAGACAATACTAGTATTAATTCTACAGCAAGTTAGCTTAACCTTTCAATAGCCTGTAAATTTATGTATCCACTGGTGCATTATTAAACTCAAATAAAAATCGCACATCCGTAAAAAGCAAATTCTAGTTTACTAACTAGAATTCCCATTTGATAAACTTATTTGGTCTTAATTCACTGAAAATGATTCATTTGTACTAATCTATTCTATTTTCTCAAGTTACGGAGACCCGGCATGGCCAGGTGGTTAATTCACTCAAATCGTAATCTGAGGGTTACAGGTTCGAATACCCATCACACCAAACATGATTGTCCTTTCACCTTTCATCCATGGGTAATTATAATGTTACTATCAATCTCACTATTTGTTGGTAAAAGAGTAGCCCAAGAGTTGGCGGTGGGTGGTGATAACTAGCTGTCTTCCTTCTAGTCTTACACTGCTAAATTAGGAACGGCTAGCGCAGATAGCCCTCTAGTAGCTTTGCACGAAATTAAACCAACCAAACAAACAAACAATAATTACGTGATAAACTTTATTTTTCTTCACTTTATAAAGATATTAAATATGCATGGAATACTTTCAGTGAGAAGATAATTCTGTGACCTTACGGTTAATTATCGACACTTACACCAACAGCTCCCCAAGAAACATCTGTCAGCAGTAAATCACAAAATAACACACACAAAGAGCTTGGAATTTTATGTCTAATTCATTCACCTTTAAAACTGCTTAATGAAATATGACATTTTATTGGAAAATACTTATATATTTATTTTTCACTTACATTTATGGATTTCACTTCAGATTATGGGGACGAAAAACTTGAACTTATGGAAAATCGACTGGTATAAAATAGATGTATATAGAATGCTGAATGAAATTACACTGGGGTTAACACCAGGGTTTTACAAAATCCCTTACCGTTTCGATGCCTCGTTGAATCTGTTCGCTATATTCAAACACTCACAGAAAACGTTTCTCCTTCTCGATATGACCGGGCGTGGCTAACTTGCTAGCGTGCCCAGATTGAGAATCTAAAGAATCATGGTTCGCGTCCCATATCCCATAAAGAAAAAATCCGTGCTTCGGGGTCGTGAAAGTGTTATAAGAGTGACAATCAAACTCAACCATTGAATTCGGTAAGAGTAACTCAAGGGTTGACGGTGGGTGCTATCGACGGGTGACATTCCTCCTGTCTATCAGTTCAAATTTGGTTTGGCTATGGACGGATAGTGCTAAAATAAACATGTTTATTTGTGTTTTTATTTAGCATCGATTCCCTCTTATTGTGCTGGTAATTCATAGTTAAAAAACTGAAATGATTAAGATACTAATGTAAGAAGTGAAACAAAATTCGGTGAATTTCAACCAAGTCTTGACATGGACTAGTGATTAGGGCTCCCGAATTAATCTGCGGGTTCTTATCCCCGGTTCTTTCAGCCGTGGGTGCATTGCAACCCCATAAATCGTTGGTAAAATAATAGCCCAAAGAGTCAGCGACGGTTGGTGTTGATTAGTTGTCTTCCTTCTTGTCTATTACTTAAAAGCCCCCCCCTCCATCGCTAGTACAGCGGTAAGTCTGCGGGTTTACAACGTTAAAATTAGGGGTTCGATTCCCATCGGTGGCCTCAGCAGATAGCCCGATGTGGCTTTGCTATAAGAAAAAAAAACGTATAAACTATTACTTCATAATTAGGGATGACTAGCGCAGATAGCCTTCAAGTTGCGCGCGACATTCAACAAACAAACCTACTGAAGCCACTTTTTCTACATTAAATACCAGTTCTGTTAGATTTGACATTTTGATGTCTAGTAGCTAACTTAACACACAAATGTATGACAGACTTTCAGTTTATAGAGGAGCTTGGTGTAAAATCAGGGCAATATGACTTAATCCCTCACACCATAAATGTAAAATAAAGATCAGGACGGTGTCGTTCCCATAGAAACTTGCATTTTCAGTCTTTACTTCACTCTAATATAGTGATATATTAACACTCCTACGAAAATTGGGGCCTAATAGGCCCCAGAGCAACTTGAAAGGTTATTAATATTAGGCTAATAATTTTGTATTTAAATGAAATTGCCATTAACTGACCCTATCCCTTTATATTTTAAGGAGCAATAATATTTTGACTTTTCAGACATTTGCGAAATAATATTTAATTTTTTTTAAACATCCACTAAGGGTGTCACTTTAGTGGATGTTAATATTTTTTTCGTAGGAGTGTTAAATAACCCAACACGTGGTATTCCCTCAATTTCATAAATATTTTCTACTGTTATTTCAAAAATTAGAGTAATCCACTATCCCTTCCACTAATGGACTAGTTGGTTCTTGGTTCTGTAAGTTAATGTTTAATTACAGGCGTGTTCTTCTTGGAGCAAAGCCACATCGAGTTAGTTGCTGTGTCCATCGATGTGAATCGAACCCCTGATTTTAGCGTTGTAAATCCAAAATCTTCCCGCTGTCCCAACAAGGTTCTGAATACACACTAGTAGAATAAGTTTGTTTGTTTTATGAATTAAGCACAAAGCTACACAATGGGCTATCTGTGCTCTGCCCACCACGGGTATCGAAACCCGGATTTTAGCGTGAGTAGGATAAGAAACAATCCGAAAAAGTGAAAATCTGATTTGTCAAGGTTGTTAACTGAAAGTGCATGACAGCTGTTATCTACAAAAGTAACGTACCGTGAAGCCCGCCAAATGTTAGCAGTTTATGTCATCTACGTAATTCACCTTTCGGAGATAAGTCCGACAAGCTCCGAGTAACACACGTGTTGTCCATTATACCGCAATACAGCGACGTTCACATTACTTTAGTCACCTCACGCGCTGAGCTTCGTAAAACCACTCGTGCTCAGTTCTCACGCATAAATAGCTTGAAATGTTTTTTTCTTAATTTTCACATGAGTAGTTCTCATATTTCACACCAGGTGTTCCTTACGTATATACTTGAACAAATCTATTTATTTTACACCCGAAAGTAGCTGTCATGTTAATTTATAATTCTACCATTTCATTTCTCTTTGTACATATTAAATACCTATTTTTGTCTTAACTTCTTATATTGACTTTAAATGTCACCGTCAAACTGTTAGTGACATATCTTTAGAGTCAAAATGAAATTCATAATTAAAATGTTAGTTTTGAAATAGTTTTTTCGGATGTTTACCTTACTTGAATAGCTATTTCTTTATTTTCTCGTGCAGATGCTCGGCTCGTTATATGAGGATCGCAGTTTCGAATCCCCGTCACACCAAATATGCTCGCCCTTTCAGCAGTGGGGCGTTATAATGTGACGGTCAATTCCACTATTCGTTGGTAAAAGAGTAGTCCAAGAGTTGGCGGTGGGTGGTGATGACCAACTGCCTTCCCTCTAGTCTTACATTGCTAAATTAGGGACGGCTAGCGCAGATAGCCCGCGAGTAGCCTTGCCCGAAATTCCAAACAGACAAACATGGAAAAACTGGAGCCAATATCACTTAAAACGCAAACTTGAGTTCGTTCACATCTTGTTCTTACGTAATAAACTAACGTCCAATAAGAATCAGTGGTAAGAAAAAATCTAACCAACAAAACGTGACATCCAAGTGGATTGTGGACTTTAACGTATATCTTTAAAGCCAAAACTTTATAACGTATGTCTTTAGAACCATATTAGGCCTTGAACCTATTGTATCCAGATTATCAAGAAAATGGAGACTTGAGGATACGTGTCTTTCTTTTCCTTTCATGACGTATTACAGTTTACAATAACAACATTGAGAACTATTCGTGTGCTCGCTTTAGCTAGTTATATAAAAGGTTATAGTTGAGTTTGTGCAGAACAGAAACGGGTTTTCTGAATTCGTTTTTCTCTCTTTAATAATATAATCATTTGTAGATATTAGGATTATTATATTCCGATGGCTCACTGAATCGTTTGAAAGCTTATAACGTTAAAAACTGGATTTTGATAACCGTGGGGGATACAGACAGATAGCAAGCCCACTGTATAGCTTTACCCTAAACTAAGACAAACTAATCGAATGTTTTGGACAAAGTTCCAATTTCCTTCTCGTAGCGCTATCTAGTGAAAATAGACGTAATAATTTCTGTGTTTCTTAATTTGTTGTAACTATTCTTCTGACGTAATTTTTGTTCGTTTAAATGGGAATCCATTATTTACTCATAGCGCTATCTAGTGAAAATAATAGTAACAATCTCTCTGTTTCTTAACATTTATTTATGATTGTTCTTGGTTTATATTTCTTACGACTGCCACTTTAATGCCCTCCAGTGGCTCAGTGGTAAATCTGAAGACTTATAATGCACAATACTGAGTTTCGATACCCGTGATGGGAATAAAACAGATAGTTTATTGTGTATCTTTGTGCTTAACAACAAACAAGATATTTTAGTTAAAACTCACAATACTGAAAATGAATGTTCAAAATTGGTTGCAAAAATCGAAGAAATATCAGAATTGTGTTTATATATTTTCTTTTTTAGCAAAGCCACAGCGGACTATCTGCGGAACCCACCGAGGGAAATCGAACCCCTGATATTAGCGTTGCAAACCGTAGACTTACCGCTCTACTAGCGGGGAGTATTAGAACTGTTTGTATCAAATGTGTACTGTTAAAAATAAGGCCAAAATAACGGCGTTGATTCGACTTCTATTATACGTAATACTAATAGTTGCGTGAAAAACTAAAGTACTGAACAGAATTCTTTTGTTTTTCTTCAGACATGTTCCGAGCCCTTTTATTTTCCATAGGTGTCAGTTTAACACAGCCGGGATTCTTTTACAGTAAGTGTCTGTGACTTGTTGGAGATAAATTCGAAAAATTAACAGATAGTACACAATCCACTTGTTTTAAAATATTATAGTCAAAATATATTATTAAAGCCTAGCGTAACAATTAAATTTCACCAAAAACATACGACTCGAATTGAATTACGTGAAGAAAATTATCGCTCTTGTACAAATACAACAGTACTGTCTGTTCTATGTACATGTCTATCTAATTAATTCGCGCAGTGTGGATGGATGAATCTTGATAAAAACTGGGTTAAAGATTGATTAGGCCCAAATTTTTAGTTTTAAGTTTTGAATTTTGCGTTTTGTTTTTATGGGCGTTTTTGCATTTTTCTACCACTACTTCGCTCCCCGTGGTTGGTTGTTTTTAATTTCTCGCAAAACTACACGAGAGCTATATACAGGGTGGTCGCTAGAAAAGCGGAAAATTTGAGGGTCAGATGAGATCATGAATAAAATGCGTGCTTACTCATTTCTATTTTGATTTCTTTATATCATGAATAAAATGCATGATTTTAATATCATAAAATGCGTGCTTACTCATTTCTATTTTGATTTATTTTAACTTTGTAAAAGTTATTCTTTGTAAAAATAAATAGCTGTTTGACAAATTTTCCGCTTTTCTAACGACCACCCTGTATATCTTGAGCAAATTTGGGATAAAGGTCCTTGCGAAGAAAGATGCAAATTTGAGGTTACAATTTCCTGGTTCACATATTTTACAGTAACATATACGGGAAGCAACTTTTCATGTGTTAAAATAATCTTCCATTAATCAACAATCTAATGAACTCTGGCCCAAGGGACAAGTATTCCAGTTAGTTTAAAATAATTAGCTATTAACACTGTTGTTGTGAAAATCAAATAATGATTAAATATCAGATCATTAATTGAACTAACTAATAGCCTTAACCTAAGCAGTCTAGCGTATCCAATAACAGGAGACACAAAAAACACTTCGCATTTGTTCTTGCACGTACGGTTTATATTATTTTACTTCTTTCTTCTCTTATTGGTCCTGATAAAACACACTCACACTTTGAGTCGTTGGATCGTTTTAGTGCAAGGTTTAACCCAACTTTTCGTTCTTAAAGAAAAACCAAAGAGTTGGCTGTGGGTGATGTTGACGAATTGTCTTCTCTCTTTTCCATCGCGTCAAAATTAGGTGACAGGTAGCGCAGATAGACATAAACTAGCTTTAAGCGAAGTCCAACAAACAAACAAACAAAGATAGTTGGATAATTAAATAGCGAGAATAATTCACAGGTTGTTAAAAACCCAAGTTTGAAAAAGTGGTTTGTGGTCTGCTCACTCGGCAGCAGAACATTACGAGCCGCGTTCCATCTATTGAGAAAAATGTAAACTATATTTTTGCAGATATTTTCTCAGCTTTTCGTTTATTTTTGAATTTCGCGCAAAGCTACACAAGGGCTACCTGCGCCAGCCGTCCCTAATTTAGCAATGTAAGACTAAACAGAAAGCAGCTAGTCATCACCACTCACCGCCAACTCTTTTGCAAAGAAATAGTGGAATTGACCGTCATATTATAACACCCCCATGGCTGAAACAGTAAGCACGTTTGATGCGACGGGATTCGAACCTGTCACCCTCATATTACGAATGCCTTAATCCACTTGGCCATGCCGGGGCCTCTTAGCTTCTTACAAACACAACTCTTCCTGTAATCAATATGCATGTTTTGGTTCACTCCCTTCTAAATTTTTTATTTCGTTTCAATTTATCCACAGTTCTAAACAAGGTGTTACTTTAATACTAAAACTTTCTAAATGTTATTTAATTTGAATAATTAGAATTAAACACAGAGCTATACAATGGGCTATCTCTACCATGAGTATCGAAACCCGTATAAGTCCGCAGACATACAGCTGTGCCACTGGGGAGAAGGAGACATCTTACTTATTAATAGGTTTTTATTCGATTGTATAACCAGACGGCTGGTACGGGCATTAAAACTTTTATTAAAATAAAGTAAGGAAGAACAATTTTACCCTGAAGTTAACCTAACAATGATGTTCTGCATTTTATTTTAATAAAAGTTTCAAGCCGTCTTCAGATAAATTTTTACTTCAAGTAATTTTACTTCTCGTCATCACAAAGGCTTTTGTTCGGTTTTACACCTTTTGTGATTGTTAGGTGAAAACACGGAGAACCTCGGTGATTTCACACTTTTCCGTAAGATGTCTCAGTGGTAAACTTAAGGGCTTATAAGTTCAGAGTTCGATCCCTACTATGGTAGTTTTGCACTTAAAAAAAACAAAACGAGCAAAGCTTTAACATAAAAAAGAATCACGAACCATTTAAATTAAAAAATTGCAAGAGAAACAAAACAAAGAACAAATTATTAATCTTATAGATTAAGTATAATTAAAAAACTAAAACAAACATTGTAAACGCCTTACGTTTGTGAGTGTGTTTTTTTTTGAGAAAACAAATCTGAGTGAGAGAGACACTTTTACTTCTTGTAAATATAATACTGAATAATGAAACACAACATTAATAACTTTATATTATTATAATTTCAAAATTTCTCCTGGAAATTTGCAAACTTCTTAGAAAATTTTAATTTTAAAAACGTTAAATGACGTTTCGCGGTATAAAGTAACAAATCATTTGGCTACATCGATCTTATTGAAATTCGTGGATAATTTCGGATTTAACTGTGCATTAAAACTCATTTGAGCCCCCCCTGTGGCATACCGGTATGCTTACGGATTTACAACCCTAGAAACCGGATTTCGATACCCGTGGTAAGCAGAGCACAGAGAGTCCATTGTGCAGCTTCGTGCTTAATTACAAATGAAACATGAAACCCATTTGAAAATACACTACATGGCCAAAGGTATGTGGAAACCCGGCCACAAACCCATATGTGAGCATCACATTCCAAACCCTTGCTGCCCTAACAGCCTCCACTCTTCTGGGACGACTTTCCACTAGAGTTTGGAACACGGCTGCGGGGATTTGATCCTATCGAGTCACAAGAACATTAGTGAGGTCGGGCAAGAAGATCTGGCTCGCAGTCGCCGTTCCAATTCATCCCAAAGGTGTTCTATGGGGTTGAGGTCAGGACTCTGTGCAGGCCAGTCAAGTTCTTCCACACAAACCTCGGCAAACCGTGTCTTTATGGATCTAGCTTTGTGCACGGGGGCGTTGTCATGGTGAAACAAAAAAGGGCCTTCCCCAAACTGTTGCCACAAAGTCGGAAGCACACAATTCTCTAGAATGTCATTGTATGCTGTAGCATTAAGTTTTCCCTTCACTAGAACTAAAAAGCCCAAACCATGAAAAACAGCCCCAGACCATTATTCCTCCTCCACAAAACTTTACTGCTTGCACTATGCATTCAGACAAGTAGCGTTCTCCTGGCATCCGCCAAACTCAGATTTGTCCGTCAGACTGCCAGATAGTGAGGCATGATTCATCACTCCAGACAATGCGCTTCCACGACTCCGATATCGGTGTGCTTAGATAGACCATTGTTCAGCTTGGTGATTACCTACAAACAAAGCATAGGCCATAGGATAAGTGCGACCAAATTCTAAACCCGGGGGTTCGCGGTTTCCGTCCTGTTGCTGCAAAAATGGGAACACAGTTAGGTGCGTAAGAAGAGTGACGGTCAAATCCTACAATTCGTCGAGACAAACCCATCTGAAGCCTAGTTTCGTTTTGTCTAGTAGCTCAAAATTAAGGACATCTATGTGCGGATTGCCTTTGTGTAGCTTTGTGCAAATGTTCTAATGCAACCAAAACAAAGATAATGCTACTGTAAAAATATTTTTACCGGATTTAAATGTATATATTAATTTAGAATTAATATACGACATAATGAATGAGAATTTATTTAAATATCTAATTAATAAAAATTATTAAATTAATTTTAAGTCAGAATCTTTGAGATCAACAGTGCTGGTAAATTAATGAAATGAAACCTGTCAAAACTTTATAAATATGCGATTAAAACCTGTATTTATTGAACATACAGAGGCATCTCTGATTAAAACCTGTATTTACTGAACGTACAGAGGCATCTCTGATTAAAACCTGTATTTATTGAACGTACAGAGACATCTCTGACTCTGTATTTATTGAACGTACAGAGGCATCTCTGATTAAAACCTGTATTTACTGAACGTACAGAGACATCTCTGATTAAAACCTGTATTTATTGAACGTAGAGAGACATCTCTGATTAAAACCTGTATTTCCTGAACGTACAGAGGCATCTCTGATTAAAACCTGTATTTATTGAACGTACAGAGGCATCTCTGATTAAAACCTGTATTTACTGAACGTACAGAGACATCTCTGATTAAAACCTGTATTTATTGAACGTAGAGAGACATCTCTGATTAAAACCTGTATTTATTGAACGTACAGAGACATCTCTGATTAAAACCTGTATTTATTGTACGTACAGAGACATCTCTGACTCTGTATTTATTGAACGTACAGGGACATCTGTAACTCACTAACATTCATTTAAAGTGAACATTATTCTTCTTTTGAAAACATCATTTGTTGAGAACATTTCTAACCAAGGATAATACTGACAATAAACGTCAGGTGCTCAGCAACGGCCAAAACTCAGTCTCTCGCTCCTCCCTCCAGTTATGAAATCCCGTCACAACACGTTTGTCAGTGAGCAGTCACGTGCTGTGTTGCCTTCCTAATTCCTGGTGACCGGCCACGAGAATACAAAGAGCTAACAGCAACTACAGTGACTTTTTAAAAATTTTATTGTTATTATTTATTTTTGTACATTTTATTTAAATAAAAATTACATTGTTTTAATATACTGCTGCCCCCGATTTACAACGCTAAATTCAGGGGTTAGATTCCCCTCGGTTGGCTCAGCAGGTTGCAAGAAGTATCCAAAACAAAGTAAGTGAAACAATAAAAGTGCTCCAACAAGTATAATGATACTGGCTGGACAGATTTGAAATACGAACTTTGGTAAATTTGGATTGCTTCATTTAACTATCCGGATAAGGACTGTCATTCTATGAGAGCTGATCACACAGCTGGCGTCTGGACTCATCAGATGTAATACGTTATTATTACTCCATTAATCCTGTAGGAATAACAATATGTTTAATCGCACACTAAAATGTTTCAAACACTTTTCACTCTGCAATTGTGACAACAAGACAGACTTCACGTTTTACCATCTACAACGTGATAGACAGATAGATAAATAAATAAATCACACTGAAACGCCAGACAGCATGAAACATATTTATGTTTATCTGTTTCACGCAGAGGAACACAGAGCTCCATCTGTTTTCTGAAACTGATTGTCACCAGCATACAAAACTAGCTCTTCGGCTATGTGTGTCTGACCGCATACTGAGAGAGAACGTGCAGTTTAGATTTAAAATTGTGTTTCTGAAGCTGAAGCTTTAGATCAGATATAACAGGGGGCGCTCACAGATTTTGTTTCTCTTCGCTCCGCCCTTTATGTTGATTTTTTTGGCAACCTGTATATTTGGAGTCCATGGGAAAAGTTAAAACTTGAATCGCATAGTGGTAAGTAGACTGCCACTTTTATGACGTATCCATAGTCTCTAACTAACGTGCGGAGCGCGTTTTTCGCCAAAAATATTCGAGCATGTTAATCATTAGACAAGTTTTTTTTTTTGCACTAAAAAAATTTAAAGGTACGCTATACAGTAAAATATTTCCTTAACTTACCAACAGGTGTCGCTAACAGTCAAAATATAAAATGACGGTCTCTTGTAGCTTGCTCAAGTTTTGGTTTATATACGTATCTAGTAGGTTAGTAGACATTACTATAAAAATAACATTTGTACGTCAGCATGAAACTGGGACCTAAGACTGGATTTTCTTTCTATGACAAAGCTACTCAAGTTACTTGCTACAGTCACTAAACTTTGAATTTACGACCAAAGGAAAGTAAGCCAGTCAAGAACATCCTATTAATCACCATTCACACTAAGGAATTGACTGTCACTCTTATAACTTACCTACATCTCGGAGCATAGGGAATATTTCGTGGCATCGAACGAATTCCTAGAGCTCTAACACAGGGCCTCGCCTCTAAGGCATACAAGACAAATATTTCTCACTTTCGCTGTTTCTTACGTAGACATAACTGACACGTGGGACACTCGGTCAGTTCATCAAGCTTTAAATTTCGAAGTGCTGCTAAGCCTAAAACTGAACTTCTAATAACAGAAACCTTAATAGAGCACAGATAGTCTATTGTGTAGCTTCTCGATAACAAACGTTTTCTTTCTCGACAAAACTCAATTTGTAAAGCTGTAATTTGTATTTAGTTCCGAACATTTGTTACCATCATCCTATAATGGAACTCATGCTTTTCAAAACTGCTTGAGATACAGTTTTACTTCAAGTGGGTGTCTCTTCATCTCCAGGAACTCTTACATATATGATACTGGAAAAGCTTTTTTTCTTACACGATATGCCACCCCCAATTTCACGAAAATTTTATCCTGTGTGCATTTAGATTTGCAATAGGTGTCGATTTTCCCGTTTCGCCTTCGTTTCTTGTCACGGAGAATTATATTTTTCTTCATTCTCAGGATACAGATATAACGTCATGAATATGTCACACGCCAATCTAATGTGTTGACGCCACGGATAATCGTCCAGTAATGGTATTCATTCTTGTTTTTGTATCTTACAGATCATAGAATTCTTGTCCTTCCAAAACGATGAACAAACACGTTTCGTGACGTTATGTTCGTACTTTCTTCATGTGTTCTAATTACGATGTTTTATAAATATTATTTAATAAATCATATGCAAGTTTCGCTAATTTAATGTATTGTATTACCTGGCAGGGCCTGGTGGTTAAGACACTCAATATGTAATCCGAAGGTCGCGAGTTTGAATCTCAGTTACATCAAACATGTTCGCCCTTTCAGCCGTGGGGACGTTATAAAGTTTCGTTCAATCCCACTATTCGTTGGTAAAAGAGTAGCTCAAGAGTTGGCAGTGGGTGGTGATAAATATCTGCCTTCTCTCTAGACTTACACAACTAAATTAGGGACGGCTAGCGCAGGTAACCCTCGTGTAGCATTGCGCATTCAATAAACCAAGGTATTGTGTATTTTTTAAGACTTCATTTTTGATATTATTAAAATATACAAAATGTCTTCATTCTCAACTAGAAGTATTTTAATAAAATTTTGAAGTTATAAAAGTGAACGTAATGTATTAAAGTTGGCATTTCACATCCCTGAATCAGTAAAACCCTGTTTTTCTTCATGAAATATTTTGAAATGTTATGATACAACTACTGAATAAGAAAGAAACACGAAATGTAAAAACTCAGTTATCACCACCTGCTCGTACAGTAGTCGATATTTGAGTCATTACACTATGTAACTCAAATTTTGTTCCTGCTTATGTTGTAAAAGTACATAAAATGACTTTTACTCCCTTCAAACTTTGCTTTTGTGACCTGGACAACGAAATTTAGAAATTAATCTATTTTCTATGTAAAAACAGGCAAATTTGTACATTTTCATTCACATAAGGTCTGAATAAAACAACATATGAATCAAGATTTACATGTATTTATACTAAAGTTATACAAAAATGAACAAAGTTATTGCATATTGCTGACCCATATCATATTCTAGATTCCATATCAACGTCTTTCTTCTGCTGTTGCTGTTGGTTTCGGGGTCGCTGCTTACAGAAACAGCTGAGGAGGGTCAAATGTTCAATGCTGGGATTATCAGTATTTTTATATCTGGAAATACTCTGGAACCGTTTTATTACGAACTGGTAACTCCGGCCATCGACTTGGCCGTCCGAAAGGGGAGCCTGATTTATCCTCACATTGCTTTCAACGTTACGTACAGAACAGCTTATTACACGTGCGCTAACAGCTTGGACGAAGTTCCGGGTGAGGAGGAGTATTTCAACAACGGGGTGACAGCGTATGTCGGTCCCGGTTGTACAACTTCCCTCGAGTCGCCTCGCTTCCTACTGGAACATTCCCGTAATCTCTGCAATTGGTCTTCACATTCAGATAGTCGCCTCCACGTTTTTAAAACCTTCCTCGGGCTTCTGGCAAACAGCAAGACCCTGACGGAAATGTTTCTAAAAGTTCTCGAGTTTTTTAAATGGAAGCATGTGATGGCTGTGATAGACCTCTGTATTGGAAAAGGGAGATCGAGCTCACGCGACTTCAGACTGAGGTTACAAGAACCAAGATACAATAACTTGAACTTAGAATTAGTGGAAAACGACGACCTAGCCAAAAAAGATCTCACCACGATATTGGCCAAAACCAAAGAACGAGCCAGAAGTAAGTCAGAGTGGTATATCCTGAACTATGGTGGTGCCACACGAGAAAACAAAATAGTGAAACAGATTAGGATATGATTTACCACAGGAGGACATATACAAAACACATTAGGATATGCTGAACAAAGGAGGACATATACAAAACATATTAGGATATGATTTACCACAGAAGGACATATACAAAACATATTAGGATATGATTTACCACAGGAGGACATATACAAAACACATTAGGATATGATTTATCACAGAAGGACATATACAAAACACATTAGGATATGCTGAGCCACAGGAGGACACATACAAAACACATTAGGATATGCTGAACCACAGGAGGACATATACAAAACACATTAGTATATGCTGAACCACTTGAGGACATATACAAAACACATTAGGATATTCTGAGCCACTGGAAGACTTATACAAAACACATTAGGATATGCTGAACCACTGGAGGACATATACAAAACACATTAGGATATGATGAACCACCGGAGGACATATACAAAACACCTTAGGATATGCTGAACCACAGGAGGATATATACAAAACACATTAGGAGATTCTGAATTACTGGAAGACATATACAAAACACATTAGGATATGCTGAGCCACTGGAGGACATATACAAAACACATTAGGATATGCTGAGCCACAGGAGGACATATACAAAACACATTAGGATATGCTGAGCCACAGAAGGACATATACAAAACACATTAGGATATGCTGAGCCACAGAAGGACATATACAAAACACATTAGGATATTCTGAACCACAGGAAAACATATACAAAATACATTAGGATATGCTGAGCCACAGGAGGACATATACAAAACACCTTAGGATATGCTGAACCACAGGAGGATATATACAAAACACATTAGGAGATTCTGAATTACTGGAAGACATATACAAAACACATTAGGATATGCTGAGCCACTGGAGGACATATACAAAACACATTAGGATATGCTGAGCCACAGGAGGACATATACAAAACACATTAGGATATGCTGAGCCACAGAAGGACATATACAAAACACATTAGGATATGCTGAGCCACAGAAGGACATATACAAAACACATTAGGATATTCTGAACCACAGGAAAACATATACAAAATACATTAGGATATGCTGAGCCACAGAAGGACATATACAAAACACATTAGGATATTCTGAACCACAGGAGGACACATACAAAACACATTAGGATATGCTGAGCCGCTGAAGGACATATACAAAACACATTATGATATGCTGAGCCACAGGAAAACATATACAAAACACATTAGGATATGCTGAGCCACAGGAAAACATATACAAAACACATTAGGATATGCTGAGCCACTGGAGGACCTATACAAAACACATTAGGGTATGCTGAGCCACTGGAGGACATATACAAAACACATTAGGATATGCTGAACCACAGGAGGACATATACAAAACACATTAGGATCTGCTGAGCCACTGGAGGACATATACAAAACACATTAGGATATGCTGAACCACAGGAGGACATATACAAAACACATTAGAATATGCTGAGCCACAGGAAAACATATACAAAACACATTAGGATATTCTGAGCCACAGGAGGACATATACAAAAAACATTAGGATATGCTGAGCCACAGGAAAACATATACAAAACACATTAGGATATGCTGAACCACAGGAGGACATATACAAAACACATTAGGATCTGCTGAGCCACTGGAGGACATATACAAAACACATTAGGATATGCTGAACCACAGGAGGACATATACAAAACACATTAGAATATGCTGAGCCACAGGAAAACATATACAAAACACATTAGGATATGCTGAGCCACTGGAGGACATATACAAAACACATTAGGATATGCTGAGCCACTGGAGGACATATACAAAACACATTAGGATATGCTGAGCCACAGGAGGACATATACAAAACTCATTAGGATATGCTGAGCCACAGGAGGACATATACAGAACACATTAGGATATGCTGAGCCACAGAAAGACATATACAAAACACATTAGGAAATGCTGAGCCACTGGAGGACATATACAAAACACATTAGGATATGCTGAACCACAGGAGGACATATACAAAACACATTAGGATCTGCTCAGCCACTGGAGGACATATACAAAACACATTAGGTTATGCTGAGCCACTGGAGGACATATACAAAACACATTAGGATATGCTGAGCCACTGGAGGACATATACAAAACACATTAGGATATGCTGAACCACAGGAGGACATATACAAAACACATTAGGATATGCTGAACCACAGGAGGACATATACAAAACACATTAGGATATGCTGAGCCACAGGAGGACATATACAAAACACATTAGGATATGCTGAGCCACAGGAGGACATATACAATTGTACTGTGAATACCTGAAACATTAAATATAAAAGTACTGTTTTAATCAAAAAACTGAAAGAATTATAAATTATGTACATTAGTAGCATTTGTTTATCCTTTTTACATCTGAGTTTATTCAGTTTGTAAAACCTAATATTGTTACAGGGCCTAATTAGTATAGTTAAAAATAATTAATATTATTACAGGTCTAATTAGTTTAGTTTGAAATACTTAATATTATTACATGGCCTAGGCAGTTTAGCTTGAAAAACCTAATACTGTTACTGGCCAATATGTTTAGTTTAAAATAATTAATAATGTTCCATAGCATAATTAGTTTCGCTTAAAATAATATTGTTACAGGATCTAATGAGTTTAGTTTGATTAACATAATATTGTTACAGGGCCTAATAAGTTTAGTATAAAATAATTAATAATGTTAAATACCATAAAATAATACTGTTACAGGGTCTAATGAGTTTAGATTTTAAAAACCTAGTAGTGTTATAGGGCCTAATTAGTTTAGTTTAAAATAATTAATATTGTTACACGGTCTAATGTGTTTAGTGTGAAAATCTAATATTTTTCAGGGCCTATTAGCGTAATCCGTTATGTTCTTCATCATATTTCTCACAAGAATCATAAGTCTTAAATAGGTTATATTGAAAAAACATTAATTCTTCACGGTTTGTATCAAAACTATGAAATACGAGCAGAAATCAATAATAAGAGTCACACTTAGTACATTCTTACCTTATTTAATGTTTATATTCGGTTTTACTTTGATTTATTTGTTAATAAACACAAGCTACACAATAAAGAGTTGGTCTGTTCTATCAGAACTGTTCCAACAATGATAAACTGTGGCTTAGTTCTATCATAGTTGTACCAACAATGATAAAATGTGGCTTAGTTCTATCATAGTTGTTCCAACAATGATAAATTGTGGCTTAGGTCTATGATAGTTGTATCAACAATGATAAACTGTGGCTCACTTCTATTATAGTTATACCAGCAATGATAAAATGTGGCTTAGTTCTATCATAGTTGTACCAACAATGATAAACTGTGGCTCACTTCTATCATAGTTGTATCAACAATGATAAACTGTGGCTCACTTCTATCATAGTTGTATCAACAATGATAAACTGTGGCTCACTTCTATCATAGTTGTATCAACAATGATAAACTGTGGCTTAGTTCTATCATAGTTGTACAAACAATGATAAGATGTGGCTTAGTTCTATCATAGTTGTACCAACAATGATAAAATGTGGCTTAGTTCTATCATAGTTGTACCAACAATGATAAAATGTGGCTTAGTTCTATCATAGTTGTTCCAACAATGATAAATTGTGGCTTAGGTCTATGATAGTTGTATCAACAATGATAAACTGTGGCTCACTTCTATTATAGTTATACCAGCAATGATAAAATGTGGCTTAGTTCTATCATAGTTGTACCAACAATGATAAACTGTGGCTCACTTCTATCATAGTTGTATCAACAATGATAAACTGTGGCTCACTTCTATCATAGTTGTATCAACAATGATAAACTGTGGCTCACTTCTATCATAGTTGTATCAGCAATGATAAACTGTGGCTTAGTTCTATCATAGTTGTACAAACAATGATAAACTGTGGCTTAGTTCTATCATAGTTGTACAAACAATGATAAGATGTGGCTCACTTCTATCATAGTTGTATCAACAATGATAAACTGTGGCTCACTTCTATCATAGTTGTATCAACAATGATAAACTGTGGCTCACTTCTATCATAGTTGTATCAACAATGATAAAATGTGGCTTAGTTCTATGATAGTTATACCAACAATGATAAACTGTGGCTTACTTCTATCACAGTTGTATCAACAATGACAAAATGTGGCTTAGTTCTATCATAGTTGTACCAACAATGATAAACTGTGGCTCACTTCTATCATAGTTGTATCAACAATGACAAAATGTGGCTTAGTTCTATCATAGTTCTATCAACAATGATAAACTGTGGCTTAGTTCTATGATAGTTGTACCAACAATGATAAACTGTGGCTTAGTTCTATGATAGTTGTACCAACAATGACAAAATGTGGCTTAGTTTTATCATAGTTGTACCAACAATGATAAAATGTGGCTTAGTTCTATCATAGTTGTACCAGCAATATTAAAATGTGGCTCACTTCTATCATAGTTCTATCAACAATGACAAAATGTGACTTAGTTCTATCATAGTTCTATCAACAATGATAAACTGTGGCTTAGTTCTATGATAGTTGTACCAACAATGAAAAAATGTGGCTTAGTTCTATGATAGTTGTACCAACAATGATAAACTGTGGCTTAGTACTATCACAGTTGTACCAACAATGACAAAATGTGGCTTAGTTCTATCATAGTTGTACCAACAATGAAAAAATGTGACTTAATTCTATGATAGTTATACCAGCAATATTAAAATGTGGCTTAGTTCTATAATAGTTGTATCAACAATGACAAACTGTGGCTTAGTTCTATCATAGTTGCATCAACAATGATAAAATGTGGCTTAGTTATATGATAGTTGTACCAACAATTATAAACTGTGGCTTAGTTCTATGATAGTTGTATCAACAATGATAAACTGTGGCTTAGTTCTATCATAGTTGCATCAACAATGAAAAATGTGGCTTAGTTCTATGATAGTTGTATCAACAATGATAAACTGTGGCTTAGTTCTATCATAGTTGTACCAACAATGATAAAATGTGGCTTAGTTCTATGATAGTTGTACCAACAATGATTAACTGTGGCTTACTTCTATCACAGTTGTATCAACAATGACAAAATGTGGCTCAGTTCTATCATAGTTGTACCAACAATGATAAACTGTGGCTCACTTCTATCATAGTTGTATCAACAATGACAAAATGTGGCTTAGTTCTATCATAGTTCTATCAACAATGATAAACTGTGGCTTAGTTCTATGATAGTTGTACCAACAATGATAAAATGTGGCTTAATTCTATGATAGTTGTACCAACAATGATAAACTGTGGCTTAGTTCTATGATAGTTGTATCAACAATGACAAAATGTGGCTTAGTTCTATCATAGTTGTACCAACAATGATAAAATGTGGCTTAGTTCTATCATAGTTGTACCAACAATAATAAACTGTGGCTTAGTTCTATCATAGTTTCATCAACAATGATAAAATGTGGCTTAGTTCTATGATAGTTGTATCAACAATGATAAACTGTGGCTCAGTTCTATCATAGTTGTTCAAACAATGATAAAATGTGGCTTAGTTCTATGATAGTTGTACCAACAATGATAAAATGTGGCTCACTTCTATCATAGTTGTATCAACAATGACAAAATTGGCTTAGTTCTATGATAGTTGTACCAACAATGATAAAATGTGGCTCACTTCTATCATAGTTGTATCAACAATGATAAACTGTGGCTTAGTTCTATCATAGTTGTACCAACAATGATAAAATGTGGCTTAGTTCTATCATAGTTGTTCCAACAATGATAAATTGTGGCTTAGGTCTATGATAGTTGTATCAACAATGATAAACTGTGGCTCACTTCTATTATAGTTATACCAGCAATGATAAAATGTGGCTTAGTTCTATCATAGTTGTACCAACAATGATAAACTGTGGCTCACTTCTATCATAGTTGTATCAACAATGATAAACTGTGGCTCACTTCTATCATAGTTGTATCAACAATGATAAACTGTGGCTCACTTCTATCATAGTTGTATCAACAATGATAAACTGTGGCTTAGTTCTATCATAGTTGTACAAACAATGATAAGATGTGGCTTAGTTCTATCATAGTTGTACCAACAATGATAAAATGTGGCTTAGTTCTATCATAGTTGTATCAACAATGATAAACTGTGGCTCACTTCTATCATAGTTGTATCAACAATGATAAACTGTGGCTCACTTCTATCATAGTTGTATCAACAATGATAAAATGTGGCTTAGTTCTATGATAGTTATACCAACAATGATAAACTGTGGCTTACTTCTATCACAGTTGTATCAACAATGACAAAATGTGGCTTAGTTCTATCATAGTTGTACCAACAATGATAAACTGTGGCTCACTTCTATCATAGTTGTATCAACAATGACAAAATGTGGCTTAGTTCTATCATAGTTCTATCAACAATGATAAATTGTGGCTTAGTTCTATGATAGTTGTACCAACAATGATAAAATGTGGCTTAGTTCTATGATAGTTGTACCAACAATGACAAAATGTGGCTTAGTTTTATCATAGTTGTACCAACAATGATAAAATGTGGCTTAGTTCTATCATAGTTGTACCAGCAATATTAAAATGTGGCTCACTTCTATCATAGTTGTATCAACAATGACAAAATGTGACTTAGTTCTATCATAGTTCTATCAACAATGATAAACTGTGGCTTAGTTCTATGATAGTTGTACCAACAATGAAAAAATGTGGCTTAGTTCTATGATAGTTGTACCAACAATGATAAACTGTGGCTTAGTTCTATCACAGTTGTACCAACAATGACAAAATGTGGCTTAGTTCTATCATAGTTGTACCAACAATGAAAAAATGTGGCTTAATTCTATGATAGTTATACCAGCAATATTAAAATGTGGCTTAGTTCTATAATAGTTGTATCAACAATGACCAACTGTGGCTTAGTTCTATCATAGTTGCATCAACAATGATAAAATGTGGCTTAGTTATATGATAGTTGTACCAACAATTATAAACTGTGGCTTAGTTCTATGATAGTTGTATCAACAATGATAAACTGTGGCTTAGTTCTATCATAGTTGCATCAACAATGAAAAATGTGGCTTAGTTCTATGATAGTTGTATCAACAATGATAAACTGTGGCTTAGTTCTATCATAGTTGTACCAACAATGATAAAATGTGGCTTAGTTCTATGATAGTTGTACCAACAATGATTAACTGTGGCTTACTTCTATCACAGTTGTATCAACAATGACAAAATGTGGCTCAGTTCTATCATAATTGTACCAACAATGATAAACTGTGGCTCACTTCTATCATAGTTGTATCAACAATGACAAAATGTGGCTTAGTTCTATCATAGTTCTATCAACAATGATAAACTGTGGCTTAGTTCTATGATAGTTGTACCAACAATGATAAAATGTGGCTTAATTCTATGATAGTTGTACCAACAATGATAAACTGTGGCTTAGTTCTATGATAGTTGTATCAACAATGACAAAATGTGGCTTAGTTCTATCATAGTTGTACCAACAATGATAAAATGTGGCTTAGTTCTATCATAGTTGTACCAACAATAATAAACTGTGGCTTAGTTCTATCATAGTTTCATCAACAATGATAAAATGTGGCTTAGTTCTATGATAGTTGTATCAACAATGATAAACTGTGGCTCAGTTCTATCATAGTTGTTCAAACAATGATAAAATGTGGCTTAGTTCTATGATAGTTGTACCAACAATGATAAAATGTGGCTCACTTCTATCATAGTTGTATCAACAATGACAAAATGTGGCTTAGTTCTATGATAGTTGTACCAACAATGATAAAATGTGGCTCACTTCTATCATAGTTGTATCAACAATGACAAAATGTGGCTTAGTTCTATCAACAATGATAAACTGCAGCTTAGTTCTATCATAGTTGTACCAACAATGATAAAATGTGGCTCACTTCTATCATAGTTGTATCAACAATGACAAAATGTGGCTTAGTTCTCTCACTTCTATCATAGTTGTATCAACAATGACAAAATGTGGCTTAGTTCTATCAACAATGATAAACTGCAGCTTAGTTCTATCATAGTTGTACCAACAATGATAAAATGTGGCTCACTTCTATCATAGTTGTATCAACAATGACAAAATGTGGCTTAGTTCTCTCACTTCTATCATAGTTGTATCAACAATGACAAAATGTGGCTTAGTTCTATCATAGTTGTACCAACAATGATAAACTGTGGCTCACTTCTATCATAGTTGTATCAACAATGATAAACTGTGGCTTAGTTCTATCATAGTTGTACAAACAATGATAAGATGTGGCTTAGTTCTATCATAGTTGTACCAACAATGATAAAATGTGGCTTAGTTCTATCATAGTTGTTCCAACAATGATAAATTGTGGCTTAGGTCTATGATAGTTGTACCAACAATGACAAAATGTGGCATAGTTCCATCAACAATGATAAACAGTGGCTCACTTTTATCATAGTTGTATCAACAATGACAAATTGTGGCTTAGTTCTATCATAGTTGTACCAACAATGATAAGATGTGGCTTTGTTCTATCATAGTTGTACCAACAATGATAAACTGTGGCTCACTTCTATTATAGTTATACCAGCAATGATAAAATGTGGCTTAGTTCTATCATAGTTGTACCAACAATGATAAACTGTGGCTCACTTCTATCATAGTTGTATCAACAATGATAAACTGTGGCTCACTTCTATCATAGTTGTATCAACAATGATAAACTGTGGCTCACTTCTATCATAGTTGTATCAACAATGATAAACTGTGGCTTAGTTCTATCATAGTTGTACAAACAATGATAAGATGTGGCTTAGTTCTATCATAGTTGTACCAACAATGATAAAATGTGGCTTAGTTCTATCATAGTTGTTCCAACAATGATAAATTGTGGCTTAGGTCTATGATAGTTGTATCAACAATGATAAACTGTGGCTCACTTCTATTATAGTTATACCAGCAATGATAAAATGTGGCTTAGTTCTATCATAGTTGTACCAACAATGATAAACTGTGGCTCACTTCTATCATAGTTGTATCAACAATGATAAACTGTGGCTCACTTCTATCATAGTTGTATCAACAATGATAAACTGTGGCTCACTTCTATCATAGTTGTATCAACAATGATAAACTGTGGCTTAGTTGTATCATAGTTGTACAAACAATGATAAGATGTGGCTTAGTTCTATCATAGTTGTACCAACAATGATAAAATGTGGCTTAGTTCTATCATAGTTGTATCAACAATGATAAACTGTGGCTCACTTCTATCATAGTTGTATCAACAATGATAAACTGTGGCTCACTTCTATCATAGTTGTATCAACAATGATAAACTGTGGCTCACTTCTATCATAGTTGTATCAACAATGATAAACTGTGGCTCACTTCTATCATAGTTGTATCAACAATGATAAACTGTGGCTCACTTCTATCATAGTTGTATCAACAATGATAAACTGTGGCTCACTTCTATCATAGTTGTATCAACAATGATAAACTGTGGCTTAGTTCTATCATAGTTGTACAAACAATGATAAGATGTGGCTTAGTTCTATCATAGTTGTACCAACAATGATAAAATGTGGCTTAGTTCTATCATAGTTGTTCCAACAATGATAAATTGTGGCTTAGGTCTATGATAGTTGTATCAACAATGATAAACTGTGGCTCACTTCTATTATAGTTATACCAGCAATGATAAAATGTGGCTTAGTTCTATCATAGTTGTACCAACAATGATAAACTGTGGCTCACTTCTATCATAGTTGTATCAACAATGATAAACTGTGGCTCACTTCTATCATAGTTGTATCAACAATGATAAACTGTGGCTCACTTCTATCATAGTTGTATCAACAATGATAAACTGTGGCTTAGTTGTATCATAGTTGTACAAACAATGATAAGATGTGGCTTAGTTCTATCATAGTTGTACCAACAATGATAAAATGTGGCTTAGTTCTATCATAGTTGTATCAACAATGATAAACTGTGGCTCACTTCTATCATAGTTGTATCAACAATGATAAACTGTGGCTCACTTCTATCATAGTTGTATCAACAATGATAAACTGTGGCTCACTTCTATCATAGTTGTATCAACAATGATAAACTGTGGCTCACTTCTATCATAGTTGTATCAACAATGATAAACTGTGGCTCACTTCTATCATAGTTGTATCAACAATGATAAACTGTGGCTCACTTCTATCATAGTTGTATCAACAATGATAAACTGTGGCTTAGTTCTATCATAGTTGTACAAACAATGATAAGATGTGGCTTAGTTCTATCATAGTTGTACCAACAATGATAAAATGTGGCTTAGTTCTATCATAGTTGTTCCAACAATGATAAATTGTGGCTTAGTTCTATCATAGTTGTATCAACAATGATAAACTGTGGCTCACTTCTATTATAGTTATACCAGCAATGATAAAATGTGGCTTAGTTCTATCATAGTTGTACCAACAATGATAAACTGTGGCTCACTTCTATCATAGTTGTATCAACAATGATAAACTGTGGCTCACTTCTATCATAGTTGTATCAACAATGATAAACTGTGGCTCACTTCTATCATAGTTGTATCAACAATGATAAACTGTGGCTTAGTTCTATCATAGTTGTACAAACAATGATAAGATGTGGCTTAGTTCTATCATAGTTGTACCAACAATGATAAAATGTGGCTTAGTTCTATCATAGTTGTTCCAACAATGATAAATTGTGGCTTAGGTCTATGATAGTTGTACCAACAATGACAAAATGTGGCATAGTTCCATCAACAATGATAAACAGTGGCTCACTTTTATCATAGATGTATCAACAATGACAAAATGTGGCTTAGTTCTATCATAGTTGTACCAACAATGATAAGATGTGGCTTTGTTCTATCATAGTTGTACCAACAATGATAAACTGTGGCTTAGGTCTATGATAGTTGTACCAACAATGATAAAATGTGGCTTAGGTCTATGATAGTTGTACCAACAATGATAAAATGTGGCTCACTTCTATCATAGTTGTATCAGCTATCCTGGAGGGCAGGTGTCATTTCATTAATAGCAACTTGACAAGATAACATCTGACAGCAAGTATTCTACTGAGATATTCCTGTCCTAAGCATTGAAACATTCATTTCGATCAAAGTAAAACTACCAACAGATCAGACGTAACTTTGTAATGAAACAGTGGACTCTCAATGTGTGGGTTCAATGTTTGAATACTGTTATCAAACATGTTTGCCCTCTCAATCGTTAGAATGTTGTGCAGTGATTTTTTGTTTTTGGAATCTCGCACAAAGCTACACAAGGGCTATCTGCACAAGTCGTCTCTAATTTATCAGCGTAAGGCTAGAGAGAAAGCAGTTAGTCGTCACCACCCACCACCAACTATTGGACTACTCTTTTGCCAATGAGACTGACATTAATATTATAACGCCCCCATGACTGAAAGGAAGAGCATATTTGGCATGACAGGGATTCAAACCCAAGACCCTCGGATTGCCAGTCGAACGTCTTAACCACCTGGCCATGTCGGGCCATAATGTTATTGCAAATCCCACTTTTATTTGGTAAAGAATTGGCCAATAGCTCGTGGAAGGTGATGTCGGTTATTTACCTTCCTTCTAGTCTATCACTTTAAAATGAGTTCGGTGTAGAACAAATAGTTCTCGGGTAGCTTTGCGCGAAACTTTACAAATAAACGAGTAAACTGTCAGAATGTGGACATATTTTTTATTGATCTTGTACGGTTAAAACCAGCTGACCTTTTGCTAATCACTGATACAACCTATCTTATTCGATGTCAGTTTTCATCATTATCACAACTGCTAAGACCCGTCGACAGTTTCTACTCTCCGCTTATGATCTAGGAATGTAAAATGGAGACTTTGTCTTTATTTGTGCTAATCTATTTAATAACCAATTATCGTCCCGAGAATTCTCCTGGTACATTCCTGGAGATTTCCGAAAGAAGTTAAGTTTTATTTATTTTCTGTTAACGACATATTTCTGAAGAAGTTCGTTCCCACCTCTCTTTTAGCCTTCGTATTAAAATGTTAGTCTTACATTTATTCCAAAATGTGTGTCAGTCTTTTCAAAACACACTAAAAAAGGGTACCTGTTTTCCCTGATATTATATTCAATGGTACCATTATTTATCCATATATACTTGTCTTAGAATGATACAACTGAAAATTCCGACAGCAAGAGTAGTAGGTTTAACGAAAAAACAAGACATCTCTTCTTTGTTATTTCGAATTCATATCAGTCCTCTCACGATAAACTCTACACGATTTGTGAAAAGTTGTTCATTCTATTGTGAATCCATTGACTGCTTTCCCTACACGTTTTACTTCCACAGACACTGTTCTATTTCTACTGTTATAAGCAATATTTCAAATGTTGTAATTTGGGTGTTAGCTAGAATGGGTTGCAGGTCGTAGTGATTAAATTTACTTTTCTTAGAACGTTCTAAGCCGATCTTAACGCAATCATTATGGTCTGTATGTCTCTCTAGCTGACGTCTAGATCACAACCGTACTGTACTGTACCTTCGCAAGGAACGAACCCCGAAATTTACCGTTTTAAGCTTTCGAGTTGATGTGTGTGTTTTCTTATGGCAAAGCTACATCGGGCTATTTGCTGAGACCATCGAGAAGGAATCGAGTTTATTGCAGAACCACAGGAAATGCGCGAAATTTTGTTTTTCCAAATTTTTTAATTGTAAAATTCAGTTAGCTTGTTTCTGCTACAATATATTTCCTGTTAAAACATTATTTTTTTTTCTTGAATCTTTTTAAAGATAATGGGAACTTTTTAAAAAGTAACTCGTCTTGGTACATATAACTGTACTGTCAAAACTTTACGTTTGTAATTTCTTTCTCAGTAAAGAGTGCATTTACTTGATGGTAGTTTGTGCAAGAGAAAAATAGTAACTCGCACGAAAAGAAGCCCTGATCCGATAACTTATTATTATTTTTAATTTAATTAGTAACTGTAAAGCTCTTTCGTTCAAAATCAGGTAATTAATTATAACTATGTAAAGATAAACCTGTTTGTAAAGACTGCGCCCGCGTCGCGCTAAACATGCTCGCCCTCCCAGCCGTGGGGGTGTATAATGTGACGGTCAATCCCACTATTCGTTGGTAAAAGAGTAGCCCAAGAGTTGGCGGTGGGTGATGATGACTAGCTGCCTTCCCTCTAGTCTTACACTGCAAAATTAGGGACGGCTAGCACAGATAGCCCTCGGGTAGCTTTGTGCGAAATTCCAAAACAAACAAACAAACAAATTGTTTGTTTTTCATCAAATAGTTACAAGTCGTTAGGTGGAGCCACTATACATTATTTAATAAGTTTACATTTATACCTGTCTTTTTGTTTTCATCCATTTCGTATCAACAGGAACCAAAGAAGATTTATGAACCTCTACTGGTCGTGAGCATCCGGGTTCCTGCCAATTCGGCCTATCGAAACTTTATTAACGAGGTTACCCGGCAGTCCAAGCGTAAATTTAACATTTCATTTCTTCCTGAGGAGCTAAGAACGTTTGGTTACCGATATCAATTGGTAAAACATGGAAAAAAATATGAACTGAAAACATAAAACATATTACTTTGAAATATGGCAATATTTGGTATTTTTAACCTGAAGAGCTCCTTATTGGACAAACGGACTAAATGAACGTATCATAATTAATTCATAACCTGACCTTAATTTATAATTACTCATGACGGTACCAGTTACCAGTTAGAATCGCTCGTCGCCAACATGAACTGACTGTCACTTTTGTAATGCGCCCCAAGCTGCGAGTGTAAAGTTATAAAAATATATCAAAAATTGTGGTGTCACTCATACCAGTTAGAAAATGTTATACAGTATATGTTAAGAGAAAGAAAATATAAGCGAGCCTGTGAAAATAATTTTTTGTTAGAAGCATGAATTGGTTCTTTTGAATTGTGCACTCCCCTACACACACACACACTTAGCAGAATGGCCTAACCAAACAAGTGTTACCTTCCTAAACGTCTTTGTTATAGTCTAATTAAACACAAAGTTTTTTATTGCTTCAGAAAACCTTGTGATAAAATAGACAACAATTTTTTTTTACGTAAACATTCCGAGTATGTGTGATACAAATGTTTATAAAGTTCCATAAGTTGTGTTCGTTTCTCGAAACTAACCGTCAAAAACTTATAACGCCAAAAACTGAGTTTCGATACCCGTGATGACCATAAGACAGATGCCTGTTGTGTGACTTTGCGCTTAGTAACAAAGAAACAAACGCACCCTTTTCATCTTCTAATGTATACCGTTTTGTTCTTCGACGTGAATGTTGTTGTTGTTTTTTTGAATTAAGCACAAAGCTACAAATAGGATATCTGTGCTCTGCCCACCACGGGTATCGAAACCCGGGTTTTAGCGTGGGAGTCCGCAGACATACCGCTGAGCCACTGGGGGGGGGCGACGTGAATGTTACTGAGTAAATTGGAGCTTCGTGTTTCAATACATACGTTACATTTTTACTCAAGAAAAGGAAATAGTGATAAAATTGATTTTTAAGACATTTGTATAAACCAACAAAATTATCTCCAGTTTTGTAAAAAAAAAGACAAAAAACTAAAAACACAAAATTGATAGTCAATAAATATTTTTGTGATCTTTTTGTCTACCTGCAGACACTACTTTCGCAATCTTAAGTTTTATTCCAACATTACGTTTGTTAAAAATTAAATTAGGAGAATAAAAAATATCGAGACAACGGCTTTGTAAAAATTTTCCAAGCATACTTACAGATAATTCACATTGTTCTCTAGCATTTATTTCTAAAACAAAATAATAAATACTTTAATTTTTAAAATTGCAACTTAAGAATACACAATAGAAAAAAAATGAAATATTTCAGGTCTATACTAAACCTCTATTTGGAAGTGTTTATGTGGAATGTCTTTTCCTTGTCTATCAGCGCAAAGAGAAAAAGTATTAAACTTATAGAGTTACACTTTCGAAAATATTTCAAAAACTTCCCGGTGGTTAAGCTGTAATTTTATAGACTTATAAAACTAAAATCTAAGATTCTGTTCCCTGCCATTCATTTTCTTACTTTTTTTTCATTGAAGTCCTTCTACTGTTTATTGTAGAGTTCCTGCTATTTTTTTATCTCTATATTCATTCCGCTGTTTATCTTTGGATTCGTTTGTTTCTTTTGACTCAAACCACAGTTTATCTTTGGATTTATACGATTGATGTTGTTGTTTTGAATTAAGCACAAAGCTACACAATGGGCTATCTGTGTTCTGCCCACCACGGGTATCGAAACCCGGATTTTAGCGTGTAAGTCCGCAGACATACCGCTGAGCCACTGGGGGGGCTATATGATTGATTTGTCTTTGGTTTGATACCACTGTTAATTTTTCGATGACTCTAACAGCCTTTTGGTTTACTAAAATTCCTTTCAAATATTGGTTTTGTAAATAAGAAACAAGACATTAACACCTTCAAGGCTGTTGTTTTAACGATATAAGGGTTTAAACAATAAAAATTATGGACTCGCATTAGATATTTTATAAATACATTTATCCTTGTGGAACGGTTGTTATGAGATTTTATAAATAAATTTGTCCATGTGGAACTTTTTTTTCAGGGAGGTATAAATACATTTATGTCTCTGGAACGTTTGTTATGCTAAGTTTTCATAATATGTGTAAAATTTAAATTAAATAAAACGCCAGTTTTTTGTTGTTGTTGTTGTTTCATACTTAATAGATAAATGGGACCGTAGCTGGGTTTTACGATTGTGTTTTAGTCTACACTTGGGCTGTGAAAGGAACACTAGCCAAAGGGGGTTATCCCCTTGATGGTTCCGGATGAATCCGGTTTCATAAACAAAACTTTGAACGGACTATTACGTCACGTACATTTAGGTTATGTTCAAGAGTTTCGATCTAGTCGTGAATCTGAATTATTCATGATTTCTCACACTAGTTAATAATTTTCTTTTAATGGTCTCAAGATCTTGGAAAGGCTTAGTGAAGAAGAGAGCGTTTCTCGTACACAAAGTAAGGCCTAATAGGAGCTTGTTCATACATAAACTGAGGCTTGATAGGAGCTTGTTCTTACATAAACTGAGGCCTGAGATAAAGTAAGTCACACACAAAAGTTATATTTAGTATTTGTCACTTCTATAAAATTATGAATATTGTGGACAATGAAAAAATGTAACAACAAATAACTAAATATATGAATATTTAGGGTATATATATATCAGACAAACAATGATTGTTTTGAGCTATGTGTTTCAGACATTAATTAATTAGTCGAACCCTGATTTTAAAGATTTATGTAACCGTATGTTTGTGTATTCTTCGTAATAAGTATTATTTTCAACCAGTTGAAATATCTAACTGGAAAAATGATTACTATGTTATATTTTAGTAACCTTTCGTTTGTTCATTGTCGAATGATAACGTGCATTTCTTGTTTGGAACACAATAAATCTTTTCAAATAACCTTTTGTGACCTCTAACTGTGTATGTGTATGCTTGTGTTGTCCTTATAGCAAAGCCATATCTGGCTATCTGCTGCGTCCACGTCATTTTATTGTTATAATTACCACACTAATTACTGTTCCTCGATTTATTGTGGTAATTACTCTACTAATTAATAATCTTTTATTTCTTAAATACAGTTACTCCACTAATTAATAGTCCTTGATTTCTTAAATACCATGTCTCTTTGTTCCAATAATTACTCTACGAATTACTAGTTCTTGATTTCTTAAATACCATGTCTCTTTGTTCCAATAATTACTCTACGAATTACTAGTTCTTGATTTCTTAAATACCATGTCTCTTTGTTCCAATAATTACTCTACGAATTACTAGTCCTTGATTTCTTAAATACAATGTCTCTTTGTTCCAATAATTACTATACGAATTACTAGTTCTTGATTTCTTAAATACCATGTATTTTTGTTGTCATAATTATCCCACTAATTAATAGTCCTTGATTTACAGTGATAACTACTCCACTAATTACTCGTCCTTGATTAATTAAATGTCATGGCTCTTTGTTTTGATAATTACTCCGCTAGGCATGACTGGTCAGATTCACATCAACGAATTAGGAGAAAGAGATGCAAACTATTACATAAACGACTTGGGTCCAGTGGTTGGAGAAATGAGGATAAGTGACGGATCAACTGTTTCACTTTTTGTATTTCAGACATACACATCACAGAGAGTGAGAATAGAACATTCCATAAATTGTAACTACTCAGATAAATCTTAAGTCTCGACCTGCTACAGATATTTCGGGATTGTCTTTTTTAAGGGGTGATATAATAATTGCACTAGTTTCTTATTTACAGTGTAACTATAAGATTTCCTGCCCAATTAAGCTTCCTCACAATAAGAAAATTAAATCAAATCTTTTATATGGGGACGTTCCAGAGGTTAGGTTGATCTAAGAAGTCAAAATCAATCGTATACGATCTCGTTACGTCAGACGAAGTGGTTTTAGTCCCTGTTTCTCAAAACCTTTAAAAACACGTGAAAGTATGTGACGAATAAAAATAATACTTTTTTCTAAATATAGCCCAACAAAAAAACATTAAAATAACTACCATGTTACTGTCGTTTCCTGCATGACGTCACACAGAAAGTTCGTTTTTAATAGTTTTATAACTTTTCTGATTCAGTTCTAAATGACCCCTGAAGTTTTGGAAGATCTGTTGGTATTTGTATACGTTATTGTGACCCAGAAGCCATTCAGTAACCATTAAACCTACTTAACTTTTATTGGTTTTAAACTGCCGTTGAATTTCTTCAGGTACTTCGCAAAATATGTTAATTAGGTAACCAATCAACTCATCACTTTATTTGCTTTTCTTTGCCCGTTAATTAGCCTGCTTCTATCTACCATGGAAAGACAGGAAATCTCAAATATCTCAAACACAAAGAAATCCATTGGCCCGGAGAAAGATTGGTGCCCCCTCCAGATATACCCCCATGTGGATTTGACGAAAGGAATCCCAGCTGCTCAGAGAAAGGTAACTTAAAATCAAAATCCCTTAACTTCGTTTCGTGCTCTTTTTCCTAATTAACTGTTTTATTCAAGAATAGATTAGTAAGACAGAGGAATGGCGAAAATTTGGACAGTTTTTTTGCAATTAAACAACACAATGGATTATCTGTGCTCTGCACGTCACAGGTATCGAAACCTAGTTTCTAGCGTTGTAAGTCCCTAGATCTATCGCTGTGCCACAATGAACAAAGCTGGACAGAACAACTTAGTAAGAGAGATGAATGAAAATGGTGACCGGATGGATGAAAAGTTAAACAGAAAAGAGAGAACTTCATATGGAAGTGAAAATGGTGTTATTCTTGCTGAAACTTTAACACAAAGTAAACTTTTTAACGTTAGAGAGGATAGAGACAGATTTAATTAATGTTTTAAACATGTTTTAAAATGTTACGTTTGTTCATTTTTTGTCTTTGTATTTTTTATTGGCAATCGGACGCGAATCATGGAGTTTCGGATCAACAGTCGGGCACGCTAACCACTGAGCTACACCCGGCACCAAACCACTAAGCTATACGCGGCACCTAACCACTAAGCAACACCCGGCACCTAACCACTAAGCTATACCCGGCACGCTAACCACTAAGCTATACCTGGCACCTAACCACTAAGCTACACCCGGCACCTAACCACTGAGCTACACCCGGCACCAAACCACTAAGCTACACCCGGCACCAAACCACTAAGCTATACCCGGCACCTAACCACTAAGCTATACCTGGCACCTAACCACTAAGCTACACCCAGCACCTAACCACTGAGCTATACCCGGCACGCTAACCACTGAGCTATACCCGGCACCAAACCACTAAGCTGTACCCAGCACCTAACCACTAAGCTATACCCGGCACCTAAACACTAAGCTGTACCCGGAACCTTACCATTAAGCTATACCCGGCACGCTAACCACCAAGCTATACCCGGCACGCTGACCACTAAGCTATACCTGGCACCTAACCACTAAGCTGTACCCGGCACGCTAACCACCAAGCTACACCCGGCACCTAACCACTAAGCTATACCTGGCACCTAACCACTAAGCTATACCTGGCACCTAACCACTAAGCTATACCCGGCACGCTAACCACTGAGCTATACCTGGCACCTAACCACTAAGCTACACCCAGCACCTAACCACTAAGCTATACCCGGCACGCTAACCACTAAGCTATATCCGGCACCTAACCATTAAGCTATACCCGGCACGCTAACCACTAAGCTATACCCGGCACCTAACCACTAAGCTGTACCCGGCACGCTAACCACTAAGTTATACCCGGCACCTAACCATTAAGCTATACCCGGCACGCTAACCACTAAGCTATACCCGGCACCTAACCACTAAGCTGTACCCGGCACGCTAACCACTAAGTTATACCCGGCACCTAACCACTAAGCTGTACCCGACACCTAACCAGTAAGCTATACCCGGCACGCTAACCACTAAGCTATACCCGGCACGCTAACCACTGAGCTATACCTGGCACGCTAACCACCAAGCTAGATCAATGAATGTAGACTATGAAATACGTGTTATTATTGTAAATATTCACGGTATAAGTAAGGAAAAGAACTGTTTATTTTTAATTTCGTGCAAAGCTACACGAGGGCTATCTGCGCTAGTCGTCCCTAATTTACCAAGGAAGGCAGCCAGTCATCGCCACCCACCGCCAACTCTTGAGTTACTCTTTTACCAACGAATAGTGGGATTAACTGCACAATATAACTCCTCAAGGAAGAAAGGTCGAGCATGTCTGGCCTGACTGGGACTCGCGACCCTCAGAATACGAGTCAAGCGCCCTCCAATCACCTGGCCATGCCGAGCTAAACCTAAGTGCAAGTGAAAATACTGTAATTTGAAAAAATTAAATACGAGTATTAACTTTAAAAAAATGATTACGTGTCGTTAAACTGGGAAATGATGTCGAAAACTTCCTCGTTTCATTACGTCATTACAGTAATAATAATTTAAGTGTAATAGTTATAAGGTGATGCTGACTAGCTGCCTTCCCTCTAGTCTTAAATTGCTAAATTAGGTACGGCTAGCACAGATAGCCCTCGTGTAGCTTTGCAAGTGCACAGACATACCGCTGAGCCACTGGGGGGGGCTTCACATTACATAAACCAAACTACCTGTGGATAGTTTCAGTTATGTTACTTCAACAATGTTTAATGGAGACTTCACTATTTAAAAGTGTAATAATTATAGACGTAACACGTGTATATCCGATTTGTCTGTTATTATTATTTACAATATTAACTTAAACTGAATAAAATGTACAGCTGGGTTTGTTTATTTTTTAAGGCAAAGCTTATCTGCTTTGTTCAAAGTTGAGAATCGAACCCTGAATTTTCATGTTGTAAGTCTGTAAACTTTACGCTGTCCTACAGGGGGACTACGCAACGCCATCTAAATCCCCCCCCCCAGTTGAGCAGCGGTATTTTTGCGAATTCACACTGCTAAAAACCGGGTTTCGATACCTGTGGTGGGCAGAGCACAGATAGCCCATTGTGTAGCTCTGTGCTTAATTCCAAACAAGCAAACCATCTAAATGTTCTAATCGTGCTGTTTTAAATTTCACACAAAGCTACTCAAGGGCATTTTTTGCGCTAGCCGTCCCTAATTTAGCAGTATAAGACAAGAGGGAAGGCAGCTAGTCATCACCACCCACCGCCAACTCTTGGGCTGCTCTTTTACCAACGAGTAATGGGATTGGCCATCACGGCTGAAAGGGTGGACATGTTTGGTGTGACACGAATTCAAACCCGCGACCCTCAGATTATGAGTCGAGTGCCTTGACCACCTGGCCATGCCGAGCCCAGTCAACAAATACTGCTCACCATAGTTACAGAAAATAACAATATTTGATTCTGTTTTACAATCGTGTGTATTAAAACTTTAAAGACATCGTTCATGACAACAATATTCAGAATAATTAATCTTGAATCTTGCACATCATGAATAATTGTTGCGATGTTCCACAGTATTCTCCAAAACAAAACCACGGCTGAAATTCTCTACAATAACATTCTCGAACCTTCGGCCTTCTTAACGCAGCCCTCATTGGACAATATTGTACTGAGCAATGTAAATTCCTTTTATTTACTTTTTTCGTGCACAGTTGTCGGATAAAGATAAAAATATGTGTTTAATTCAGAAATATTAATTTACCAAAGTTACGAGTCTTAAAAGACAGTAATATTATTTTATTAACTGCGAATTATATTTGACGTTAAAATGCGGAATTTCAGTGAAGAAAAAACAAAAATGTAAAAGTTAGAAATTTGTTTCATGTTGTTAATTGGAGTCAAGTTTAACTGGATCTCTCCTCGTCTTGTATTTCTTAAAACAAAATTAGGCTTGAATCTGAGTTGGCCAACCAATAGTGGAAAGTAGAATGGTCCAGCAGAGGGAGCTAAAGTCGTTGAGCAGCTTAGGACCTGATGCAGGAACCCTGGCCAGCTCAGTGATGATATATACAAGGTGGTCGCTAGAAAAGCGGAAAATTTGAGGGTCAGATGAGATCATGAATAAAATGCGTGCTTACTCATTTCTATTTTGATTTCTTTACATCATGAATAAAATGCATGATTTTAATATCATAAAATGCACTTTGAGCATCTATGAGTGTAATATAACATATGCCTTTAAAAAACTTTGTAAAAGTTATTCTTTGTAAAAATAAATAGCTGTTTGACAAATTTTCCGCTTTTCTAGCGACCACCCTGTATATATATATATATATGCTAATAAACGCTGAGAATAAAATAATCTAAATGTTGGTTAGAGCTTGAATATTAACACATAAATAATTCCTTTTTTTAATAGTAGAAAATATGTTTTATGAACAGCATAGTATATATATAAATAATTTTAATTATCAGTGTGTTAAACGAACTTAAACAGTAGACGTCGTTTGTTGTAAAATAGTGTCGATTTTATAAACATTTATGTTTGTGACAGATCAAATAAACGATATGTTTTTAACATTTATAAATTATATAGAAATAGAGTGACTGTCCCGCTACACCGTTTCTTGTTGTCTTGTTTTTATGCTTTTTGTTTGTTTTTTTCTAAATTATTCACCGAAATTGGACAACTGAGTGTTTGCTTTACGTTTAAATTTCGCATCGCTGTTGGTCTGTTGGAAATACGAAAATCTTTACACTGAAGGATTATTTCGTCTTGTATGTTAGTTTGTTGTTATGCACAAGGATTTACAATAGGCTGTTTGTACTTTTCCCACTGCGGGTATCTAAACATTTAGCTTTTTGGATAATCGTGTGAAACAGAAATGCTAATGAACGTTAATATTTGTTACAAATCTTGAATTCAACATGTGGTTTTTAATAATCAGAGATTTACTCCAGTTTATTAGGACCTCAGTCATCTGTATGCAGCGATGGCTTAGGTTAAAAATGGTGGCTTGTACGTTGTGTGTGGAATAGTGTAGACCAGGACGTTGGCAGAATCCAGTCGAAGGGATAGAGCCCGTCACTGAACAAGTACAAAACTGTCCTTAAAGTGCGGCCAACCGTCCTCGATGTCCAGAAAACGGACTACAAAACCATCGATCATCTTTTTGTCCACCGCTGTAATTGAATTATAACGAGCCTGTGTACCGAAACACTTCGCTAACCCTAAGATGTGCCTTTTTTACATCTAGAGCCTCGTGTTATTCATCATGACGAAACGATGTGGAATGATACAGATTATTGAATAATGCTTAATACGTATATTTGTCACTAGATAACGCGACGTGTTATCCTAATCATAAATATGGGCAGACACCCGTAACAAAAAATCTTGGAATGAAATATTTGGGATGGAAGGATACAAAAAATAATAATCAGAAACTATAGAATATATTAATTTGGAGGGGAAAATCTTCATCCTATCACCTAACGTATATACGTGCATCCCATACCTTATGAGTGCAGATGGTGAAATTCAAGAATGAATTATGTACATTTCAGCTTGTGATCTTTGTCACTCCACATTCGAACAGTTAAAATACTTGTTACTGATAGTTGTCTAAAGGTTACATAGGTTTAAGGTTAGAATGTAATAACAAAAATATCATGTTTTATGTTTTATTTTGTTTGTGTGTGTCCATTACGGTATCAAGAAGAAATCAGTTTATCCAGGAACTCTTAAATGTTTTGTTATTTAGTGCAGTTCTAGTAACTGTGTTTGTGTGAGGAAAACGATATTTTTATACACATAAAAGCCAGTTGTTATTTGTTAACATAAGGCTGGTCTATATCGCTTAATTTATATTCGAGCTTTAAAACATAGAAAATAATATATTAACTTTAAGAGTCATATCAGGTTACAAGAGCAAGAAGTGTCTTACCTCTGCATGCCCCCATCATCTTTCAGGGGCAAAATTACCTTAACTGTGTAGGTTACAGGATAAAGCTATTAAATTATAGGTTACATCAGCATACAGAGGTAAAAACTACTTTAGCTCTAAATGGTACATCAACTTTGCGGCTTTGTTTGACTGGTTGATTTTACCTCAATGTTTCATTGTTTGACTGGTTGATTTTACCTCAATGTTTCATTGTTTGACTGGTTGATTTTACCTCAATGTTTTATTGTTTGACTGGTTGATTTTACCTCAATGTTTCATTGTTTGACTGCTTGATTTTACCTCAATGTTTTATTGTTTGACTGGTTGATTTTACCTCAATGTTTCAGCAATTTGAAAAGAAATTCATGTCACCAGTTGGACTAATATGGACGAAGGGTTGTTGTTGTTTAGAATTAAGCACAAAGCTGCACAATGGGCTTATCTGTGCTCTGCCCACCACGGGTATCGAAACCCGGATTTTAGTGTGTTAGTCAGCAGACATACCGCTGAGACACTGGGGGGCTGGACGAAGGGACAAAAATTGGTGTCTATCGGGTGAGTATTTCTTTGGTGGACCAATAACTGGAATTTTAAGTTTCTAATTCGAAGTGTTTTTACTTTCTAAAACCTTTTTGTAATGACATTAAACGTGGTAATTACGAGTATAAATATGTTCATGATGTGATTCTGTAGTTTCGTTTTGTATCTCTATATAGAATTAAAGTTGTTGTTTTTAGAATTAAGCACAAAGCTGCACAATGGGCTATCTGTGCTCTGCCCACCACGGGTATCGAAACCCGGATTTTAGCGTGTAAGTCCGCAGACATACCGCTGAGCCACTGGGGGGCTGTTACGTATTTTTTATGTTTTAAGTTCTTCGTAGATTAAACGCAACAGAAAAACGCAGATAACAGCTTGTATAATTTATTACACTAACCTATTAACAAATATAACAGATATAACATAAATTATATGATAACAGTGACCGATATTAAGTTATAACATTCGAAATTAATTACAAAACAAAATACTAGTTTCAAACTTCAAAATTAAATCACAATACAAAACGATACTGGCCTGTATCTAATACAATGAATTAAAATGAAAGTCTCAAATTCCAGTCTAGGGTGTAAATTTGGTCCCACGAAGAGATCCCGAAATAGTTCACAGTTCAATAAATTCGCCGACTCTCAGCACAAGCAGTAATTCAGATGTATCGTAGAGATTGACGAAATAAAATCACAGCTTCCGTAGATCTAACTTCAATCACGAATCCACGTTGAATATTCACAGCAAACACTTAATCTTTCTCAAATAACTAACTCTCTTCTTTTGAAATGAAACTGGTGTCTGAATCTCACTCTTTGTCTTCGAATAAAACTAATGACTGAATCTCTCTCCCTCGAATAAAACTGATGACTCTCTCTTGTCACCGTCTTTTATACCGATAGGCCTACTTCTCGAACAATCTTGAAATTTCCATACAACTCCAGAGCTATCCACGCATATCCGTTCTTGCACGAGACTACACGTCTAGACAGGAAGTCACCAGCACTCATTTACAAACATGTGATTGGTCTACTTAATTCGAGAAAGTTCTAAAATGTTACCCTAAATAAATAACATATTTTAGTTTAAACTTCGAAACAATAATATCAATATGGAAAAATGAATAATACAAATGAAAATTCAAACACGATACGACATGTTGTCGTTTACAAAATATTTACACATATACATAACACTCTCCCCCTTAAAAGTAAAAAAAGTTTGAACTTCTGAAAACTTTTTTTTGTTTGTTTATTTGTCTTTTTAAACCAACTTAAAAGGGTTAAATCCAGTGGATTCTTTAATACCCTCACGAACTTCAAACAATAACAAGGGAACACCCTCAACCTAGTTCTTTGAGTGTTTGTGGCAGTAATTTGGTGGAAACGATCAAAAATACCTTGTGACTCAGGATGGTATGCACTGGATGAAACTTAATGGAGGTTTAATTCATGTATGGCTTGTTCAAATAGTTTGGACCTAAAATTTGTGTCTTGATCTGATGGCACAACTTTTGGAATTCCGAACATGGTAAAGGATTTGACAAGAGCAGTGATTTTTCTCAAAGGGATTGCCTCAGGGAAACGTGTAGAAGCACACATGATCGTCAAGAGGTATTCATTTCCTGCTTTGCTTTTTGGCATTGGGCCAACACAGTCGATAATGACCCTTGAGAATGGTTCTTCAAAGGCAGGAATAGGCTGCAGTGGTGTTTTGGGAATCCCTTGATTTGGTTTTCCAGTCATTTGGCAAGAATGACATGCCTTACAAAAGCTAACAACATCTTGGCGCATCTTTGGCCAATAGAAATGTCGTCGGATACGATCTAAGGTCTTTCTTACACCTAAGTATCCCGACAATACATGGTCATGAGCAAGACTAAGAATATCATTCCGATAGCATTTTGGAATGACGATTTGGTGAATAACATTCCACTCTTCATCAGCAGCAACATCAGGAGGTCTGTATTTTCTCATTAGCACACCTGACTTCTGGTAATAACAAATAGGGACAGTTCCTATTTCATTTTCATTAACAGCCAGTTGTAGAAGAGAACGAGTTTCAGGATCATTGTCCTGTTCCTCAATAAGTTTGTTTCGATGAAGAGAGTCGAAAAATGTTTTAGAGTCATCAGTAGAACTTAAAGTTGAGTCAGAAATCTCATCAATGTGAGACATGAACGTATCAGACAAAGAGAAATCCTCTTTGGACTCCTGAGAACGTGTCTGAAAACGAGTAACAGCACAGGCGGGAAAAACATCAGGAAACTCTTTAACGAGTTGCTCTGTACTGGGGCTAATAACAGGTGCTTCAACAACACGAACCTCTGGTACCACCTTACTACCAGCCAAATCATTCCCCAAAAGCATAGACACACCTTCAACAGGCAATGAAGCTTTAATACCCACAGTCACTGGGCCTGAAACTAAGTCCGAATGTAAATCTAATCTATGAAGAGGAACAGAAACGACGCCACCTTCAACACCAGAAATGAGCACACTGGCCCCAATGGATGACTTTTCAGAAAACGGAAGTACACTTTCCAAAATCAAACTCTGAAAAGCTCCAGTATCCCGCAGGATATTAATTGGTTGTAGATGTGAATCGCCAACAAAAGAAACAAAACCTTCAGTCATGAAAGGCTTAAATTTGTCCTCAACAATATCTTCAGGTACATCAATAATATTGGACTTGGAATCCACAGAGGACTGAACAGGGTCAAAATCATTGGGAACCAATGATATATCAAACAAGGGCGAAATGAAACTATTGGGTGATGGCTTGTTTTTGAGCTTATAGCACTCAGAAATCAGATGGCCAGGTTTCTTACAATAAGCACATGTTTTGGATGAGAATGACACGTTTTTAGTAGATGATGAGCTTTGAGAATAAGATGGAGTCTTTGTTTGAGAATCAGAAGTTTGCTCTTTTCTGTCTTTATTGACATTTGCATAATGCTTGAATAAGTCATTGGGTTTCTTTGCCGTGTGATTTGTTTTGCTTTTGTATGACAAATCTTTGTGAGTCAAAGCATACTCGTCTGCCAAGACAGCAGCATCATGAATTTTGGAAGCTTTTTGTTCATCAATGTAAGTTTTGAGCTCTACGGGAATACATCTTTTAAACTCTTCAACTAACATGAGTTCTCTGAGTTTTGTGTTATCATCTTTGATTTCTTTGGAATCACACCACCTGTCGAACAGAGTTTCTTTTTCGCGAGCAAATTCGACATAAGTTTGGCTTTCAAACTTTTTGTAACCACGAAATTTTTGTCTGTATGCCTCTGGCACCAATTCATAAACATTCAAAATGCATTTTTTGACGTGCTCGTAATCATAACTTTGCTCGGCCGTGAGTTTGGAAAATACTTCCTGAGCTTTACCCTTGAGAACACTCTGAAGTAATACTGTCCAATATTCGGTAGGCCATTTTAGCCTAAGGGCCAATTTTTCAAATTGTTGAAAATATTTATCTACAGCCTTTTCATTGAATGGAGGCACTAAACGAATTTGTTTGGAAGCATCAAAATTATCCAACCGCATTTGGACAACCTTTTCATCTGTCTGTGCCTTTCTCATACTGATTTCTTTATCAGCTTTAATGCGTTCTATTTGTATTTCGGCATCAAGGCGTTTATTTTCTTGTTCTGCCTCAAGAACAAGGCGTTTATTTTCTATTTCTAAACGAAATTTCATTTCCATTTCCATTATTTTTAATTCAAAATCTGGGTCAAAATGAGCGGCAGGCAATTGTTGTACAACTTTTTGAGGTAAAACTTTTTGGCTGACCAAATGTTCAACAACAATTCGTTTGATATCTGCTTTCTTCATTGCTTGCTTCACTTCTAAATAGAAATGTTTTCCAACATCAAGCAATTCAGATTTTTTTGATTCACTGATCAATTCGAAAGAGGGATTCTGATTAAATTTGTCTATAAAATCTTCGAGTTGGAATGCCATTTTGAATATACAAGCTGTCTCTCTGTATAGAATATAAATCTAATTTTGAAATATAATTAAATTGTTTGATCAATCCCGGACGAGCCCCCAATTTTCTGTTACGTTTTTTTTTATGTTATCTGTGTCTTTCTGTTGCGTTTAGTCTATGAAAAAGATAAAACATAAAAAAACGTAAGAAACATCTGAACTCACTTTTATTGTTACTTTTATTTTCTGTCAGAAACATCTAAACTCTGTTTCATTGTTACTTTTATTATCTGTGAGAAACATCTGAACTCCTTTTCATTGTTAGTTTTATTTTTTGTGAGAAACATCTGAACTCAGTTTTATTATTACTTTTATTTACTCTAAACAATGTATAAACTGTTATATTCTTTAATGGGTTTAATTTAAACTGTTACTCTGTAGATGAGAAGTGTTGTCCATGAAAATCTCAATCGTTTTGTTGGAATTTGTCCTGACGTTCCAAATGTGGCCTTCTTTTCCAGTTACCACCCTCGAGGTACTTTGAGGGTACGTTCCACGTGCACTTTAAGAGTAAAAACAACTTTTTGCCACAATTTAAACATTGTTGCTGTTATCCTGAATACTGAAACAGTTAAAGAGAAACAGAAAGAACACATTTCGAGATGGTTAAAATTAAGATTAGATAACAAAAAAGAATTGTTTGTATCACACAATGCATATACAGTGTATTTGTTTGAATTTCGCGCAAAGCTACTCGAGGGTTATGTGCGCTAGCCGTTTGTAATTTAGCGGTGTAAAATTAGAGGGAAAGCAGCTTGTTATCATCACCCACCGCCAACTCTTGGGCTACTCTTTTACCAACGGAAAATGGGCTTGACCGTCACATAATAACGCCTTTAGGGCTGAAAAGACGAACATGTTTGGTGCGACGGGGATGCGAATCCCTGACCCTCAGATAACAAGTCATACGCCTTAACCCACTTGGCCATGCAGGGCCTCATATACACTGTAATACATTCGTTGATTTAACTTTATTGTTCTGGTCAAACATGTTACCCATATTTAATATGTAGTTGGAAATCCAAAGCAAATGATTTGTTTTCAGGATCATCTTGACAACGAAGCAATATAAATATCGATTGGCCCTTCAGTTACTCCATAATAAATATCGATTGGCCCTTCAGTTACTCCATAATAAATATTGATTGGCCTTTCCGTTACTCCATGATAAATTATATTTGTGAAGTATGTATATTTCAGTGATTATTTGCAAAGACAATTCTTTTAGAATTGGTTTATTTAGTGGATTTTATTTTTTGCTTTATTTTCAGACTAGGGATTGACTCACTAACTCATTGACAAATTATAGGTTACTAATTGTTTATAAATATAGAAGTAATACAGTCTGTTACTTCTCACTTACTGTTTTTCCAAAGTTCAACAGAAATTCATTAAGTTTATTTCGCAAGTGAAAACATCTGCTTTATCTGGAAACACTCGCGTTCCTTGTCACTGAGTTTCTGGTGAATGTATGTATAACAATACCTCACATTCAGTCCAGTTCCAAGTTTCCATCGTTCCATATACACTTATAGCCATCTGTTGAATTTACAACAATACCACACATTTAGTCCAGTTTCAAGTTTCCATCGTTCCATGTACACCCATAGCCATCTTCTGAATTTACAATACCTCATATTCAGTCCAGTTTCAAGTTTCCATCGTTCCATGTACACCCATAGTCACCTGTTGAATTTACAACAATACCTCACATTTAGTCCATTTTCAAGTTCCATCGTTCCATGTACAGCCATAGCCATCTGATGAATTTACAATACCTCACATTCAGTCCAGTTTCAAGTTTCCATCGTTCCATGTACACCCATAGTCACCTGTTGAATTTACAACAATACCTCACATTTAGTCCATTTTTAAGTTCCATCGTTCCATGTACAGCCATAGCCATCTGATGAATTTACAACAATACCTCACATTAAGTCCAGTTCCAAGTTTTCATCGTTCTATGTTCACCCATAGCCATTTGTTGAATTTTTAAAAAATACTTCAGAGTAAGTCCACAGTGGTTCCATGTTTCTGTCATATTCCTTGTCTTTCCATTGCCATCTGTTGAATGTTTAACAATACCTTCAGTCCACGGTGATTCCAGGTTTCCGTTATTTTTTGTCCATCCATAACCATCAGTTGAATGTTCAACAATACCTTCAGTACACATTCAGTCCACAGTGATTCTAAGTTTCCATCATTTTTGTCCATCCATAACCATCAGTTGAATGTTTAACAATACCTTCAGTCCACAGTGATTTCAGGTTTCCGTTATTTTTTGTCCTTTCATGACTATCTGTTGAATGTATAAAGTACACTGTTTACAATCCACAGTGATGCCAAGCTTCCACAATCTATCATTTCTTGTTCATTCATGTCCATCTGTATAGCAATATTTCATCTTCAGTAAATAGTATTTCCAGGTTTTCATCATTCTGTCTGCCTGTGACCATCTGTTGGAGTTGGAGTGGTGGGATCTGCATTGTGTTGTCTCTTCCAAATTCCAACCTGATAATTGATATTTTTATAAATAAGAGATGTCTTCAGTCAGTTTTAGGCTTACGTCAGTTTCAAACTTAATATGTTTTTGAATTTTAGATTAAAGCTGAAAAATGTATTAATTCCACACGTTTTACTAACTCCATAAATCTGAGAGAATTTCATTATATTTAACTTCTTATCTGATTACAAAATGTGAGAAAGAATAGGTTGATAATTATACAGCTGGTAAAAAAATTTTACCTTTTCACCAGGGAATGTTTTACCTACATAACAGCCCAATAGCAGACCATGGCAGTTTTAAATCAACTTACTGTGTTATCGACAGTCGGTTTGTTGTTAAGATAGAAAATTTCGGACTCCCTGCTGTGAAGGAACAAGATTTACCTCCAGACGAGATCAATCCAAGTGTGTTTTTATTTAATCTTGTCTCTCTGTGTCTCTGTTTTTCAATAATGCGATATGATATTATAAATACAGAACAGACTATTTTAAAAAATAAAGCCAACAACAATATTTAGAAAACTCGTCTCGTCTTACAGTTGCTGTTTATTCAGTGTCTAGAGTATCATCATTCTCGTTGTCATATGGATAAATTAAAAAGTAGTTAACCCTAAAAAATAAAAAAATAAATTAACAAGTGTCGATTCAAGTGATAAGTGGTCTCCCTTTTTCCTGGGTAAGTATAAAACGTTTAGGAATAACAAAATGGGTTATAGGACAAAAGTTGAGATCAAAAGTGGTTATGTTATGAATGTCTAACAAAATTTATTCTAGTTCTTTAAAATCTCTATGAATGTGATTTTTCAAAATATAATAGGCCTAACACTAATATCTTATGACAAGTATAACTGATTAGGACCTAAAATGGTGTAAAACGTTTTCCAGAACAGTATGCTTCCAGACCTCAACAATTAGCCGCCCCATAATCACAATCCTGGATTAGCCAAAGTTTGGATATTACGCATGTTGTATTTATTCATCCAAACTTGGATTTCAAAAATTTTGTTACAAAATCATTTGCACGACACCTAAAATATCGATAAAAAAAAGGATTAGAAAATTTGCTTCTCGTGATGACTGATGTGAATTTTTTATTTTTATTTTTACAGGATCTTTATTCTGGACGGCTCCAGGACTTATGAGGAACGAAACATCAGACACCAGTAGGTCCCAGGCTGGTGACGTGTACAGTTTTACTATTATTTTACAGGAGATTTTTACAAGGACTGAACCGTTCGAACCAGTAGAAAAAAAAATGGAATAATCAGTGAAACAATAGAAGCAAAAGGTGAAAAGTGTCACGAAAAAAGAAATGTTTGTTATTCTTATAGTGTTTCAAATTGATGAATCCTAAACCTTCACCACTTCCTGTGATTGGTGGTTTATAAGCGGCAGCTATGTGTTTATTTGTCTTTAAAAATCGATAAATTGTCCTTCGTTATTATCAGTATATTAACATGTTACAATCGAGTAATTAAGCAACTTAATTTTTATTCGAAAATGTTTAATGTTTTTCGTGTATCTTGTTAAGGTTTATTTTCGATAGATGTTACAAAGTTGGTGATTTTTGTGTTTTATCTTGTTCCTAATATTGCAACCTTTCGAACAATTTTATATTGAACATTTGTTTCATGGCTATCTGTTACCTAGTTAATTATTTGTTTGGAATTTCGCACAAAGCTACTCGAGGGCTATCTGTGCTAGCCGTCCCTAATTTTGCATTGTAAGACTAGAGGGAAGGCAGCTAGTCATCACCACCCACCGCCAACTCTTGGGCTACTCTTTTACCAACGAAAAGTGGGATTGACCATCACATTATACACCCCCACGGCTGGGAGGGCGAGCATGTTTAGCGCGACGCGGGCGCGAATCCGCGACCCTCGGATTACGAGTGCACGCCTTAACGCGCTCGGCCATGCCAGGCCGAGTTAATTATACTGAAATACGTCGTTGGGTATTTACCAATAGAAACCTAGTCGTACCAAATTCTGTACTTAATACTGTGTTCCCTCTGATCTCAGTTAAAGGTTCAACATCTTTACTCTACAATGTTCCATCATGTTTTCGTTATACGCTTCCAGGTCACAAAAACAAAATTTAAACATAAAAATAGGTCTTTTCCATTTACTTTAGACGTAAGTAATTGGGAAATAAAACTTTCTGTCCGGGAACAATAAACAGTAAAAATTGTGTTACATGTATTACTAAGGGGCGGGAGACGTAGTTCATTCATGCCTTTTAACTTTGAAACTTAATTAACCTGCCCCACGCTAGTACAGCGGTATGTCTCCGGATTTACAACACTAAATTCAGGGGTACGATTCCCCTTGGTGGGCTCAGCAGATAACCTGATGTGGCTTTGCTCTAAGAAAACACACACTTAATTAACCCACAACTGGGTTTATCAAATTTGAAACGGTGACGATTTAAGACGTAATGATAAACCCTCATTGCCGGACATTCCTTCTAGGATCACGAAGAAAGACTTAAATAAATGAAATGCTCCTGAGATTTGTAAAGTTACGTCCTAGAGGGCTATTCGCCCTATTTATTCTTAATTTTCGTCCTATAAATCTATTTGCCCTACTTATCCTCAATTTTCGTCCTAGGGGCTATTTGCCCTATTTATTCTCAATTTTCGTCTTATGAAGCTGTTTGCTCTATTTATCCTCAATTTTCGTCCTAGGGGGCTATTCGCCCTATTTACCCTCAATTTTCGTCCTATAAATCTATTTGCCCTACTTATCCTCAATTTTCGTCCTAGGGGCTATTCGCCATATTTATTCTCAATTTTCGTCTTATGAAGCTGTTTGCTCTATTTATCCTCAATTTTCGTCCTAGGGGACTATTCGCCCTATTTACCCTCAATTTTCGTCCTATAAATCTATTTGCCCTACTTATCCTCAACTTTCGCCCTATTTATCCCCAATTTTCGTCTTATGAAGCTATTTTCTCTATTTATCCTCAATTTTAACCCTCCAGCATGTCCTCAAAATTGTACTTTAAACCAAAATTGATTTTTTTGTGGCTTTTCTTAATTAGTGTTAATATCACAGGATAATCTCGTTATCCTAAAAGGTCGGGGTGTCTGGGTTCCATCTGCCGGAGGGTTAATACTGATTGAGTAAAAATAGATGATGTCCTTCACTCGCCTCGCCCACCACATATTTCTGTTTACAAAGAGGCTTAAAAATCTTCTGCTACAGATAATTTAAATCACTTGATGACATGATAATTGTCTGTCTTCGGATTGAGCGATGATAAATTTAACAATATAAATAACCAGATATTTCGTTCCATCACTCCTGTAGTACTCTTAAATGCCAGGATTGGATAAAAACTTAAATTTTACTCAAGGTTATTCAAAAAAGACATTTTTCATTTATAAAGCCATGAGATAAACAGCCCAAAACACACCGAAACCTAAGTTCAAAGAAACAGTTGTGCCAGAAAAAAACACTTTATCTTGCTTGACACAAAACAACATAAAGTGATATAATGTACCTCATAACGTGTTCTTTGAAACGAAGAATTCCTCAGTTTTATTCATTTGTGTGTCTATGTTGTTGTGTTAGTTTTTAGTTGTCTTTTCAACTGAAACGAACGCTTTGTGCTATTCCAGTTTTCATAGGGGTTCTGGGTCTTCTAACTTTCTGGACAATTTACTCAAAAGAATGGAGCAGAATACTGAGAACCTGGAGAGACAAGTCGAACAGAAAACGTCAGCTTTCTTGGAAAAAAAGTGAAGACCTTTTATACCAAGTTTTACCCCGTAGATGTTCCGATTATTCTGGTTTATTTTATTCATATATAATAAGAGGGTGTTTCGGCTATTCTGTTTGTTTTCTTTATATACACTGCTGGTCATAATCTTAAGGCCAATGAACATAAAGAAAAAATATGCATTTTGCGTTGCTAGACTTAACCACTTATTTGAGTAGAACTTTGAAAGATGAAAATAAGAAATGGGAAAATAAAATAAAAAACTTTTTAGCATTTAATGGGGAAAATGTGGACACTGAAATTCGCCTAAATACTAGCTGGTCAAAAGTTTAAGACCATACCAAAGAGAGGTCCTAAACAGGGTAGGAAATGGCCCACAAGAGGTCTCAGTAGCGAGTTGCACGGCCATCATTGAGAATAACTTCAAACATTTGCTTTAGCAGAAGGCTGGCTGGAATGTTATTCCAAGTGGTGAAGATGGCTTCACGAAGATCGTGCACTGTTTGGAATTGACGTCCATTTGTATAGACACCTCCCTTGCCATCCACCCCAAACATTTTCAATGGGGTTCACTTCGCTGGATGGTCGAAAAATATCACGTTATTCGCCATTAAAAAGTCCTTTGTTCTGCGGGTATTGTGTATTGCAACGTTGTCCTGTTGAAATATCCAGTGATTTCTACACAAGCGAGCTAAACACCAGGTTTTGACGTCAGCAGTCAGTACAACATAGACAGTCTGTCGAACAGATATTGTAAAATAACCTTGAAGCTAAAAAACAGGTTTTTATAATAACTTTTTTTTCAAACTTAATTCAGTTATTAATTTTCTCTGACTGTTACATAATTTGTGGGATTTAACTTTTAGTATAATAACATGATGTGCTGTAGTGTTGAATATCATGTTAGTAAATGACATGACATGCCGTATTGTTGAATATCATGTTATATCGTAGTGTTGAATATCATGTTATATCGTAGTGTTGAATATCATGTTATATCGTAGTGTTGAATATCATGTTAAGAAATGACATGTTATATCGTAGTGTTGAATATCATGTTAAGAAATGACATGTTATATCGTAGTGTTGAATATCATGTTATATCGTAGTGTTGAATATCATGTTATATCGTAGTGTTGAATATCATGTTATATCGTAGTGTTGAATATCATGTTAAGAAATGACATGTTATATCGTAGTGTTGAATATCATGTTAAGAAATGACATGTTATATCGTAGTGTTGAATATCATGTTATATCGTAGTGTTGAATATCATGTTATATCGTAATGTTGAATATCATGTTAAGAAATGACATGTTATATCGTAGTGTTGAATATCATGTTAAGAAATGACATGTTATATCGTAGTGTTGAATATCATGTTAAGAAATGACACGGTATACTGTACTGTTGAATATCACATTAGTAAATGACATGTTATATCGTAGTGTTGAATATCATGTTAAGAAATGACATGTTATATCGTAGTGTTGAATATCATGTTAAGAAATGACATGTTATATCGTAGTGTCGAATATCATGTTAAGAAATGACATGTTATATCGTAGTGTTGAATATCATGTTAAGAAATGACATGTTATATCGTAGTGTTGAATATCATGTTAAGAAATGACATGTTATATCGTAGTGTTGAATATCATGTTAAGAAATGACATGTTATATCGTAGTGTTGAATATCATGTTAAGAAATGACATGTTATATCGTAGTGTTGAATATCATGTTAAGAAATGACATGTTATATCGTAGTGTTGAATATCATGTTAAGAAATGACATGTTATATCGTAGTGTTGAATATCATGTTAAGAAATGACACGGTATACTGTACTGTTGAATATCACATTAGTAAATGACATGTTATATCGTAGTGTTGAATATCATGTTAAGAAATGACATGTTATATCGTAGTGTTGAATATCATGTTAAGAAATGACATGTTATATCGTAGTGTCGAATATCATGTTAAGAAATGACATGTTATATCGTAGTGTTGAATATCATGTTATATCGTAGTGTTGAATATCATGTTAAGAAATGACATGTTATATCGTAGTGTTGAATATCATGTTAAGAAATGACGTGTTATATCGTAGTGTTGAATATCATGTTAAGAAATGACATGTTATATCGTAGTGTTGAATATCATGTTAAAAAATGACATGTTATATCGTTGTGTTGAATATCATGTTAAGAAATGACATGTTATATCGTAGTGTTGAATATCATGTTAAGAAATGACATGTTATATCGTAGTGTTGAATATCATGTTAAGAAATGACATGTTATATCGTAGTGCTGATTATCATGTTAAGAAATGACATGTTATATCGTAGTGTTGAATATCATGTTAAGAAATGACATGTTATATCGTAGTGTTGAATATCATGTTAAGAAATGACATGTTATATCGTAGTGTTGAATATCATGTTAAGAAATGACATGTAATATCGTAGTGCTGATTATCATGTTAAGAAATGACATGTAATATCGTAGTGTTGAATATCATGTTAAGAAATGACACGGTATACTGTACTGTTGAATATCACATTAGTAAATGACATGTTATATCGTAGTGTTGAATATCATGTTAAGAAATGACATGTTATATCGTAGTGTTGAATATCATGTTAAGAAATGACGTGTTATATCGTAGTGTTGAATATCATGTTAAGAAATGACATGTTATATCGTAGTGTTGAATATCATGTTAAAAATGACATGTTATATCGTTGTGTTGAATATCATGTTAAGAAATGACATGTTATATCGTAGTGTTGAATATCATGTTAAGAAATGACATGTTATATCGTAGTGTTGAATATCATGTTAAGAAATGACATGTTATATCGTAGTGCTGATTATCATGTTAAGAAATGACATGTTATATCGTAGTGTTGAATATCATGTTAAGAAATGACATGTTATATCGTAGTGTTGAATATCATGTTAAGAAATGACATGTTATATCGTAGTGTTGAATATCATGTTAAGAAATGACATGTAATATCGTAGTGCTGATTATCATGTTAAGAAGTGACATGTAATATCGTAGTGTTGAATATCATGTTAAGAAATGACGTGTTATATCGTAGTGTTGAATATCATGTTAAGAAATGACATGTTATATCGTAGTGTTGAATATCATGTTAAAAATGACATGTTATATCGTAGTGTTGAATATCATGTTAAGAAATGACATGTTATATCGTAGTGTTGAATATCATGTTAAGAAATGACATGTTATATCGTAGTGTTGAATATCATGTTAAGAAATGACATGTTATATCGTAGTGCTGATTATCATGTTAAGAAATGACATGTTATATCGTAGTGTTGAATATCATGTTAAGAAATGACATGTTATATCGTAGTGTTGAATATCATGTTAAGAAATGACATGTTATTTCGTAGTGTTGAATATCATGTTAAGAAATGACATGTTATATCGTAGTGTTGAATATCATGTTAAGAAATGACATGTTATATCGTAGTGTCGAATATCATGTTAAGAAATGACATGTTATATCGTAGTGTTGAATATCATGTTAAAAATGACGTGTTATATCGTAGTGTTGAATATCATGTTAAGAAATGACATGTTATATCATAGTGTTGAATATCACATTAGTAAATGACATGGTATACTGTACTGTTGAATATCACGTTAGTAAATGACATGACATGCCGTAGTGTTGAATATCACGTATAAATTATTTTAGGTATATAGCCGACCAACTAAAAACCGTCACGTGAAACCGGAACCTTATGAAAACGTAACTGTGTATTTCAGCGACATTTTTATTTACAGAGTGCTCTCTGCTGACATCACTCTCATACAGGTATGGCTTTCTCAACGGTTTTCGGCCTGTACATTGTTGTAGTATGTTGGGTTTTTTATTTAGTGTAAAGCTAAACAATGGGCTATCCGCACTCTGCCCACCACGTGAAATCGAATTATGAAATTTAGTTTTATAATGGCACTCTCTATCGGGAGTAGAAAAGCGACTAAACCTGAACAGAGTTTCTGTTTATTACATCTCTGAACATATTACGAAGTAGACACGAAACAAACCCGAAAAGTATTAAAGACGTTCGTATACTAACCTTTAATAAATAACAAGATATACTGATATATGTATATATATATATATCTGAATTGTAGACTTTATTTCATTATAAATATTAATTTCAATATCATAATTTACATTACATATGCCCTCACTCACAACATTTGAAAATCAAACGAAGCTATATATAAACACGTATAACATCCGGTTAAGAGCTGGTGGCTACAGAAATCAAATCACAACCTGCATCTCACGATCTTAAAGAAAATTCACGTCCTTTCCGTTGTTCAAGCGTTAAAATGTTACCATCAATCACACTTTTCGTTGTTATAGAGTAGCCAGAGAGTAGATGGTGTTTAACTAGTTGCCTTACTTTTGATCTCTGACTTCTAAATTAGGGATGGCTGGTAAAGATAGCCCTCTAGTGTGTTTTTGTGAACTACACTTAAAACAAACATAATTTGATCACTTACTTTGTGAAGGGAAATAAATTTTACTTGTAAAAGTGTCGCCAGATAAAAACTTCACAAATAATTTACATGTACATTTAATTTATTGGCAACAAGAAACTAGTTGGTCTATGAAGGCCGTCCAATCCATTATTAGAATTTATTCAGCTCTTATCATTCATTTATCGGGTTTTCCCTTAAATCAACTCTGTATACAACATTTAAGAGTAACCCATTCCAAAGGCCAACCACAATTTTAGGAAAATAAAACTGTCTTTACTTAAAAATTTACACTCGTGTTCCCCAGTCCTACTATTCTCAATACACACGACACAAAAATGGCGCATCAACATTATAATCTTCATTAATCACCCCAGTCAGGCCCCTTCTACCCTCCCCCTTTTTCATCAAAAACAATTTCAGAGATCTTAACGTGTCCTTGTAAAAAAGACCTTTCCATCTCAAGTGTCACCCTAGTAGCCTTCCTCTGAACCCTGCCCAACAATTCAATTTTTTTCTGAGGTGGGAAGTCCAAGATGTTGTGATGTTGCATGGTTACGAACCTGGTCACTAACTTCGCAATCCAGAACTTTACCACAGCGCCCACACGTTCCCCAAATTACGACTTATGTTATTATATTTCTAGATATCTTTATTATTGTTTAACAAGTTAATTACGTACTTAACACAGTTTTTTTGTGTGATTTGTTTTCTTTTTTTTGGAACATATACATCATGTAGCTACTCTTGTTAAGCAGGAGTTAATACAAAGCAGAGAGAATAGAATCTTAAGCTACTAAGATAATAAAGTATTTCACTTTGACCTGAAAAAAAATTGTTTATTTTAGTCAATCGCAACCACCCATAGGTGTCGCTATTTAAAATGTTACAGATTATTCACTGCGTGCAGTTCGCCATTATTTATTTATTTATTTCTGTAGTTATAAGACGTTTTATTTACTCTTCCAGGTTGTTGACCTTTTGAATGACCTCTACACCTGTTTTGATGACATCATCGGAAATTACGATGTTTACAAGGTGTGTTAGGCTTAGGCGTATAAAACATCTTTCTTTTAATGCGTATATTACCTGGTCACCCATCCGTCTTTTTTCTTATCTGTAATCGCTTATTTTTTTATTACAATTCTTTCAAAAATCTTTAAATGCTATAAAAACACAATACTTCTGAAAACAGAAGTTGTGTGACGTCATCTCGCTTCTTTTTAGTACACATCAAATGTAGTTCTACTTAATGTTGAATCGTATTTTCTGACACGCTTCTTTCTGTAAGCCCCGGCATGGCCAGGCGCGTAAGGTGTGTGACTCGTAATCCGATGGTCGCGGATTCGCGCCCGCGTCGGGCTGAACATGCTCGCCCTCCCAACCATGGGGGTGTATAATGTGATGGTCAATCCCACTTTTCGTTGGTAAAAGAGTAGCCCAAGAGTTGGCGGTGGGTGGTGATGACTAGCTGCCTTTTCTCTAGTCTTACACTGCTAAATTAGGGACGGCTAGCACAGATAGCCCTCGAGTAGCTTTGTGCGAAATTCCAAAACAAACAAACAAATTATTTCTGTAAAGATTAAAGCATGTTTACAGATGTAAACCTCTTAACTTGTAGGTTTAGACCATCGGAGATGCTTACATGGTAGTATCCGGACTTCCGGTGCGAAACGAAAACAACCATGCCCGTGAGATTGCTGGATTGTCACTCGCTCCACGTGAAGCGATAGGAAACTTTAAAGTCCGTTACCGGCCGGACCATGAAGAATTACGGATCGGTATGCACTCAGGTAAAATATATAATTTAGTGGACTTAAAAGACTAACCAACTTTCTTAACAAAATATCTCCCCATCCACCAGAAGCGCCGGGAATTGGACGCAAAAAGATATTTAAAAATCCGGGATATAATCGATTTTGGTGAAACTTTTCCAGATTTGCCGACCGTAGTTTACAGTTTCCAAATCAGAAAGAGGCCGACACGGTTTATCGCATCATCATCATCCGAAACCCAACCGTTAGTAAGAGTATTCCTCATTGTGGAATCGACGGGTCCGCTCGATATCACATTCGTTTCTCTGACCAGAGACTAATATTTCTCTATAGTTTCATGTCTCGCGACCCGTGACAGACACTTATGTCCTCAATGATCACCAGTGATATCCTCGTGATTATATGCATGTGCAAGTTTGCTCCCCCTTAGTGGCACATCGATATGTTTGCGGATTTACAACGCTATAAATCGGGTTTCGATACCCATAGTGGGCAGAGAACAGCATGGTGCTTAACTACAACCTGTACGGTCGCTGTCTAAATATCTGACAGTCCTCGTTAACACCTATTTAGTCCTAAGATATTGTAATGGCACAAAAAATGGGTTTGATGCCGACAAGGACAGTACTGACAGCTGTAGCCTCAGTAAAACAAGACCAAGGTATCCAACTTCAAACATACAATGAAGAAGGATCGTATAACCTGATTTGAATGTCACAAAAGAAAGACATAACCAACTTTTACTGATAGGTTGGTGTAAACACTCGAAAAGCTCGTGTTTCCTTGACTGCAATGACTCCCAGTTGGTGTAGACACTCCAAAAGCTCGTGTTTCCTTGACTACGATGACTCCCAACTGTAGGTTGGTGAAGACACTCCGAAAGCTCCTGTTTCCTTGACTCCCAACTCTATATTTGGATACAATAGGTTCTGATTTTGTTACTGTATGTGAAACATTTCAAAACAAATTTCCAGGATTTCTTGTTCATTTAAAACACTTCTTTGTCCGTGGTTGAGGTTCGGTTTGTTTGGAATTTCAAGCAAAGCTACAAGAGGACTATCTGCGTTTGCCGTCCATAATTTATCACCGAGAGACTAGAGGGAAGGCAATTCGTCATCACCACCCGCAACCATCTCTTGGGCTACTTCTTTGTCAACGAAGAGTTGGATTGACCGTAACTTTACATGCCTCCACGGGTGAAAGGACGAGCACATTTGTGACCGCGCAACCCCCGGATTGAAAGAGACCCATGTTTTAAAGGGGTTCACGATTAGAATAATTCAGAGCTTCATTAGTAGGATGAACTTTATAATAAATAAATTTCTAAAGTTTGTCGGCGAGTGAAGACTCGTATTTACAGATATGAGATTTTACGTCAAGAACAGTTAGAGACCCTTCAGTGGTGTGTCTGCGGACTTACAACACTAGAAACCGGGTTTAGATACCCGTGATGGGCAGAGTACCATAACCCACTGTGCTAAACTTGAAACAAACAAACACACTCAGGAGATGTTCAAAATGTTATGTTGTAAACCGTAAACCTAAAATTTTACCCTTTTTTTTGTCGATCGCGGACTTAATATACAAAATCTTAGAATCACAAGCGAAACAAAGAACGAATAGATAATCTCTGAAGAACCCTGGATAAAATAACTTGCGTCTGATTATTCTCCTAGGCATGGCCTAGCGTGTTAAGGCGTGCGACTCGTAATCCGAGGGTCGCGGATTCGCATCCCTGTCGCGCCAAACATGCTCGCCCTTTCAACCGTGGGAGCGTTATAATGTTACGGTCAGTGATGTCGAGAAACCCACTTGTTGAGAATTTTATATGTAAAAACGGCTCGTTTGGGTTGAGAAAATATTTTAAATAGAAGAGCGAACAACGTTTCGACCTTCTTCGGTCATTTGCCGTTTTTGCATATATAATGTTACGGTCAATCCCACTGTTCGTTGGTACAAAGAGTAGCCCAAGAGTTGGCGGTGGGTGGTGATGACTAACTGCCTTCCCTCTAGTCTTACACTGCTAAATTAGGGACGGCTAGCACAGATAACCCTCGAGTAGCTTTGTGCGAAATTGCAAAACAAACAAACAAAACAATTATCCTCTAAATATCTGTCAAAGAAAACGTCATGATGACAAGTTGTGGATGTTTCATAACCCAAATTGTCGTTTCAGTTGTGTGGCTTCCTTAATGGCTTCAGTTGTTTAATTTGGCTAAAAGTTTGACAGGACAAGTATTAAAAACGAGGTATGTGGTAAAAAGTTTTAAAACCAACTGTACTTTGTGTGTGTAAAATACGTATACAGCCATAACTTCTCACAATACTGTTTTAAGAAACTTATTCTATTCATAGACTGCATGAGAATTTTCATTTATTGGATTAATTTAGAGGATAATGTGCTGCTGGTGTGGTAGGCCTAAAGATGCCCCGTTCTTGTTTGTTTGGAGACACCGTAAACACAGCGTCCAGAATGGAAAGCAATGGAAAAGGTATAATTTACAAATATAGATACAGTGTTTAAAATAAATATCTAAACAGTGAAGAAAGAGAAAACAAAAACTGGGAGGATGCCACCCCCTTTATAGCGTACAAATAAACTGCAACACAGTACAATCACGTGTTTATAGTTTACATTAGCAAAGTTACGCATCAGAATAAAGCATTTGGATGTACAGACAATTATACTATGCCCAGTATTAGTAGTGTAGCTCAGTTTTTTAGTTGTTTAATGATGCGTAGATAACTTTAGATAAGACTATGTGTTTCACGTGCGATCTGTATAGAAGACTGTCAGTAAACGAGGGTAAGATGGAAACCCTCCAACAGGGACGTTACATATTTCATTGTATATTGTTCAGGAAGACAGACGAGTTCAGATGTCCTTACGACCTTGTTGTTGTGAATACCACGTCGAGAACCGCAAGGTTCAGTCTTACCTGAAGTGTACTTCCTCAAGAACCATTTCTGAAAAAACGTAGCCAAACCAAAATGTTTAAATGGACATTGATGAATGAGCTTATTTGGAGACGCGCGCTCCTCACAAATTAATCCAAATTCGAACAACATCATCGTCAATCCATAAAATATACAATGAACCTGTACATGTCTGAGGCTACCAACGTTATTGGAGATTCACACAAAGTTGATGATACCCTCGTGGCTGATAAGTACAGCCGGGTTGTATTCCATAATGGTATAATATTCGTCATGCGACGGTCAAAACTGTATATATTTACAGTGAAGATACGGATAGAACACTCAGAACAATGGCTTGTGATGCACAAATTCCTTATACGAACATTCTTGTATAAACTTAAATACGAAGATAAAAAGGTAACCACACAACTTGCCTGAAATGTGGAGATACAAGGAACAATGCTGTTCAAAAATCATGTTTTAAATGGAATGATGGACAATAATGTATCATGTTGCATAATTATACAGATTTCGTAGAGAAAATTCATGTTTTAACATTAATCTTCCTTAAATAAACAATAGCCTCATTTTGGATTTAAAACAATCAAACTCCAACTGAGCGTATTGAAACATTATAAAGTTTATATGAAGCAGTGAATCAATATTAATTGTTTTCCTTATTTCTTAAATTCGTACATATTGTTTTGTTTCGTTTTTAGTGGTTCATATACGACCATTTGCTACTAATGTTATTATTGATAAATAACTAACAACTAGTTTAATCCGATATTTCGGCTGGAACTCTGCTCCTGTGATCAGAGGACTATTTGGTGATTAGAGCCAGGATTCGAACCTGGGTTTTATATTTAAAAAGTTAATATATGCATTAGTTATCAGGCTTAGGTGACTCTGTAGGCAACTAATCTTGACAAGAGCCACAATTACCAACCTTACCGAAAATACCAGTATCTGTCAGTTGCTTCCAACTTACTTAACCTGATAATTAGTTTATTTTCTATAAAATCAAAGCGTATGTTAACTTAACAATCAAAATCTACATTTTTGTAGCAGTTTAAAATGGTATAAATTATAATAAATTCTTGAGTTTGCGATCATTTGCTTTGGCTGTTGGACACCAAAGAGTCAGTCCAACAACAAAGAATATTCTGGAAACATTTGGAACGTTCCTTCTGAGTGTAAGAGGAGATGTGGAGTTAAAGGTGGATGGCATGAAACAATTTCCTGGTCAGTAAAACATCTGATGGCGTGTACACCCTAGGACCGTGTTGTTAAAAGAATGTTAGAAACGTATCGTGTATAGTTGGTCAGTTGGTCTCATTTCTCATAATCTTCATCAAGTTCTGGTCAAGAAAAGTAATTACATTTTAATTGTTATTTTTAACAAGCAACTTATGTTGAACGGTATACCAAAAGTACCCGCTGCTCTATTAGAATCTACATCTGATTATAACTGCTCGAACCTACATTTGAATAATATAACAAAATGGAATATTCGAATTTGAGATGAGATATAAACTTTAAAATATATTTGCAGTAAATAAGTGGTAGTCAACGTTTTTTTGTAATTCAGTTTATTACCTTCTAAATTCTTTTATATATACATTCCATAATGGTTCTAAAATGTTTTTACGCGCTTATCTAAATTATTTCAAAAAAGTACCACCAGGTGAAAGACTGGTCAACACTTACGTTATTTTTATTAATTTAGTCTTACTGACAAACCCCTTTTGTTAATAATTCTGTCTTTGAAAGAGAATCAATTGGATACAATTTGTTCCTGAAATCCTAAAATTCGAATTCAGTTCCCGGACGTGGCTTAGTGCAGACATCCTATATGAGGCCTTGCACAATAACGTCACATGCCTACAAGTTACAGAAATGTAACATCCATACTTTCTTTAAAATATAGGCCTGGCATGGCCGAGCGCGTTAAGGCGTGCACTCGTAATCCGAGGGTCGCGGGTTCGCGCCCGCGTCGCGCTAAACATGCTCACCCTCCCAGCCGTGGGGGTGTATAATGTGACGGTCAATCCCACTATTCGTAAAAGAGTAGCCCAAGAGTTGGCGGTGGGTGGTGATGACTAGCTGCCTTCCCTCTAGTCTTACACTGCAAAATTAGGGACGGCTAGCACAGATAGCCCTCGAGTAGCTTTGTGCGAAATTCCAAAAAAAAAACAAAAAACAAACTTTAAAATATTGACACTGATAAATTTGGCTTTCTTCTCAGTCTTATCATTAAACTTTATTTATTTATTTTTTTGTGACAGAGTTATTAACAAATAAATATTCACTGTATTTCCCGGCGTAGAAGACGCTGTTTTTTCTCCCAAAATAACCCTCAAAAAATTACTCTGCGTCTTCCAGGCCGAAGGTTACTTCGCCTCTAGACCAAAACGTAAGCCTAGAAGAAGCGTTTCGATACTAAACAATAATCCAAGTTCCTCTTTAAATAATAAATAAATAACAACTGGTCACCGTACATATAGCACTGTAATATCGGCACTTTTTTAACTCGTCAAGCTTAGAATAACGTTATTACATAGTATTACAGATATTCTAGTGGTAGTATAAGGTACACACTTTCAAAGGTAGGTGTTTGTTTGTTTTGGAATTTCGCACAGAGCTATCTGTGCTAGCCGCCCCTAATTTAGCAGTGTAAGACAAGAGGGAAGGCAGCTAGTCATCACCACCCACCGCCAACTCTTGGGCTACTCTTTTTACCAACGGAAAGTGGGATTGACCGTAAAATTATAACGCCCCCACGGCTGGGAGGGCGAGCATGTTTGGCGCGACCCTCGGATAACTAGTCGCGCGCCTTACGCGCTTGTCCATGCTGGGCCTCGAAGGTAGATGTAACCAGCATATAGCTCACAAAAAACGAGAAGTAGACGAGAGTATTTTCGTAGCGTAAGTCACTAAATAATCCACCAAACATCTTGGTGAGATTGGTGGAAGTGATACTACCTTATTCTTATGTTTATCTTTAGTTTTTCTTTCAAAATTTGAGCAATGAAAATGAGGGTATGTCCTCGACACTGGGAAATACGGTAGCGGTTAAACCTACTAACTCGTGGAATTTCGTTTATTCTTCGTTGGACGAAACTGTTACAATCTGTAACAGCAGATATTATTGTTATAAAGTAAATTAAGTCATGGGCGATTTTTCATTAACAAATAACGGTACTTTACTACAGAAAACTGAAGTTTCTTATTTTATAAAACTGTGAACATGGTTGAAAGTGTTTTTTAGACAATTTTTCTTGATGATTGTTTTTGGTAATGTGCATCATTTACATTTCATCGAAACCACAGCTGTAGGAGTCAAATTAAAAGTGGGAACTGAAGTTTATTCACCGAGCGAGGCGAGGAAACTTGCAACACAGGAGCACCCATCACAACCGGGGTCCAGGGTTTGCCATAGGACTCCTGAAACTCGTGGTCTCTGAATTAAATTCTACGTATTCTCCCGTTCTCCCAAAAAATGATTTTCCTATTTTATATTGAGACAGATTGAAAAGGGTGGGGACTTCACCACTGGTCGAAACGTTTGTTTCAGACAGTTTCTGCATAAGGAGTTGTTAAGCAATATGTTACTTATATACTATGTTTTATTTTTGTCCGGTAGGGGAAAGGAAAGATTCGAACTTACTGGCTGATTGCTGAGAACACTGATAATAACCTAAACATTGGATTATTTGAGACTACCAGAAAGACAGTGTTGAGAGACAACGGATTAGAAATTTTTAATGTGGATAAGTGAAACATTTCTGGACTTAGATCGTTTATCAAAGGATAGGTAAATGGCACTGTTGGACTTTTGAAATAAGGCTTATCTCTCACAGACACTTGTTATTAAACATTACCTTACGTTAATTTAAGGCATAACTTTCTCACTATCGCTTGCAAGATAATATATTGTTTTTCAATGTCTATCTTTTCACCTTTGTTTAATTAATTATTCAAATTAGTGATTCTGAATCGCTAAAATAAACTTGTACTCTTTGGGACACTTCACGTATCTGACAAAAAAGTGAATGTGCGCTGAAAAAAAATAGTTACAATCAAGTCTGCTTAACTTTCCGTCAAATAGCAAAATAAAATAAATTGTTATATTTCAACACATTTGGGTTATCTGGTGGATATGACAGAAGAGGTGAGAGTTGGCTTTTTTTTTTATGAATGGGGTGGAGTACTCTACAACCGCTAAACTAACGTCCTGATATCAGGAAGAAACATCTTATCTGTGAATATTAAATTTATAAATTGTGTACTAACGTAACGTCTATAAGGCCTTAGAATTGCTCCTGAAGCAGGGCGAAGATCATGAGTACAGAATTTGGTTGAATGATAGTTAACATGGAGAATTCCTGACTGAGGAACAGGAAGAAAGATTGTGTGGATTATGGCTTTAGTCGATGGCCAATAAAAATAGGTTGTGTTTGAGGACTAGGTCCAAGCTCAAAGTGAATAAGGCCTGGCTCGAGACCAGAACGTAGACCAATAACGGTCGAACACCAACAGAGGTAGGACCTGGTTAAATACAGGACCAAAATCAACATTGATTGAATACCTGGACTAACAGTAGAGTGTTTTGTTGTTGTTTTTTGAATTAAGCACAAAGCTACACAATGGGTTATCTGTGCTCTGCCCACCACGGGTATCAAAACCCGGATTTTAGCGTGTAAGTCCGCAGACATACTGCTGAGCCACTAGGGGGCAACAGAAGAGAGTTGGATGTTTATGGACAAACCGACTAAGATCCAGTACAGTCAGTGAAGTACTTTCCCAGAAAGCTAGGTACATACCAACCCAAATAGCCATCTGTGATTGTTCTGTAACAGTGGTAAATCGTGGAATTATTTTTTACATCAGTAGAAAAGACAAACCACAAAAACGTGTTTTGTTAACAAAGCAGGAGACAAGTTAGCCCATGATGGCAACCCAATATCCCTTAGCCCTTTAGACAAAACAAATATTTTCGTGCCCGCCCCCTCCAGAATTCGGCTACGAGGGGAGGAAAGAGAGAACAAGAGCCCATCTGTAATTGTTTGATTCTGATTATGTTTTTCGCATAAAACTACACGAGGGCTATCTGCGCTAGCCATCCTTAATTTAGCAGTGTAAGACTAGAAGGAAGGTAACTAGTCATCATCACCCATAGCCAACCTTTGGGCTACTCTTTTACTAACGAATAGTAAGATGGATCGTAACATTATAACGCCCCACGGCTGAAAAAGCGAACATATTTGGTGTGACGAGTATTCGAACCCATCCATCTGCCCATGTCGGGCTTCTATGTGTAGTTAGTAGGTTAAATTACTTTGTTATAATATTTTTAGTGTTAAACTATATATAATTATCAATGCTGACGAATGAGCCACTACCAAATTTCTACTTTTCACGTCAAGGTTTATCACATACTTTCTCATGTAATAAGGATATTAAAGTATTGTATACAATTAAAAAAACTTTAAAATATTCTATAAAGCTATGAAAGAATAAATACAATATAATCCATACACGATAAATATATATCATATACATAAGAGAAAACTAGGTCTTTAAGTGATAATAATAAAACACATTTAAGCATGATAAAATGTGTAATAGCATCGTTAATAAAGAGTTTTTTAATTAAAGCTAACTAAAATGTAGAATACAATTGTCAAAGACCTGACGTGAACTAGTTGTAGTATCGAGCTGTGGAATCGGAAAAACCCAGAGTTCGGGATGTAATGTTGCTGAAGACGTTCCTCACTTTCAGCTATGAGCGCGTTATGAAAGTGACAGTCATTCTCAACATTTGACTCAACAACGTATCAACCAATAGCGGAAATACACGTCACTGGTATGAAGTAACGCCACCTTGCGAGGGAAGTTTCCATATTCTACTCGTCGTAAAGCGATGGTACGTTATAAATAACCGGTAAATTTGAATGAACTCTGCTTTTTACCAGATATTTCACTGTCTGTAATTTCTCGTTATTTAAAATTTAAAAAACGAAATTCCATGAAATATCTAATTTGTAAAGATAAAAAACGAAAAGTTCTTACCTTAGATCAAAGTTGTTCAAAAATTAAAAAAGGGAGGTTCGCTTTAGTCATTCAGCTCGTGCTAAACATCCAGTTAGTTTACACAGGTAAACACTAGATGTCAGCAGTAACCGCTGGTGATATCAGGGTGACGTTTTACCAAATGAGACCGTCTTATCTCTTGTGTCCCCAAAGTTGTATTAAAAGAATTTTCAGAAATGCAAGTCACACGCGAACTGAATGTATCAGAACTACATTTCGTATTGCTAAAGTATTGAAAATAAAGAAAAATACAAATAAAAGGAAACACTACGGATGAAAGAATTGGAAACATAACCTTAAAACCAGCAAAAACCGCATTATCTTTATATTAAGTTAAACACATTTAATATCAGAGGAAGTCGGTATCTTAAATTCAATTATTTGATTGGATGTATTTGCAATCAGAATGTCCTTGTGCTATGTATATTGCACGTGATAATATGTGATTGTTAGAGACGAAACGTGCATAGATAAACATACTATCCAACTAATTGTTTCACAACTTAATAGTTATACGAGATGATTTCAACACTGAATTCGTTAGGACTTTAATTATCTGACATCTGGAAAATAAAAACATGCGGGTTTTCCATTCGGTTTTAAAGAAGCCACATTACGTTTTACACAATTATAAGACGCACATAAAGCACGTGAACCCGCGATTATCAGCAACAAGAAATTAGTTACGATTGAAAATCAAATTAAGAAATAAATTTATAAATCTTTAGTTATTAATAAATTTTTAGTTATTTGAAAAGAAACTTCTGAAAGTAATCGCAACTAAGAAAAAATATAACCATTCAGATCATAGTTATTTACCACTGTAACCAAGGTGTTACTGACCATAGTTACAGAAAGATACTTTTATTAACCACTGTAACCAAGGTGTTAGTAACCATAGCGGCAGAACGATGCTTTTATTAACCACTGTAACCAAGCTGTTAGTAACCATAGTTGCAGAACGATACTTTTATTAACCACTGTAACCAAGGTGTTAGTAACCATAGCTGCAGAACGATACTTTTATCAACCACTGTAACCAAGGTGTTAGTAACCATAGTTGCAAAACGATACTTTTATTAACCACTGTAATCAAGGTGTTAGTAACCATAGTTACAGAACGATACTTTTATTAACCACTGTAACCAAGGTGTTAGTAACCATAGTTGCAGAACGATACTTTTATTAACCACTGTAACCAAGGTGTGAGTAACCATAGTTGCAGAACGATACTTTTATTAACCACTGTAACCAAGATGTTAGTAACCATAGTTACAGAACGATACTTTTATTAACCACTGTAACCAAGGTGTTAGTAACCATAGTTGCAGAACGATACTTTTATTAACCACTGTAACCAAGATGTTAGTAACCATAGTTACAGAACGATACTTTTATTAACCACTGTAACCAAGGTGTTAGTAACCATAGTTACAGAACGATACTTTTATTAACCACTGTAACCAAGGTTTTACTAACCATAGTTACAGAACGATACTTTTATTAACCACTGTAACCAAGGTGTCACTGACCATAGTTACAGAACGATACTTTTATTAACCACTGTAACCAAGGTGTTAGTAACCATAGTTGCAGAACGATACTTTTATTAACCACTGTAACCAAGGTGTTAGTAACCATAGTTGCAGAACGATACTTTTATTAACCACTGTAACCAAGATGTTAGTAACCATAGTTACAGAACGATACTTTTATTAACCACTGTAACCAAGGTTTTACTAACCATAGTTACAGAACGATACTTTTATTAACAACTGTAACCAAGGTGTCACTGACCATAGTTACAGAACGATACTTTTATTAACCACTGTAACCAAGGTGTCACTGACCATAGTTGCAGAACGATACTTTTATTAACCACTGTAACCAAGGTGTTACTAACCATAGTTACAGAACGATACTTTTATTAACCACTGTAACCAAGGTTTTACTAACCATAGTTACAGAACGATACTTTTATTAACCACTGTAACCAAGGTGTCACTGACCATAGTTACAGAACGATACTTTTATTAACCACTGTAACCAAGGTGTTAGTAACCATAGTTGCAGAACGATACTTTTATTAACCACTGTAACCAAGGTGTTAGTAACCATAGTTGCAGAACGATACTTTTATTAACCACTGTAACCAAGATGTTAGTAACCATAGTTACAGAACGATACTTTTATTAACCACTGTAACCAAGGTGTTAGTAACCATAGTTACAGAACGATACTTTTATTAACCACTGTAACCAAGGTTTTACTAACCATAGTTACAGAACGATACTTTTATTAACAACTGTAACCAAGGTGTCACTGACCATAGTTACAGAACGATACTTTTATTAACCACTGTAACCAAGGTGTCACTGACCATAGTTGCAGAACGATACTTTTATTAACCACTGTAACCAAGGTGTTACTAACCATAGTTACAGAACGATACTTTTATTAACCACTGTAACCAGGGTATAAAACAGTACAAACCTTAACTTCATGATAAATCGACTGAACTTTCCAGGATATAAAACAGTACAAACCTTAACTTCATGACAAATCGACTGAACTTTCCAGGATATAAAACAGTACAAACCTTAACTTCATGACAAATCGACTGAACTTTCCAGGATATAAAACAGTTACAAACCTTAACTTCATGATAAATCGACTGAACTTTGTTCTAGAAAGCTTTATTAAAATTTTAATTAGAAGTTTAATTTTAATGTATTGTTGCCAAGCACATATATACTGTTACGGATTTACCATTATACATTATCTTAGTATCTGCATTTGTTTCAGTTTATTACATGTGATATGTGTGCAGATTTTCAAATGTTAGAAGCAACATTGTGATTGCCAGTTTTGTTGCCAACCGAACTTTCTCGAACCTCGCCTATAAATCTACTCGCCAAGAGACAATTAGTATTGGTCACCTACAATTGATATACTATAAACCTCTGAAGCTAAAATTGTGATTAACACTCAGTGATCGAAAAACTACAGCATTTGACTAGGAAAGTTTACAGATTTTAAAAACCGTTTAACTTCATTGAATTAACTTCTGACTTAAGCATTTATACGATGACATAAGATATCCACCTTCCTATGTGAAAAGTAAGCTTGTAAACTGTATTACACCAAACAAGAATAGAGCGAGCAAACATTTCCATTAAGTGAATCATCGCAGGTTTGAATCCCTGTCACACCATACATGCTCGTCCTTTCAGTCGTAGGGACATTATAAAGGGACGGTCAATCGCACCATTCGTTGATAAAAGAGTAGCATAAGAGTTGGCAGTGAGTGGTTATGACTAGCTGCCGTCCCTCTAGTCTTACACTGCAAAAATTAGGGACGACTAGCGCAGATAGCTCTCGTGTAGCTTTGGGCGAAATTCTAAAAACAAACAAACATACAATTATATATGTGCATCAACAAAAGAGTGCTTTGTTCCTTGTGGACCGTCGATAAAATATTAAGTTCCAGGCCATATAAAAAACCGAATATTGTATGTAACATTTTTGTGTACAAATAATTATTTGTATTAACTATTTCTAATAACCATTAGTGTAAATTCTATGTTGTTTTTTGCATATTTAAACATATCTCTATCTTGTGTAAAGATAGAAACGCGTGTATCAATCATCTTGGCAGATACCATGAAGTTGATACATATTAACAGTTAATTAATTTCTGAACTAAAATTAAAATTTCTTGTTGTTCTAAATCGTAAAGCGTAACATAATAAATCGGAGACTCGTCTGAGATAAATTATAAGTAGCAATAGGAGTTTAACGCTTTAAATCTATAATAGATTTCAAATACTAACCGTCAGCGGCAAAGCGCCATTATATATTAACCGATGATGTTAGAAATAATTCAGTTAAAAAGTAAACAAGGTTAACTTCTGGATTCTCCCCTCAAGCTTTGATTTAAATTATGAAAATTTATTGTAGGTTTATTTAAAGTATTTTATCACCCATGTTTCCTGTTTTCATACGTTTATTTGTAGTGAAACATAAAGCAACGCCTTGGGCTATTTGTTTAGTGCCCAGGGGCGTAGATCCTGGGGGAATGGGAGTATTCAATCATCCCCCCTACAGTTTGGTCTGTTGAATTGTTTTACTACATCACAGGCCTACAAATTGTATGTTTGTTCTTGTGATTCTCGTGTTCTTACCAATCGAATTACATAATTAGGCCTAGATGTAGGCTTTTTAAGTAGCCGAAATGTACATCTTTAATATAGGTGTGCTTCTAAGCCTTTTGATCTAAGCGATAGTTCATAAGTATCAGTCAGTAGGCCTAAGTATACATGCATGTATCGTGGCAACAAGATTACTCTGTGACTGCATGTTTAGAGCTTTCAGGTTCACGTAATCAGAGATTACCAATTTGCAAATTGAACAGTCCACATAAGTGGTTGCAAAAATCATCCTCCCTATCGGGTGTAAAAAATCTACGACCCTGGTAATGCACACTATGAGTATCGAATAGAACAGCTGACAGAAAATAAAAACATTCAGTTCGTGATGAAATGGTGAGTCAGGCGTGGCTAAGTATTTAGTATACCGGGCTCCAAAAACAAAGGGTTGGAACTGAAAACCCTCCATTTTTGCACTTTGTCTTGTTAATTGCTACAAAACCAGAAAAAAAAAACAACCCTTGTAGCGGCGTGGGGTGCTAGGTGGCTACCTTCCTTCTGACCTATAAATCTCTGACCAAGCTGTTTGTGGTCCAATGCCTATTTAAACCTATTGGTTTGGCCACTTATTGTTAGTTAGTATGTATTTTACTGTTCTATAAGGAAGGAACTTGTAAGATCTGTAGTGTTTCGTAAAGTACATACCCTGAGATAATTGTCATCACTTTTGAAGAGTTTCACTTTTCTAACTTATTCATTTGAATGTCAGTTTCATGTTTCACTTTTTCTCCGACTGAAACATAATTTTGTCACATTTTTTGGCCAACCACAACTCTGATTGCTACACACGCTTGTTAAGTTGTATCCCAGTTCGTGGAGCCACGAGTAATGGATTTACACTAATATTGATAGGCATAGTTGATTGTACCTTTGCAGGTTTTATAATGGTGTGGCGCTTTAATCAGTCGGCTGACAATAATTCACTTCGTAAAATATCAATACATGCTCTGATGTAGTTCATTTTGTTAGTGTTTGCTTATTATGCCCACTTTATCCTTAATTATTACTAATACTTTATCTGTCTATTCATTTCTACAGTGAACTCCAGATTTTTATCTGAGGAACTAGTCTTCATCAGAGGTGCTAACTTTATGAGTCGAAACTTTTACGACTAAATGTACCAGCTGTATTTGAAAATAAAATTCTATAGTGGGGACGGGTGGGTGAAATAGAATTAGAGAAGATATTTGTTTTGATTTATACATAATTCAGTAACTTAGTTGTATAACTAATACACGTTCCTTGTACGCTGAACAAAATTTCAGACATATCTTTAAGAGATTTGTATGGTACACCAAAATAATTTGGGGTGCGTGACTGCCCTCCCATATCACCCTTTCTGTAAGCTACCTTTTGTAGATAAGCGACCTATAAGTGATATTAACGTTCAGACATATGTGTGATACTGTCATGGTGATGTCATATTTACCTCACTTTTAACGGAAATATGTTAACACACTTCTGTTTTCATTCTTTATTTTGAATACTTCAACTTGAAAAATTATAATTTTTGAATTTAAACATAATTATTTTCTATTAAAAACACTTCGGTCAGCAAATAATAAATTACCATAACTTGTTTCTTCTGGATTCTTATATTTTATCTTAACACCTTCACTCCCCCCCACTCAACTGATATTCAAAACGCACTAGTATATCCAAACTGAACGATACATTATTCAACCAGTCTCTGATATTTAATAAATAAACGGAACCTTCTCTCCAAGTGATTATTACGTCACATATTGTAATGTTTATTTTGTAAAATAAACATTGTCCACAAGCGATTTAGACTAATAAAAAATGAATAAATAAATAACCGTGCGAGAATACTACAACAACAATCTATCAGATTTGTGGTTCAACTTGCAAGTTTGATCTCAAGTTCACAGCATTTCTAAATCTTATTCGTTAGTGGATTCTTGGTTTACGTGAGTTAAAGCTGTAACATTTCACACGCCTTGTTACACACAAGTGAATGTATTATTAAACGTACAAACTAGTTCTTCAAGAGACCTACACCGTAATAATCGTCGGAAGGTGGCTTCTCTGTTATAAAGTGTCGCGTACCCAAAGCTATGTGGTTGTTACAAGTGTTAAGAGAGGTATATCCACGTGCTTATAGGACATATTGTAATCAAACGTTGAAAAACAAAATCTTCAATCAAGACGAAATGTCAGATAGTTTTACAATTGTATGTCCTGAGACGGAGAACCCTCATTTTGTTTTCTTTTCTTTGTTTTCTTGGGTTTATTCGTGTTCGCTGATACGTTCATTCAGAGTGCTGATGTTTATTTATAGCATTCTATCTTCACAATCGCAGCATGAGTTCGAATTTACTGTCTCGCACTCCAAAGGAAGAAAGTAATTTGTCTTCTCCCATGTGAAGGAGATAGACAGTCCCGCTTCTCGCAGAATTAAATAGCGCTGTGCTTGTCGAGGGATGCAAGGATGGCGACAAGAAGTCGCCTCTTGTTTCGTCTGATTTCGTTTTAATTCAAATGAGACTGATGTGTCTCCGGTTCTAGGCGCCAGTTGATGGTATACTCGCTTGGCTACCGGCCAATAGGCACTCTTTGGTGTTCTCTGACTGGCTCTCGTATCAACAATAGAACTACGTCGACTACCGGTCTGAAATTATCAGAACCAGTGGAGGCTAATGTTATAACGTAAAAGCACCATTGTTGTTTACAATTAAGACGTTACTAGTATAACACTTTAACTGTAGTTTGTTTTCTAATTTACTGCTTTGCGTGAATTACAGCAACTAAATTAATATGGAGAATTAGGCCTAAACTCTATTCATACAACGTCGCAAAATAACAGTCGGAAGAACCAAGTCATTCAAAACAACGATAAAAAAGGATAAAAACTGTAACTTTGTCAAAATTAATAATGTAAAAATAATACAAAAGAAAACCAAATTCAGAAATACTGAGAGTAAAAAAAAAATGCATTTGAGTGATTCTTTCCATCAGTAATATAATTTCAATTTCATATTAAACAGCCAAGCCTAATGACGGTTCTTTGTCCAAATCGAAGCGACAAGTAATAAATGAATGTTTTGTTGACATCTGTGTGGAGTGAACCCTTAACGACACTACTTTTGAACGATATTTTCAAATATGGCGTTTCCAACTTCTGTTATAATTCAAGCTATCTATAGTCGACACCGAACGTGGTAAACTCCAGTTTTGACGATGTTACATAACTGAAAGTTTTATTTTCTTATTCCATTAACACTATTGATCGCTTTATGGAAATACGAATCGTAGTAATTATGTTGGTAAGCGCTGCTGAAAGGAGCAAACTTTGGACTTAAATTTGTTTGTATCTCTAAGTAAGAAGAAAGAAAGTAAATTATTTTGATATTTTTACAACTAGAACAATAAAAATTCTCATTTTTCAAAATGTCCGTGTTCAGTATTTTTCCCTATTTTAAAGTGTTTTAAGTATAAAAGACAAGATAAACCTAAATATAAAGAACTATTGATTTTGTTTCATATGTATTTTTAGCCAATTGTCGTACAAAGTAAGAATGTTGTTTGTGTGTGTTGAAGTAAACGGAAGCATATTAAACTTAATTAGTACATATATGATAGAGTTATTAATTACTGTAGTTTGGATAAAAAACATTATTCTTAAGTGTGCTGGAGCTTACGCAAAAATCTTTAAAGATGGAAGGAGGCACATTTAGGTCATAAGTCAAACCTTTTTCTACCAGTTTTATTTGGACATATGTATATACTCATAGGGTATGGACAAAAAGTGGCTCCCCTTGAAACTGTTGTGAATTTGTTATATCTTTTATCATATAAGAGAAAAAATATGTTAAAATATATGTTTTTAGAACGCACTCGACAAGATCTGTTCAAATATGATCTCAAATCATAATTTTAACACTGGGTTTTGTGAATAAATAACTTTTCGTGATTTTAGTTACATTTTATCATACAATGTGTTGTGCACCTGCTGTTGTGTATTAGATATTATTAGTCTACACAATGACTAAACTAGTTTCTCTACAATTGTGGCGCTACTGAAAGATATCTCAGAAGTAAGAGGTCCTCTACTAGTACAGCGGTAAGTTTACAGATTTACAACGCTAAAATCAGGGGTTTGATTCCCCTAGTTAGACTCAACAGATAGCCCGATGTGGCTTTGCTATAAGAAAATATACACACACATACATAGAAGTAAGATAATTGGTGTCATGGAATTGCCAGGTCAGTCACCTGATATCAATTGAATTTAAAATTTATGGGTTGATTTCAACTGATATAATGAACGATCGCAACCCAAACACGGAAGATGAATTTTTTGAAGTACTCAAACTGAATAATAAAGTTGAGTTAATAATAAAGGAAGCTATTACCATAAACGATCTAAAATCTAACAGATGGATTAATACTATAGGAAGATATTACTATAAAGGATCTAAAATCTAACAGATGGATTAATACTATAGGAAGATATTACTATAAAGGATCTAAAGAATGAGTAAATAATAAAGGAAGCTATTACTATAAATGATCTAAAATCTAACGAATGGATTAATACTATAGGAAGATATTACTATAAAGGATCTAAAGAATGAGTTAATAATAAAGGAAGCTATTCTTATCAAGTATGAATAAATTTCCATTAAAAAACAAATTCGTTCTCAAGAGATAGGGCTTCGCCCCAAAGTTTTATCTGATCAAGAACAAAAAGAAAGACACTTGTATTATATTTGATGTAAACTTATATGTGCTTTATTCTCTATTGTTCCTTTCCATGTTTAAAAAAGTTGGTGTAATTTGTTTTAGAAAATTATAAAGAATAGCGAAAAACCTTCACTTAGAAAACCAATGAAATGTTCACTGTGTGTGTGGTTTCCTATAGCTCAGTGGGCTATCTGCTGAGTCTACCGAGGGGAATCGATCGAACCCCTGATTTTAACGTTGTAAATCCAAAGACTTACCGCTGTACTAGCGGGGAACGTCGTTGTTTGTGTGGTTTCTTATAGCAAAGCCACAGTCGGCTATCTGCTGAGTCTACCGAGGGGAATCGAACCCCTGATTTTAACGTTGTAAATCCAAAGACTTACCGCTGTACTAGCGGGGAACGTCGTTGTTTGTGTGGTTTCTTATAGCAAAGCCACAGTCGGCTATCTGCTGAGTCTACCGAGGGGAATCGAACCCCTGATGTTTAACGTTGTAAATCCAAAGACTTACCGCTGTACTAGCGGTAAACGTCATTGTTTGCACACAATATAACAATGTATTTAAATTACAATGTTGTCTATATTATTGGATTCATCCGAAAAAGTACAGCATCAAACAAAAATATATTTGGAAAACTAATTCGAGTAGGAAGCACATAAACATACAAGGAAAGCACACTTCTTTAAAAAGCCCGGCACGGCCAGGTGGTTAAGGCACTCGACTCGTAATCCGGAGGACGAGGATTCGAGTCCCCGTCACACCAAACATGCTCGCCCTTTCAACTGGGGGAGCATTATAATGTGACGGTCAACCCTACTATTCGTTGGTAAAAGATTAGCCTAAAAGTTGGCGGAGAGTGGTGATGACTAGCTTGCCTTCCCTCAAATCTTTCACTGCTAAATTAGGGACGGCAATCGCAAATAGCCCTCGTATATGTTTGGGCAAAATTAAAAAGAAAGCAAAACCTTTTTCTAACAGCATTAACGCTTAGATTAAATATTGATTTTATTTAAGACATCGTAGTGTGAAATGTCTATTTTCTGGACGAGCCTATAAAATGTGAAGGCAATGTCAAGACACATCAACAACCACAGCGCTGTCTTTGAAGGACTGTTTTATCACCTCTTGTAAACCTGAAAAACAAAATTAAAGCGGAACGTATGAGTACGACTGTGTGTGTTGGGGAGGGGGATATATGTTATTTACCCCCACCCGTTATAATCTTGATTGCTCATAATGCAGATAGCCCCGTACGGAACTTTAACCATAAAAAATTCCCCTATAATTATATTTTTCTTGAAATGTTGTTTGAAACATTAGATTTTGTTCGTTGCATGCTCTGTTATTAAACTATCTGGTTTTTGGTAAAATTAGTTTATTCACAAGCGACACCAGTCCATTGACAATATATTAGGGGGCGCCCTCCCCATTCCATTAAAAAGAAAGAACTAAATACATCATTTTCACAAAGCAAAAGATAAATCAACATGATAGACGCTAAATACATTTGTTACAGAGGTTGTTTGTACTCAAACACTGACCTCGCTGTGTTGGTGTGTATATCTCTTCCTTCCCACAGTGGACTTACTGCGTCACGTACCGAACATGCACGCTACACGTGTGCCTCATAGAAAAGTAGCTCAAATTCTGAAATTCCGAATGTCTGATCGTTTCTGTGTGACACGTTTTCCTTTGTTTTATCTAATGAGTACAGAACTAAAACGTGAAATTAATTTTAAGAAAAAGCCTTCATTGGGTGCACGATAAACAACTGGGAGTTCTTAACAATTATCTAGCCTGCTTATGGTTAGCGCTGACATTGGTCTTATCAAACAAATAGAGCATGTTTTACTGTTTCGACTAAAATAATGTTAAATGAAAACTGTGATATTCGAAACAACTGTGGATGAGACTGCTTTGTTTACTAACCGCTGAAGTAAGTCCACAATTTTTACACTTCACTGGCAATCAGTAAATTCTTATATGAGAGAAACCGAGAAAAGATTTCATGATTTGTTGTTTGTTGTTGTTTTGAGTTAAGCACAAAGCTACACAATGGGCTATCTGTGCTCTGCCCACCACGGGTATCGAAACCCGGATTTTAGCGTGTAAGTCCGCAGACATACCGCTGAGCCACTGGGGGGCAAGATTTCATGATATAAAACGAATAATGAATGGATAGGGCACGTGAACAACTTTGACAAAAATATCAGAAATTAAGTAGAAACTTCTGATGATTTATCATCTTACCTTTAAACTTAATGATTTATCATCTTACCTTTAAACTGAATGATTTATCATCTTACCATTAAACTTAATGATTTATCATCTTACCTTTAAACTTAATGATTTATCATCTTACCATTAAACTTAATGATTTATCATCTTACCATTAAACTTAATGATTTATCATCTTACCTTTAAACTGAATGATTTATCATCTTACCATTAAACTTAATGATTTATCATCTTACCTTTAAACTGAATGATTTATCATCTTACCATTAAACTTAATGATTTATCATCTTACTTTAAACTTAATGATTTATCATCTTACCATTAAACTGAATGATTTATCATCTTACCATTAAACTTAATGATTTATCATCTTACCTTTAAACTGAATGATTTATCATCTTACCATTAAACTTAATGATTTATCATCTTACCTTTAAACTGAATGATTTATCATCTTACCATTAAACTTAATGATTTATCATCTTACCATTAAACTTAATGATTTATCATCTTACCTTTAAACTTAATGATTTATCATCTTACCATTAAACTTAATGATTTATCATCTTACTTTAAACTTAATGATTTATCATCTTACCATTAAACTTAATGATTTATCATCTTACCTTTAAACTGAATGATTTATCATCTTACCATTAAACTTAATGATTTATCATCTTACCTTTAAACTGAATGATTTATCATCTTACCATTAAACTTAATGATTTATCATCTTACCATTAAACTTAATGATTTATCATCTTACCTTTAAACTGAATGATTTATCATCTTACCATTAAACTTAATGATTTATCATCTTACCTTTAAACTGAATGATTTATCATCTTACCATTAAACTTAATGATTTATCATCTTACTTTAAACTTAATGATTTATTATCTTACCTTTAAACTTAATGATTTATCATCTTACCTTTAAACTGAATGATTTATCATCTTACCATTAAACTTAATGATTTATCATCTTACCTTTAAACTGAATGATTTATCATCTTACCATTAAACTTAATGATTTATCATCTTACCATTAAACTTAATGATTTATCATCTTACCTTTAAACTGAATGATTTATCATCTTACCATTAAACTTAATGATTTATCATCTTACCTTTAAACTGAATGATTTATCATCTTACCATTAAACTTAATGATTTATCATCTTACCATTAAACTTAATGATTTATCATCTTACTTTAAACTTAATGATTTATTATCTTACCTTTAAACTTAATGATTTATCATCTTACCATTAAACTTAATGATTTATCATCTTACTTTAAACTTAATGATTTATCATCTTACCATTAAACTTAATGATTTATCATCTTACCTTTAAACTGAATGATTTATCATCTTACTTTAAACTTAATGATTTATCATCTTACCATTAAACTTAATGATTTATCATCTTACTTTAAACTTAATGATTTATCATCTTACTTTAAACTTAATGATTTATCATCTTACCTTTAAACTGAATGATTTATCATCTTACCATTAAACTTAATGATTTATCATCTTACCTTTAAACTGAATGATTTATCATCTTACCATTAAACTTAATGATTTATCATCTTACCTTTAAACTTAATGATTTATTATCTTACCTTTAAACTTAATGATTTATCATCTTACCATTAAACTTAATGATTTATCATCTTACTTTAAACTTAATGATTTATCATCTTACCATTAAACTTAATGATTTATCATCTTACCTTTAAACTGAATGATTTATCATCTTACTTTAAACTTAATGATTTATCATCTTACCATTAAACTTAATGATTTATCATCTTACTTTAAACTTAATGATTTATCATCTTACTTTAAACTTAATGATTTATCATCTTACCTTTAAACTGAATGATTTATCATCTTACCATTAAACTTAATGATTTATCATCTTACCTTTAAACTGAATGATTTATCATCTTACCATTAAACTTAATGATTTATCATCTTACCTTTAAACTGAATGATTTATCATCTTACCATTAAACTTAATGATTTATCATCTTACCTTTAAACTGAATGATTTATCATCTTACCATTAAACTTAATGATTTATCATCTTACCATTAAACTTAATGATTTATCATCTTACCTTTAAACTGAATGATTTATCATCTTACCATTAAACTTAATGATTTATCATCTTACCTTTAAACTGAATGATTTATCATCTTACCATTAAACTTAATGATTTATCATCTTACTTTAAACTTAATGATTTATTATCTTACCTTTAAACTTAATGATTTATCATCTTACCTTTAAACTGAATGATTTATCATCTTACCATTAAACTTAATGATTTATCATCTTACCTTTAAACTGAATGATTTATCATCTTACCATTAAACTTAATGATTTATCATCTTACCATTAAACTTAATGATTTATCATCTTACCTTTAAACTGAATGATTTATCATCTTACCATTAAACTTAATGATTTATCATCTTACCTTTAAACTGAATGATTTATCATCTTACCATTAAACTTAATGATTTATCATCTTACCATTAAACTTAATGATTTATCATCTTACTTTAAACTTAATGATTTATTATCTTACCTTTAAACTTAATGATTTATCATCTTACCATTAAACTTAATGATTTATCATCTTACTTTAAACTTAATGATTTATCATCTTACCATTAAACTTAATGATTTATCATCTTACCTTTAAACTGAATGATTTATCATCTTACTTTAAACTTAATGATTTATCATCTTACCATTAAACTTAATGATTTATCATCTTACTTTAAACTTAATGATTTATCATCTTACTTTAAACTTAATGATTTATCATCTTACCATTAAACTTAATGATTTATCATCTTACCTTTAAACTGAATGATTTATCATCTTACTTTAAACTTAATGATTTATCATCTTACTTTAAACTTAATGATTTATCATCTTACCATTAAACTTAATGATTTATCATCTTACCTTTAAACTGAATGATTTATCATCTTACTTTAAACTTAATGATTTATCATCTTACCATTAAACTTAATGATTTATCATCTTACTTTAAACTTAATGATTTATCATCTTACTTTAAACTTAATGATTTATCATCTTACCATTAAACTTAATGATTTATCATCTTACCTTTAAACTGAATGATTTATCATCTTACCATTAAACTTAATGATTTATCATCTTACCATTAAACTTAATGATTTATCATCTTACCATTAAACTTAATGATTTATCATCTTACCTTTAAACTTAATGATTTATCATCTTACTTTAAACTTAATGATTTATCATCTTACTTTAAACTTAATGATTTATCATCTTACCATTAAACTTAATTATTTATCATCTTACCATTAAACTTAATGATTTATCATCTTACCATTAAACTTAATGATTTATCATCTTACCATTAAACTTAATGATTTATCATCTTACCTTTAAACTTAATGATTTATCATCTTACCTTTAAACTTAATTATTTATCATCTTACCATTAAACTGAATGATTTACCATCTTACCATTAAACTTAATGATTTATCATCTTACTTTAAACTTAATGATTTATCATCTTACTTTAAACTTAATGATTTATCATCTTACCATTAAACTTAATGATTTATCATCTTACTTTAAACTTAATGATTTATCATCTTACCATTAAACTTAATGATTTATCATCTTACCTTTAAACTTAATGATTTATCATCTTACCATTAAACTTAATGATTTATCATCTTACCTTTAAACTTAATGATTTATCATCTTACCATTAAACTTAATGATTTATCATCTTACCATTAAACTTAATGATTTATCATCTTACTTTAAACTTAATGATTTATCATCTTACTTTAAACTTAATGATTTATCATCTTACCATTAAACTTAATGATTTATCATCTTACTTTAAACTTAATGATTTATCATCTTACCTTTAAACTTAATGATTTATCATCTTACTTTAAACTTAATGATTTATCATCTTACCATTAAACTTAATGATTTATCATCTTACTTTAAACTTAATGATTTATCATCTTACCATTAAACTTAATGATTTATCATCTTACCTTTAAACTTAATGATTTATCATCTTACCATTAAATTTAATGATTTATCATCTTACCTTTAAACTTAATGATTTATCATCTTACCTTTAAACTTAATGATTTATCATCTTACCTTTAAACTTAATGATTTATCATCTTACCTTTAAACTTAATTATTTATCATCTTACCATTAAACTGAATGATTTATCATCTTACCATTAAACTTAATGATTTATCATCTTACTTTAAACTTAATGATTTATCATCTTACCATTAAACTTAATGATTTATCATCTTACCTTTAAACTTAATGATTTATCATCTTACCTTTAAACTTAATGATTTATCATCTTACCATTAAACTTAATGATTTATCATCTTACCATTAAACTTAATGATTTATCATCTTACCTTTAAACTTAATGATTTATCATCTTACCATTAAATTTAATGATTTATCATCTTACCTTTAAACTTAATGATCTATTATCTTACCCTTAATTTTCACTTTTCTTCAGAGAAAGGTGTGTTCTGTTATTACCTGTGTAAATGTTACATGTCCTGTTGTGTAGATGTTACAAACTTGTTTTCAATGTAAGTTACTGTCTCTTGTTGTTTGCTATATAAACGTTACAATACCCTTTTGTTAGGTGTGTAAATGTCAAATTGTCCTGCTTATGTTGATATTACAGTGCATCTTAAGTTCTAAACGTGATAAAATATTATGTAGACATGTGTTTGTTAAGGATAATGTATGATAAAATAATTTCAAAATTTCTCACTGGCTCTTAAAGCGTTAAACATTAAAGAAATATATATTCAAAATTTCTGGATCATCAGACTTGTACACGTTGCTAATTATTATCTAATTTAGAATAACGTAGATTTTTGTTAAGCCGTTTCATCCTGGCTTGTCTCTACCGTTGATCGAGAAGGATACGTTTTTCGACGTCTTCAGTGAAACGTAATGTTAAATTTGAATTGGATCGACACGTTTGGTTTACTGATGAGCAGAAGAAGTCTCGTGACGAGCACAGCTTCTCAGATATTCGTTAACAACAAAAACTACTTTTGGCGTGAAGACAATTATAAAGTGTAATTGTCCTGCAGGCTATTCTAACTACATGAAACTACTGCTATATTCAGAAAAAACCAGTAAGAAATATAGAATGTTTATATTTTGTTTTTGAAAATAAATACCCGTCTTATCAACGAGTTATTGGTATATTCCTGATAAAATAGCTTGTATTAATAATACCAGTTAAATTTCCTTTCGCGCTCTCTGTTTAAACAATGTCTTATTACAATACCCCAGGGAACATTTATGAGTTTTGACCCTCCCACACTCAGAGTCACAGCGGTAAATGTGCGGACTTTTAATTTTATAAATGGGGTCTCGATACCTTTGGTGGACGCAACAAAAACAGTCCGTTGTGTATCTTTGTATTTGACTATAAACAAACAAGCAATCCAACTATGTCATTCTTGTTACTTTCTGGACTTCCTTGGTTATCGTGGAATATAAATTTTCATCTTTGAGTCTCCAGGTTATTGACTGGTTAATATTGGTTTTCTTTGAACTATTTGATGTTCTAAGGCGGTGTTTCTTAAATTGAGGTTCACAAGTCATGTCCGAAATTTCATAGTTTCAAAAATATGATTTATAATACGAGAAAAAAAATCATAAAATTAGATTTATATGAACCAAAACATTTGAATTTAGAATACAAATTTTCATAGACGGGAATACTTTTTGTTGCTGTTATTGTTCAAAACAAACAAAAACATTGACAGATCTGGGAAAATTCGAGAAAATGTTGTAAATTGTAAGAGATCTCCGAGCTGCTACAGTTTTAGAATCACTGCTCGAGTATCTTGTCCAATAGTTGGAAAGAGATCCAATTTGGCATTTCTATCAAAAGAGCAGGAAGTGTAGCATTCTGTCCGAATTTAACCCTTGGTGTTAAAAAACAAATATAATTGTTCTTGACTTTAAATTCAAATGATAAATAATTTTTCCAGTACGCTTGTAATTAGTTATTCATTCATGTCTTTCTTTGTTGACAACGTGATTTTCTGTGACAGTCCGTGAGACTTATCGAAACAAACAAACAAAAAACAGTAATTTTGTAATTCCAATAAACCTAGAACAGTAAAACTGTGTAACTGCAATAAACCTAGAAGAGTAAAATTGTGTAACTAATTTATACAAAGAACAGTAAAATTGTGTAACTACAATATACCTAGAACAGTAAAACTGTGTAACTGCAATAAACCTAGAAGAGTAAAATTGTGTAACTACAATATACAAAGAACAGTAAAATTGTGTAACTACAATATACCTAGAACAGTAAAATTGTGTAACTACAATAAACCTAGAACAGTAAAATTGTGTAACTACAATAAACCTAGAACAGTAAAATTGTGTAACTACAATATACCTAGAACAGTAAAACTGTGTAACTGCAATAAACCTAGAAGAGTAAAATTGTGTAACTACAATATACCTAGAACAGTAAAATTGTGTAACTACAATAAACCTAGAACAGTAAAATTGTGTAACTGCAATAAACCTAGAACAGTAAAATTGTGTAACTACAATAAACCTAGAACAGTAAAATTGTGTAACTACAATATACCTAGAACAGTAAAACTGTGTAACTGCAATAAACCTAGAAGAGTAAAATTGTGTAACTACAATATACCTAGAACAGTAAAATTGTGTAACTACAATAAACCTAGAACAGTAAAATTGTGTAACTACAATAAACCTACAACAGTAAAATTGTGTAACTACAATATACCTACAACAGTAAAACTGTGTAACTGCAATAAACCTAGAAGAGTAAAATTGTGTAACTACAATATACCTAGAACAGTAAAATTGTGTAACTACAATAAACCTACAACAGTAAAATTGTGTAACTACAATAAACCTACAACAGTAAAATTGTGTAACTACAATATACCTACAACAGTAAAATTGTGTAACTACAATATACCTAGAACAGTAAAATTGTGTAACTACAATAAACCTAGAACAGTAAAATTGTGTAACTACAATAAACCTACAACAGTAAAATTGTGTAACTACAATATACCTACAACAGTAAAACTGTGTAACTGCAATAAACCTAGAAGAGTAAAATTGTGTAACTACAATATACCTAGAACAGTAAAATTGTGTAACTGCAATAAACCTAGAACAGTAAAATTGTGTAACTACAATAAACCTACAACAGTAAAATTGTGTAACTACAATATACCTAGAACAGTAAAATTGTGTAACTACAATAAACCTACAACAGTAAAATTGTGTAACTACAATATACCTAGAACAGTAAAATTGTGTAACTACAATATACCTAGAACAGTAAAATTTTATAATTCTAATAGATGAAGAAGAGTGACTTTGTATTTCAAGTAAGCCTACATCAACTATTATACGTTCGTTCAGTTGCATAAACCAGCCATCAGCTAGGGTTTTTAGGCCTACTATTGTTATATACCACTCACTGACTGTGAACCAGCCATCAGCTAGGGTTTTTAGGCCTACTATTGTTATATACCACTGTGAAAATAAGCAACTAAACTACCTAGCGCATTGAAACTAACTTATCTTTCTACTTTTGCAACGTGAAATTGGTTTGAGCTTATCCTTGTCCATGAATTGAAGACATGTGTAGACAGTTTAATCCTAATGTTATATAGGTCTTACGTCTACACTTTTAACACTGTCGTTAAGTTCAAAGCAACACAATGGACAATTTATGCTCTGCCCACTTCGGGGATCGCAAGCCGGTTTGTAGCGTTGTAAGCTGGGCGGAGACTCATGCACGAGAAAAATAAAACGTTTTTTTTTTATTTCTTATTTAAATAGAAACATCACAGAATACACGGCGATGACCGCCAGGATTCAATAATCTCTAAAGATGTTTTTGCATGAAACAAAATCGTTATAGATGTCATAATCCATCATGATTCTCTTCCATAAAAAATTGTTTGTTTGTTTTTAAGACTGTTTGTATACTTGATAATGTTAGGTTAACTCTACAGCACGTGTGTTTTGTTTGTTTTTAAGACTGTTTGTATACTTGATAATGTTAGGTTAACTCTACAGCACGTGTGTTTTGTTTGTTTTTAAGACTGTTTGTATACTTGATAATGTTAGGTTTACTCTACAGCACGTGTGTTTTGTTTGTTTTTAAGACTGTTTGTATACTTGATAATGTTAGGTTAACTCTACAGCACGTGTGTTTTGTTTGTTTTTAAGACTGTTTGTATACTTGATAATGTTAGGTTAACTCTACAGCACGTGTGTTTTGTTTGTTTTTAAGACTGTTTGTATACTTGAGATTGTAAGGTTAACTTTATAGTAAGTTTCGTTTGGTTTTTATTTTTTCTCTTTGCTACCTCAGCGGTATACTTTACGATTCGGCATGGCCATCGTGGTTAAGGCGCTCGACTTGTAATCCGATGATTGTGGATTCGAATCCCTGTCACATCGAACATGCTCGCCCTTTCACCCTTGGGGCGTTATTATGTTATGGCCAATCCCACTATTCGTTTGTAAACGAGCAGCCTAAGAGTTGGCGGTGGGTGGTGATGACTAGCTGCCTTCCCTCTAGTCTGACACTGCTAAATTAAGGATGGCTAGCACAGATAGCCTCGTGTAGTTTTGCGCGAAATTGAAAAACAAACAGATATTATGCTGTAATAGGTCAGTGATGATAACCCGTTTTAAAAAGTATCACAAAATATGAGTGAGGTTCGGATCAATCCACAGTGGATTTATAAAATGTGACGTATCTTCCCTCCTAACTGGAAGTAAAATTTTCGGAGTTGATAAGCTTCGTTCATTACGTGTGATATACAAAATATTCTCTACTTAGATTTCACTGTCCAATCAGCTTTTTGTCATCGCACAAACCAATACGTCTGTACAATATACACAAGTAGATACATTTTACCAAAAAAACAAAAAACAACATGTTAATAGTCCAACATTTCACCTTACGGCTATTCTTATAGTATTAATGAAGATATAGAGATAATTCAAAAATTAAATGTTATCTTTATAAGTTTACAAACTTGCCGTCATCATTTGTACTCTCATTAATAAAATTTATGTCGGAATCTCCTGTTATATATACACCCTCTGTAAAGAAAATGAGGTAGGACTGCCTGTTATATATGCACCCTCTGTAAAGAAAATGAGGTTGGACTGCCTGTTATATATACACCCTCTGTAAAGAAAATGAGGTAGGGATGCCTGTTATATATACACCCTCAATAAAGAAAATGAGGTAGGACTGCCTGTTATATATACATCCTCTGTAAAGAAAATGAGGTAGGACTGCCTGTTATATATACACCCTCTGTAAAGAAAATGAGGTAGGGATGCCTGTTATATATACACCCTCAATAAAGAAAATGAGGTAGGACTGCCTGTTATATATACATCCTCTGTAAAGAAAATGAGGTAGGGATGCCCGTTATATATATACACCTTCAGTGAAGAAAATGAGGAAGGGATGCCTGTTATATATACACCCTCAATAAAGAAAATGAGGTAGGACTGCCTGTTATATATACATACACCCTCAATAAAGAAAATGAGGTAGGGATGCCTGTTATTTTACACCCTCAGTAAAGAAAATTAGGAAGGGATGCCTGTTATATATACACCCTCAGTTAAGAACAAAATGAGCGATAAGCTGGTTTGTTTTTTTTAAAGATAAGTTTAGAATTACACAATGGGCCATTTGTGCTCTGCTCGCCACGGGTATCGAAACCATGTTTCTAACGTTCCAAGCCATTAGTGCCACTGGTACATAAAAACTGATAGAATGGAAGGAAGGCAGCCAAACTGCACCACCTACCGCCAATTCTTGGGATACTTTTTTGCTAAAAGTGGAATTAACAACCACATTATAACGTACACACGGTTGAAAGGGCGAGCATGTTCGGTGATAGGAATCGAACCTGTAGTCTGCATATTGTGAGTTGAGTACCTTAACCATGGGGCCAAGTCAGGTCCCGAGATATGAGTCGGCTGTTAGTTTTACAACATCAATAAAAAATGTGAGGTCGTGGTAGTACGTAAAGTATATAATTTTAAATAGCCTGAAACTGAGTTAATTTAGAAGTTAATTAAATGCTGATATGTATCCAATTTATGACGCTTGCCAACAAGACTGATACAGACAGTTTTCCTTTTCAATACAAATATATTTTAATATACAAACAATAACCCAGTTTCCAATAGCGGTTTATACAAATAATGATTTATATACAAAAGATTTACAAACTTAAAAACAATGTTGAGTTTTCTATCCTGTCTGTAACTACCTGCATATCTCCATGAGGGTTCACAATGAGCGAATTAACTTTGATTTGATATTGGTACAATTCACTTAACAGGGAGTTAGCTAGCTCTGTGTTGTTCGATCTTCGCCGGCCATCGCCGAGTTATCCATCGCTAAAGTCATATAATGTTTTCATAGAAAAAATGTTCTAAGAAAATACGCTGAAATTAAACCCTTTGTTCGAATTATACAAACTTTCCCAGTCAAATATTTGAAGTTTCCGATTAGTAAATGTTATATCGCTCACAGTTATAACCTTCGAGGTTTATAGCACCCCGAATTATCAAACCAATAATATATAATGTCTCTTTGTGTGTCGCGTTGGTTATATTTATAGGCTTATAGGCGTGAAGAGAGTCTCCAGAAATTTCAACCTGGGAAACAATATAAACAGTATACTACCGTTCGTGTTCACGCGTGTATTGTTGATTCTTGCACTCAAAAATTTTCTACAGTTTTATTGGAAAGATGGTGAATTCATAATACAGATTTAACAGTGTAAGTTATGTACATTTTTAAACATAAATTTGGCTTAAACAAGTTGACGGTGGGTGTTGACGACTAGCTGCCTTCAATCTAGTCTTACACTGCTAAGTTAGTGACGGCTAGTGCAGATAGGCTTTGTGTAGCTTTGTCCGAAATTAAAAAAACAACAACAAAAAAACTATAGTCTTACTTACACTGCTAAATTAGGGACAGCTAGTGCGGCTAACCCTTGTGTAGCTTTGCGCGAAATTCAAACCGAATCTGTCACAGGGATAGCCAGTTATTTTCGGTCAGTATAATCAACCCCTGCTTGCCACAGAGGTAAAAAGATGCAAACCTAATGTTAATATAGTTAACATTAAGCGTTTGCCTAGAGGCGGAGTACTGGTGCAAGGGCAAGATGTAGTCGATCTTAACCGACTACTTAAAGAATGGCCAACAGATGCCTTTAAACCTGGAAATATCAAAATCCACCTTCCAGGAAGTAAGCCGCAACCAAAATCAATAGTGGTAAGAGGGGTTCATCAGACGATTGACCTGGACCTAGTTAAACAGGCACTTGACGAACAAAACATACCACACACCAAGACAGAAAGAATTATTTCTAAAAAAACACAAACACCTACAAACCTAATTAGAATAGACATTGATGACAGCTACAACATACAAAATTTAATAAACAATGGAATATTGCTCTGGTATCAAAAATACCAAGTTGAGCAATTGAAAACACCGGCAATTCTTGTAACACAGTGTTACAACTGCCAAAGATATGGACATGTTTCAGCTGCCTGCTTAGCATCACCGAGGTGCTGCGGATGTGGCGGGGAACATCATATTAATCAATGCAAAAAAGAAAAAGAAACGCCTAAATGTTGTAACTGTGGTCAAAACCACACAGCAAATTACAAAGGCTGCGAAAAATATAAACAAATAAAGCAACGCATTTTTCAGATCAGAACACCAACAGAACAGAATCAACCGAAAACAAACAGTTTACCTAAAACAGACACACCAACAGAACAGAATCAACCGAAAACAAACAGCTTACCTGAAACAAGCACATCAACAGAACATACTAAAACAACAAAAACCACATATGCAGAAATGGTAAAAGGAAAAGAACCACATAAACAACAAGTACAGAAGACTAATACACAGAACAAGAACACATTAACACAAAAACCAAAAGAAAACAACACCACCATACAAGAAACAAATATTAACACAACAGACAAAACAAGCCTGTTTTCAAAAATGTAATAACAGAGTTTATAACAGAATACACCAAACCAAATCAAACAACTAATTTTATAGAACTACTGATCACAATTACGATAAAACACGTCACACCTCATATACCATACATTATAACTACACTAACAGGTTACATGCTCACAGCACAATGTTCACAGTAGTGTATATCAACATCCAAGGTGCAATAGCTTCCAAGAAACATGAGATCGAAGACCTAATAGAAGAATTAAACCCCCAGATTATAATAATAAGTGAAACTCTGACATACAATAATAATAGATTTAAAATACCTTATTACTCAATAATTAGAAAAGACAGAAAAAATAAAAATGATGAAAACAGAGGCATTATGCTGCTCCACAAAGTGGACTTATCAGAAGTAGAAATCAAATTAAACAGTAGCAATGAACATGTTACTGTAGATATCCTCCAATCAAATAAAACTAAAATAACCGTAGCAGGAATTTACTGCTCACCCAATAAATAATTAGATACAACTTTACTTAATGACATCTTTTCCCACAAAAAAAAACACCATAGTCATGGGAGACTTAAACAGTAAAAATGTTTCCTTTGGATGCCGAAGCTCTAACTCAAATGGTAGAAAATTAATAAAATTTATTGATGATAATAACATAGCTTTATTGAACGATACTACCCCAACACATACATCCTATTCCACTAACTCTAGTGACATACTAGATCTGTGTATGTGTACATATAATTTAAGCCAGAAATTAGTAAAATTTCAAGTGGGAAAAGATGTAGATAGTGATCATCTCCCAATTTTTTGCGTCTTCGATCTCACCCCCTATAAAAATATAGCATATAGGAAAGAAAAATTTAATTATAGTAAAGCAGATTGGCAATGGTATAAACAAGAATTAGATAATCTATTACCTAATGAAATTATTAAAGAAGTTAAAACGCATGTCGAAATGGACAACTATTGTCAAACAATCACGGATTGCCTTCAGAAAGCAGCCAAGTTAACAATACCAAAACAACACCAGAAAACAACAAACAACACATGGAAACCCACCACAGAAATAATCAACCTAATAAAAAAGCGCAGACAACTGAGAAGACAGTACAAGATTACAAGAAACAGAGAAACTAAAACACAAATAAACAACATTAGAAATCAAATCAGAACTCAAATAAAACAACAAAAACAAAATAAATGGGACAATTACTGTAATAAACTAAACGACATAACTGACCCGAAAAAATTCTGGTCACATCTTAAAAGATTCACAAGTGAAAACACAAACACAAAGAAATATCCTCTACTTGAACATAATAACACCACTGCACACACAAATAAAGAAATAGCCGAAGCTTTCAAGGATCAACTCCAAAATACATTTAAAACTCACACAGATCCAGATATGAATACAAACTTCTACAATAAAGTCACTAATCACATAGCAAACAATAAACATCAATATGAACCAATATTTGCAGTAAACATAACTGATACAAATACAAGTTCTAACACTGATTATGAAAGCACATTACCAACAAAGGAAATATCCCTACATGAAACACTAGAAGCAATAAAAAACACCAAAACAAAGCACCAGGAGAAGATGAAATACAAGCTATTGTCCTAAAAAAGGGCACTCCGAAATTGTTTGACCACCTAAATTCACTATTTAACTAGCTTATCGCTATCCTCAGGATGTATCCCAGTTTCTTGGAAGCTAGCAAATATTTTAATGTTCCATAAGGAAGGAAAACCAGCGAATAAACCAAATAGCTACCGACCAATCAGCCTAACCAGCTGTGTTGGCAAAATTCTCGAAAGAATAATAAGTAATAGACTCTCCACATTCTTGGAGATAACATCAAAATTACCAGAAGAACAGAATGGATTCAGAAAATTTAGACAAACGACAGACCATTTAATAAGATTAACCGAAACCATAATAGATAGTTTCAACAAAAAAGAATGTACAGTCGCTTGCTTCCTCGATATCGAGAAAGCATTCGACACCGTTTGGTACAATGGTCTAAGGTTCCGAATGAATGAAATGGAACTACCGCGAGGAATTATTCGCTGGTTATCTAACTTTCTGGAAAACAGAAAATGTAGAGTAAACGTAGAAGGAACTTTTTCCGAATACTTTACTCCACTAGCTGGTGTCCCACAGGGAGGGGTGGTTAGCCCTATACTCTTCATCATGTATGTTAACAATATGCCATTGAAGGATCCAAATCATGGATTCTCATCACAGTTCGCAGATGATGTGGCAATTTGGAAAAGTGCTGCAACACCCACGATAGCAGCTACAAACATACAACCACAATTAAATAGAATTAGTGAATACTGTGAAAAATATAGAATTAAAATAAACACAGCAAAAACTCAGCTCGTACTCTTTACGAAATCGACAAAACACAAAAAACAACAGCCAGAAATATATATGAATGGCACTCTACTCCAGATTGCCCAATGAGCAAAATTTTTAGGTCTGACTTATGATTCAAAATTAACTTGGATCAATCATGTCAACGAAATTAAAAATAAAATTTGGCGAAGAACCAACAATGTAAGGAGTCTAACTGGTAAACACAGTGGAGCATCTACAGATAACATTTTGAAAATATACAAAACATATATTAGACCAGTAATAGACTATGCAGCTCCAGCATAGGTAACTGTAAGTAATAAAACAATCAAAACCAAACTACAAACAATCCAAAACACACTTCTCACAACAGCATACAGAGTCCCGAGATCAATATCATCTAAATTCATTCATAAATACTCGAACATACCAACCATATCAGATAGACTCCTAAATATTACAATTAGATACTTTAACAAAAATTGGATGAAAAATGATTTATTATGCGAACTAGACAGGTACCTCATACATGATGAAGAAAATCCTAAATATCTCTCCCCAATTAACATATATTTTAAATATAAAGAAAAATAAATTAAAGTAAAATATGTATGTATATAAACTTTAAATCTTATATTTATAGTTTACATATTTATGTATTTAAAATAAAATAAAATAAAATAAAATAAATAAATTCCCACCAGCTAACTTGACCTACTGTGAATAATAGACTATAAATGGACATTGCCCTGAGAAGGACCTAACATACAAACAGTTAGGGAAAATAAGTTCAGGAAGGAGGAAGAGGTCAAAGAGAACCTGACCCTCCAGGGCAAAATACCCAGATACCATTCATCCATCGCCAGTTATTTTCGCGCCCTCATCAACAATAATGGAGTTAATATCGATATTTATATGTTAACATTTTTATCCATTGAAATAAAATATTCGTCGCTAATGCATGTTAACAGTTAGCTTCTGAACTGGCCTGGCATGGCCGAGAGCGTTAAGGCGTGCGCTTGTAATCCGAGGGTCGCGGGTTCGCGCCCGCATCGCGCTAAACATGCTCGCCCTCCCAGCCGTGGGGGTGTATAATGTGACGGTCAATCCCACTATTCGTTGGTAAAAGAGTAGCCCAAGAGTTGGCGGTGGGTGGTGATGACTAGCTGCCTTCCCTCTAGTCTTACACTGCTAAATTAGGGACGGCTAGCACAGATAGCCCTCGAGTAGCTTTGTGCGAAATTCCAAAAAACAAACAAAGCTTCTGAACTTTACGGTCCCGTTAAAGATAGTTATTGTTATTTCTGTAATAACAATAGTAATAGAATAAGTCTATACTCTGATGTCAGTGCTCACAACAGCTAAAAACACGCTCAAAAGTGACGCAGTATCAGAAGAAAATGTTATTTCAGAACTGGATTTCACAATTTAAAGTTTCTAATCGAAATAGTTTTACAGAACTGTCACGGCACTAGTTAATAGTAACTGCGCTATACATCCTGTTATTTTAAAACATATAAATTGGAACATAAGAACTAAACTGCTTATTTTGATAAGTTTCGAGCAGCTGTTCTTATTCAGGATTAACAGAGCCAACAAAATTTAATATATAAGTTAATTCTAAAGTTGTCCAAGACAACAAATTCAAGAAAAGTGACCAACTATTAAACACTCAGATTGTCTGACACAAGAATGACCAATGCTTTATAACAATACGCTTTCTTAACAGAATTATTGGATCAACAGGATTTTGTATTAAATAATAAAGTTGTCTTACACAAGAATGACCAATGTTTTAAAACAATACGCTTATTATACGCTGGTAAAATAGTAGCCTAAGAGTTGGCGGTGAGTGGTGATGAGTAGCTGCCTTCCCTCTAGTCTTACACTGCTAAATTAGGGACGGCTAGCACAGATAGCCCTCGAGTAGTTTTGCGCGAAATTCAAAACAAACCAAACGAAACCAAGGTCGGTCTGATAGAAAGTAAAGCTAGTTTGAATCAGTTGTAATCTTTGATTTTTTTAATTTTGGGTAAAAAATACTCGAAGGCTAATTTCCTGTAATTTAGAAGTAATAGTCTACAGGGAAGGCTTCTAATTAACACCACCCTCCGCCAACTCATGAGCTACTCTTTTACCAACGAAAAGTGGGATTGACTGAATGATAATAAAATACCCTCGCGGCTGGAAGTGCGAACATCTTCACAACTGTGTCAACTGCACGTGACACATACGACCATAGCGATTTCTGTCGGACTGAGACTAAGCTCACATCTGTCACAGGTCACAATCTGACGAGGTCTAGTGGTTAGTGTTGCGGACGCTAAAATCTGCGTTTCGATACCCGTGGTGGGCAGAGCACAGATAGCCCATTGTGTAGCTTTGTGCTTAATTCAAAAAACAACAACAAAACAAACGTTACTGTTGACTAGTTCCCCTATTCTCTGGTCTATCAGTTAAAATTTGAAACAACTGACTCGAATTACTTTCGTATAGCTTCACTTGAATATTTGAAGCAAACTGTGCAGTTTGCAGAAAATACACGAAGTGTATTAGATTAACTAGATTTTTACAAATTAGAAATGTTTACGAAAAATGAAGATGCAAGTTTGACTTAAATGTCTGTTGTTGTTTTTTTCTTTGTTTTGCAACATCTCACCCTTCTTATTTTAGATTTGGTATAACACTTGCACGACCTAGTGATGTCGTCGCGAAAGAAACACGCCACGTGTTTCCCAAGTTTATTGATGTTCCTACGAAACACATCGTTTAATCTGAAGGACTGGCCTTCAGGAATGTCATAATATGTTTTCATTGATAGAATGTCTTTAAAAATGAATGTTTGTGGGAGTGAAGCAGAAAGACGCTGGGGTGGTTGCGAGGGTAACAGTGGTCACATGTGGCAAGTTAGCATAGTCTTAATGCGCATGCGTCAATATTAATTGTGCTGAAAATGTAGCAGTTATACAACAATAGTTTCTTGGAAGTCTAAACAAAATACGAAACAAAGTATATGTCTTCCATATTGTTACTTGTATTGTTCAAACTTAAAAAGTTACTATTATTATGCACAAGGAATTAAACTCGTTAGAGAAAAGCGTAGCGAGAACAAAAACCAAAACATCTTTTGAATATATTAAACATGTACTCCAAGAATCCTGTGTTACAATGTTGAGAATACTATTTAAATAAGCTTGTTCTACAGTGAAAACATCTGAACATTTGTTCTTCAACAGATCAAATGTGGAACAGTTCTTATTAGTTACCATGACAACATCTTCAGTATATGAACGGTAAAATGCTGTCAAACGCGAAAGCAGTGACCATGTCATTAAAATCAGCCATATTCAGAGTAGTGGGTGTTCTAAGTTGCTCGAGATTTTGTTAAGAAAAAACAAAAAATCTAAACTGTTAGATGAATTTTCATTCATGGTTGCCTGAATATAAATTAGGTATTAATAGAGAATTTGTTGGGTTTTTTTTTCTGGTACATTCTTTAGATTACCCAGGGTTTGTTAGCTATCTATAACAAAAGAATAAACTGAGAAAAGAAGAGGTTTCAGAAAACTAGAATTTAATAATTCACTGAAGAAACAGCAGACAAATAACGCTCTGAGCTTGTTGGATTATCGGGTTTCAGTTTTGTTCTCGTTGTTGCCAATATATAAATAGGAGACGTACGATTATAGGTATGGTGTTTTCAGTTGTCTTTTACTCATTACTGTGAAACTACATTTATTTAGGATTTAAAAACCATGTCGTTTTTTGTTACAGGTATCGAAACCCGATTATAAGCCTTCACACATACCCCTGAGCTACTAATGTATTTTCCAAAATTATTCAGCTGTTTAAAATATAAAAAAAGAAATAATTTTGGAGTGCAATCTATTGCTCAGTTCTCCAGTTAAATTGACTTTAAATAATTCCAATCCTCCTCAGTATCAGTGGACAAAAACAAACTGAAAGAACAGGTCTTATCGTCTTGAGGTATAAAACATGTCTGGTGGTTTTAGTTAACGTTTGCTTAGGGTTAATGATTAGTTTGTTTGTAGTTAAGCACAAAGCTACACAAATGGCTATCTGTGCTCCATCCACCACGGGTATCGAAACCCGGTTTCTAGCAGTATAAGTCCGCCGACATACCGCTGTGCCCAGGGCTGGATTATTTATTAGGTACAATAGGCATAGTGCTTAGAGCCTGCGAAATTTCAAACCAGAATTTATAGTTTATGTATCTATAATTTATCTAATTTTTATTTTAACTTATACGACTAGTGGGGGCCTACGACAGGAGGTGCCTAGGCCCTACGATCGTCTTGATGAGACACTGGCTGTGCCACTGGGGACAAATGATCAGTATAACTCAGTGACATGTGGTGAAACAAAGGGTAATGTGGACGTCATATTTAATTTTAATGTGGAAAATATTGGGCTGGGGCAAATTATTATCGTCGAATAAGTCTGGTTATCCAGTTAATAGTTTATTGGAGCGTTGCATCCGGAACCAGCTTGCAATAAAACTAGCAAACACAGGGATTAAGTTCAGTCGTGAAACACAGAGACCCTGATTCTGATTTTGAGAGGTTTTTCAGGGTTGGAGGCAAGGAACCAACTTCTTATAAAGTTAAGTACAATTATATTCGTGAAAATACTTAACTGAGGAATCGTGTTTTCTACATAAAGTGAAAGCCTATTTAAACAAAAGGTTCAAATAGATATTTTATAATGTTTAAAACGTATGTATGTATATACTTTTAAAAAGTACTTTTAACACTAACCTCGAGCTTTGACTTTAGTGTACTTTACAAAATACTTCCAGGATTTATTTCGAGTTTCTAATCTATAGTGTACTTTAAATATAGTTTGAGAACTAATGCCATGTTTCTAACTTCAAGTATAGTGCACAAAACAGTTTCGGCATTAATTTCACTTGTAACGCACTGTGTAAAATAGTGACATGTCATAAAGTAAAAAATATAAAACAACGGCGGAACAAGATCCCAACTATAAGTCTGTACCATGGAGGAAATAAAATAGAAATCCAGACGAAAACCCAACTTCTCAATAGCGTGTTTGCCCGTGCGATGTGACGTATTAGATCTATTTTGTGACAAAGAACGAGCTAATTGCTATAAATGGGAGGTAAACAGTTATTAATATTTTCACAAACGAACACCCACAATGGATGTAGCTCGTGACGTCACAAGGCTGCCAGGTGAAAACATATGTTCGTCGAGAAGACTTGTTGAATGTTTTGTTTAACTTTTAACCAGTGTACATATGTCGTGTGTGTTTGAAAAGATTTTCTTTCACGTGTGCGAAAAGAAATATTTTTGAAACGATATTTATAAAACATACAATTATTACCTGCATTTCGAAAGAGAAAATAGGCCACTGTAGCATAAGTAGGGAATTTGAAAGTCATTGCCATATATGGCTTACCCACTAAGATGTGCGTTGGTGTCGGATGTATCCGAAGAAAGCTCCAATCCTGAGGCTTAATTTCTGTCAGCTTATCATCTGCGTGCGTGTCGCTTACAAGAAGTATCAACTGCTTTGATACAGAATAGAATTATTTTATGCAAAAGGTTAAATAAACAACAATAACAAAAGTTTTTGCTGTTCTAGTGGTTAATTTTACAAATTATTTGGTATATTTTCCACTTCAGCCATTAAACTTTCTTTGGCTCCGGCGAGTGACGTCACTTCGTACGCCATCTTGCAGAACTGAGGGTGTGCCGTCAAAACACATGGTGTCAACAATCAAGGTTTTTCAGTAAGAATGTTTCCCTGTCTGTTATTAAAATAAGAACTCTCGTCAGTGTTACACAGCTACATTAAGTAAGCTAATCCTGTTACTGTCTTTTATTCGATAAAATACGTATTTATCAGCAGAAGGCCAGTTTATCGAATCAATGCAGGCTTTACCGTACGTTTCATACGTTAACACGATTTTGCCGTCCCTACCGGTTAATTTCAGTTGGAGTTACTTTAATATAAGCCGACGAAGTTACAACAACTGATGAAAGTAAACACTGACTCCTCGTGACTGTATGCTGTTCAGTATTGTGTTTCTGAGACTTATATTTTAAATTAATTATTTAGCAGAAAAAATAGTGTTAAATACGATGTTGCATTTTTCAAACTTTATAATAGAACTGCGTGACCTACCTAGTGCTGGTTAAAATTTGAAAAGGAAGTTATATTTTTTTTAAATACTAAATCACATAACAGTAGGTAAGTAGCGAATTGAAAGAGTGCATTAGTGGTTATGTATCACTGATTAGAAATTATTTGTATCCTAAAACTTAAGGGTTATCGCAGACAATTCCGTTTTATCGACGAAGAGGATAAAAAACGTACTTTTATCACTAGATGTACAATATCAAAGTTATTATCGACTCATTACCAAAGTAACTTACTTACTTGGATCAGAACTAGAATTTAACTTGTAGCTAATTTAATATTATATTAAGATTAGAATTCAATAATTTCACAATTGGCATCCATTCTGTTAAAATACTTAAGTAACTTTGTTATTGTGGCCCTAAAATACGTTAAAATAGAAACAGTAAAAAAGGTTAAATATATATATATATATAAATATATTTGCAGATTTTAATCTGTACTGTAGTGTTCCATGTTACTAAATATGTGAGAGATGACAGATATAATAAATTTGACTTCTGCAACATGGAAGCTTGCTGGCCGACAGGATATGGCATACTTTGACCTGGAAATTATAAGTTTCAGAGTTACTTTAATCTAAATAAACTTAAGTGAGATTCATATTTGTACAAATGTTAGAAAATGGAATCTATGTCAAAGCTGCACAGCTAACCCCCTGAGATTGGGAGGTGCATATTTAAGAATAACATAATTTGAAATAATTATAATACTATTACAGAATCAAGGTTGACACAACATGTAAAATTTCACTGTTTTTGGTAAACAAAACATACAATAAAAATCTCATAAATGACTTATTGCATAAACTAGGCATTCCTTGAAAATGTATGATTAGAAACCCCAGTGTGAGGAGCCAAATGTATTTTTAATGGCATTCACTCGAGCAACATTTATAATCACTGGTGTAATGAGTGGGCTTACGGTGTTTGTAGGCATAAACATAGTTTATGGACCATTACATTTATTAGTAATACATTGAAATAACTCTGATATAAAACCATTGTACCTTATATGTCCACTGCTTGTTCCAAGTTAGAATTATATATAATAATTTGCTGAATATCAGTATGTGCCATCAGTCTGGCTTGCTTACAGTATACAAAGCCTTAGATAAAACATAATTTGTAAAGGTTGTTCATAACTTTGAGGTTTATGAGTTTTGGAGTGTAAGTATGAGGACAGTAACTTAGTATTTAACAGTGGCTTGTTTAAGTTACATGAAGTGTCACTGATGTTGTATTACTCATATCAGTCTAAGTTACATGAAGTATCACTGATGTTGTATTACTCATATCAGTCTAAGTTACATGAAGTATCACTGATGTTGTATTACTCATATCAGTATCACCATTCAATATTCAGAGATCACCATCATTGGTATTCAGTATGGCATCTCTTAACATGAGATGGCTTCAGAGATCACCATCATTGATATTCAGTATGGCATCTCTTAACATGAGATGGCTTCAGAGATCACCATCATTGATATTCAGTATGGCATCTCTTAACATGAGATGGCTTCAGAGATCACCATCATTGATATTCATACAGTATGATTGCCTTCTATTTGTTTTGTGTTCATTATTTGCTAACATTTTGTAGTTTCATGTTATTCTCTTGGAATATTTTCCTTTCAACCTTGAATAAACAAATTTGTTAGTCTTTATGGACGTGTTAATTCAATCTAGTCTGTTTGTTTTGGACATTCTGGTCTTGCAACCTTTCACTCTTCGACAGTTAGGTCTTTTCAGTTTTGCTCCATATCTAAATCTTTGGATATTTTTACTTCAAAACAATTTTACATTTTAAAAACCTGAAAATTAGGTCTTTAATATTAAGTTTTACTTTAGTAGAAGCTAGAAATTACAGTTAGAAATATCAGCTTTTAAATGTTTAACAGTAAACAGTGCTACATGAAACAGTAAACAGTGTTACATGAAACAGTAAACAGTGCTACATGAAACAGTAAACAGTGCTACATGAAACAGTAAACAGTGCTACATGAAACAGTAAACATTGCTACATGAAACAGTAAACAGTGCTACATGAAACAGTAAACAGTGCTACATGAAACAGTAAACAGTGCTACATGAAACAGTAAACAGTGCTACATGAAACTTTAAATTCATATTTAAAATGCCAGTAAAACTCCATTTGTTTTCCAAAACAAGATCAGTAAACTTAAGAGGTTAAATGATTGTTAGGTTTTGACAATAATGATGAATTTTGAATGGTAGTGAAAAGTTCAGATTTGGAGAAAATTGAATACCTAAAGATCTGTCAGCTGTTTGTTATATGTGTCATAATCTTATCCCTATTCAAAAAGTAATGTTATGTTGAAATGCTCTGTTATATATGCGCTAAATTTTGTACATAAACAATCCAAGGGATTGAAATATTTTTAAGATATGCAGTGTTAATTAATTGAAAAAAAAATTGTGAAGGGAGTGAATTGTCTTAGGAGTATATTTGGAAGGAGCAAATTTTAGCAGACTGAATTATTGAAGGGAAGCAAATATTGGTAAGGGAAGTACTTATAGGACAGAAGTTTGTGGAAGCAAAATTTTAACAGGAATAAACTGTTTCAGGAGTTGAATGTAGTGGAAATAAATTGCTTATCAGTGATTCCAGATTAAATCAAGCTACATATATGTTGTATGTCAGAACAAATACTTAACTTACCTACATTTGCAGCCTATCAAACCCCTGTGTGCAAAGATATACAACAAAAAGTGGTTAGGATGTATTGGTTCATCAGTTGGATATCGTCACTGTTAATGATATGTTCGGATGCAGTCATAGTATTATCTCACGAGATTTGGTCAGCTGAATAGGTTTAGATGAGTTTTGGTACTAAATCAACCAAAACTTAACTTTCACCGATATTATTTGATTAACACTCCCATTGAACGTAGCGAGTCTATCTTCATCCAGATTATTATCATCTCAGATAAGCAGAATTTAGCCATCGCTAAATAGTGAAACCTGTTAACCCTTCAGTTATGCATGATTCCATATCATATTTCATACATAAACAGAAGTTTTGAAAAATTAAATAAGTCATTTGGAATGGATTGGGGGGGGGTATAATTTGTACCATTTATCTGACAGAAAGCTTATCTGTATAATATGTGGAAATATGTACTTTGTTATATGTTTGCATATATCGTGATATGATGACCCTTGAGAAAGGCAACTGGCATTTAATAAAATGTGCAGTATTTTAAAACTGTATTATGTATTCTACTTAATTGTCACAGCAGCAAGTTTTGCTTAACAAGTATTTGTACAGAGAAAAGTGTGTCAGTTACATCTTTGGGTTAGATTTTTAGCAAAGGTTGAAATTTCTCTTTCATTCATGTAGTTTTTCATATCATTTGTTGTCATTTATAATAATGTTATGTGTGGACTTTAGATGTCCAAATTATTAAACAGAAAATATATTAATTTGACAACAAACATTCTGCTTAAAATTGATAAACAGAGCTATCAAGATAAAAAAACTTGTCTCAAAAAGGGAAAAATAATAATCCTGGTATAAAATTTTCAGAGACTGAATGTTTAAGTCCATACAAACAAGTGATGTAAACATGTACAAAAACCTGGTTTTTACTTCAGAGAAGTAAATAATCTGGTTTTCCTCCAAATTCATTATTATATCTGACTGGATGTTTAAATGCATTTTTTTGTGGAAAATGTAGGCTGGTTAATTAAAGAATTCTGGTCTTGCTGGTTTTCTTCATCTCCACCTACTTTTAAAATTGGTTGTACATGTACGTGCACCTAAAGTTGTGCTTACTTTCAACCAGTTTAGAAGCACATTGGTATCGGTTGAAATTTGAATGACTCGTATTCCCTGTGTTACAGTAATCGATATTTCAACGTAGTGTTGTTGTTACAAAGCTTTCCAGAGGGAAAGAATTATGAATTTTAAATTTGATGTATGTAATGCAAACTACTGGTAAACTTAACATCACGCAGTTGTTGTATTTTTCTTGTTATATTTGAACAGCGTGCCAAGATGTTGCCACAATACTGTTTTCTTACCTGTCAAGAACTACAGAATTAAATATTACGAAGTTTGAAACTAAAATGTTTTTAGAAGTAGAATATTCTAATTATATGGCTAACAATTACATGGATGGATTAGAAATAATTTGTCACTTAATTTCAGAATCTGTGTATAAAATGTCAAGTGCTCCGTCCGTGTTTTGTTGGAATTTTTATTGTGTGTTTGTGGAAAAGTACCAGTTGAGTTACGTCATAGTTGTACTGGTGTTGAGTTTAACCCAAAACTCTTCTGACCAGTATTCTGATGTCCAACTAGTGATTTTTATTTAAACTGGTCATTTTATTAAATTTGTTTGAAAAATTGGTATGAAAGATATGTTTGTGTTCTGCTAGTGGTGTTAATATATAATAACAAGTAATTTAGTAAATGACTGCTTTGAGTGTTGTACGTGTTTTAACAATGGTAGTTAAACAAACATTTTATTAAATATTATTAACAAATATTCTAATCAACATGAGATTATTATAATGGTTAATATTGTGTAATAATATATATTTTTAAAATACCTTTAGCATTGGAGGTTTCATGGGATGGTCCCCTGCCTGGTGTGTAATATTTTAAAAAGCTACCTTTCTATAAAATGTCTCAGAGAATAATTTGAAATCCATGTAGTCTATTCTCTATCTAGGCCTAAATTTGAAAATATTGGTAAGCGATATTTATACTAATGTAAAATAAACTTTCTTTGTAGAAAAAGTTGTTTTTTGTGTTTTCTTTATGTGGATCGTAATTCAAAGCCTGAAGTTGGTATCACTTTCACTTTTTATAAGAACTGGAAATGGTTTCAGTATACATAATGTTTTGGTTCCATCTTCCCATAAAGTCAGAACGTATGTAATAAACACACACTTTCATCTGTGTATAGACTAGGTGTGGTTTAGGAGTTAGTGTGCTGGATTTTGAATCTTAGGATTTATTGTTTGTACCCCTCTGTTTCAAAGTTACATTGTATGGATTCAACATTAAAGTCACAGTGAAATCCCACTATTCAACTAAAGAAGTCAGAAGAGTTGGTATTGAGTAGTGCTCACTAATTGCATTTTATCTGGTCTGTTATTTCAAAAGTAGGGATAGCTAATGCTGATTAAACTTATGTTGTCTTGTGTAAACATTTTGTTTATCTACTGTTCAGCACAAATCTGTCCAATGGGCTGTGTTCTCGTCACCATGGATACTGAAACCCAGTTTCAAGTGTTGAAAACCATAAAACCTAATGCTAAGCCACCAGTTGGTATCTGTAAGTTGATATATGTGTATGAAAAAAATATGTTGCATTTGTATTTTAATTTTTTTTAGCATGAACTTTAGAAATAGTTTAGTTTCTTCAGGACAGGCTAGAAAAATTGTAAATTATTAAATTAAAATTGTTCTTCATTAACCCAAATGTTTGTTTCATATGGTGCCAAACATTAGATAAAATACACACGCACCGTAACAGTTGTATCAAGTGACCTGTATGAATAGTATTCTGGCAATAACTGTGTTGTATCCGAGCTGGTAATGTGTATGACGAATAGAGTGTGACTTTAATATTGTCAGTATACATTCTTTTAATTCACAAAACTTCCTACGAGTAGTGTTAAAAATATGTTAGGCTTAACATAATGACAAATAGAATTAATTTAGAGTACACAGCTGTGACATTAAATTTTAAACATTAGAATATTTAAAAAATATATATATGCCATGGGTTTTAAAAATATATAATAATAAACTTAAATTACTATTAAATATTTATGTTCCTGTAATACTGGGTACCATGGCAACAATCCATTAACACCTGATTTCATTACACTCTTATAGCATTTAAGAAATTAAAAAATAACTTTAAGTGTAATAAAAGTTTATTGTAGTAGACTAATGCTATGAATAAATAGATAAATATACCTTGTAAAGTAAAAATATTACAGGAAATCCATAACGATAGAATGTAACTTATTGCAGTAAATTACACAGTTATGTATATGTACACCTTATTAGAAACTACTAATGAGAATATAAAGTTGAAATAATAACAAAAAGGTAATATAATATGAATTGACTTGGGTAAATTGTAAAATGTAATCAGTTGAAAATGCATGGGAAAGAAAAAAACTTTCAGATCTAAGTAAAAAACAACTTTAATTTATATATATTTTACGTATATATTTGTGTAATATTGTTTTCATTAAGCTAATTTTTGAAATGACAGATTTAGATTAGAGAGAAGGCAGATGGTCATCACCACTGAAGCTGGGCCATTTTTGTCAAACCAAATAGTGGGACTTGACAGTATCTATTATAATACCTCCATGTTCCTAAGGTGCAAAATGCAATTTTTTTGTAGGTAGTAATGGGATGTGAACTGTGGACTTTCAGTTCTCCATTTGGTGTACTCTTCACTGTTTCGTGCTGACCCCTAGTTATACATAATTGAAGTTTTATTTTTCTGTGTGAGTTAATAAAATGTTTATGGCATGTAAAATGTTGGGGCAAGGAGATGTTTTTTTTTTGTAATCATTCGTAAAATGTATTTCTAGCATTATATGTTCATGGTCCTCTTTGTGTAACCAGTTTTTCTTTGATAAGCTTACCACGACATTTGAAGATATGATAAACTAGACATTTGAATAAAGTTGAATGGATAAAAGGGACATCTTATGCTAGCCTCGAAATAATCTTGTTATTCGGGTCTTCTAAAAATTTATGGTTACAGATAACGTGGATGAGGAAATGCAAGGAATATTAAACTCAGATTTCTGATGCTTATATTGATGGTGGAGAAACTGGGGGTAAGACAAACAAACAAGTGGTAGCTGATTTTTTTCATGATACGAATCCATACGAGCTCTCTCTTTCATATTAAACACTGCTTTATGTCTCATCTTACACTTTTATCATTTTCTTGTTTGTTTGTTTTTCTGCAAATAAACAGTTGTCTGTTGTGAGTGTTGCTAGAACATTAAGTGAAAAGTTTCACTCAGATTTGTGACAAGGGGACTTGAGAAGGTAATACTTCGGGGCAAGACAGAAAAGGTTGGTAACCATTATGGTGGTGTGTGTAACACATTTGTTCTGCTGTGTATGTTACAAGTGTTATAGGGAGAACTGTCACAATAATTGGTAATTTGGGTACGGTGCCAGATTCGCTGGTGTTAAATGGACAGCTATGATCTAATATATGAATAAATTTTATTATGCCTAAATGAAAACATTTTGTCTTTTAACGTGTTGACTTTCAAGTATTTCATCTGCTTCAATACAACTCTGATGCTTCATTTTGTAACTTTTTCGTGACGCCATTTTGAATCGAAAGTGAAATAGTTTGTAAGTAGGTCAAATGCATGTATGGCGCTGACATCTAACGTTGAAATGAGGTATTATTGAGAACGAATTAACTCGACCGTGGCACTGTGTTAACGATCGGCTTGGACGAGTTATCTCGTCAACGGCACTGGTTAAAGTAGTGTCAGCGTTTTATATTTCTGTCTGTAAAAACAGTTTCATAAATAATTGTATTTTTTGTAAGTTTCTTTGTAACCTTTACATGAACACTTTTTTGTGTTATGTACAAAAGTTATTTGTTTTATACACCAAACTTGTTCTAGTTTTGGTAACTGTCATAATGAGAGATTGAACAGAAATGTTAAAGTTGGTATTAAATACTGAATAGAAATTACTCGTATAATTTTTAAAGATAAGACCTCGTCACTGTAATAACGTTATAACGCAGTTTTGAGCCGTTAGACGTGGTTTTCTGTGTAACTGTGGAGAGATTAATACTAGACGCTTACATTCGGTATCCATGGTAACTCCGTTTAGTTAGTTTTATAAACGTCGTTGGTATTCAGTGGTAAAACAAGTTAAGTAGCTTCAGGAGTTTTAACAATGAATATTTCGTGTGTGAAATATAGTATCATAGACTGTAAGACTTTTGACCTGGTATTACTGCATTTATAGACCGTCCATGTTATCGCATCTACGTTCAAACCGTTAACACTTAAAGAGTTTCTGTGTTTCCCTAGATTGTATAAATACCCGTGGTGGGCAGAGCACAGATAGCCCATTGTGTAGCTTTGTGCTTAATTCAAAACAACAACAACAACAAGATTGTATAAAACTGAAGTGATTTTTTATCGAAAGGTTTATTACATTGTCAAGCAGTCTGTATATTAGTTTCTAATATTTAAACAATCAAGAGATATACTCTCGGTCTGTGCTTTGTGTATAATAGTTTTATTTTGTGTAATCCTTAATAGAATAGTGCTGTTTTTTTCGATTTAAAATAATTACCAAACGGAGAGGTAATTTCTTATGGAGAAAAGGGGATAAACCATCCCAATTCTATCGGATATAATCTCATGGGTAAACATAACACCAAAACTAGCGCAAACTAAACTACAAATAATACAAAACACATTACTCACAACAGCATATAACGTCCCTGAAATAACTTCCTCTGACTTCATGCACAAAAATTCAAACACATAAACAGTAATAGAAAGATTCCTACGTAACATACTAAATTATTTCAAGAAAAATTGGAAAAAAAGAAAAGATTTATTATATGAACTAGACAGTTATTAAATATATGATGGTGATAGTCCTAAGTACCTCTCCCAGTATTCGAATATATATATATATATATATAAAATGAAAACGGGCCACCTAATTACTAACCAGAACTCCACAGTAGTTATAGGCTTAATTAAAAACAATTGTAAGGTATTTATGCTTCTAATTTAAGCCTATAACTTTTGAAAGTGCAAGTTATTATGGAACTGTTTGTTATAACTCGTGTTTCTATACAACTGTATCTGTAAACAATACTTTGACATTGTCCTGACAGGGGCCTGAAGTAAGTGGCCCTCGTGAAGCATATATAAACACATTCATCAGATGTTCGTCCAGGTACTGAAAGAAGGGACCGATATGAAGCTGACCTTCCTGGGTCTTTATATCCAGATTTCAACAAAAGAGACTGATCATAGATACATTACATTCAGTAATAATACACTTGGATATTATGGGAAAATTTGGGAGCCGTTTGCGACAGTAAGTAAAATAAACGACAGAGGTTTCAAGAGGAAAAATTTCGTTCACGAAGGAAACTATCAATAGCATTTGTAGGAATATTAGAAATGTTGTCGTTACGCTGTTTGCGAGAGAAAATTTTATACCACCTCACAAAAATATGCCCTCACACAGTTTTTTTTCTCCAAAACTACGCCCCTGTTATCATCGAATTCATTGGTATTTTTTTTAAAAACAAGCTTGTATGCGTCTGAGTAATAAATTAAATTCGTTTCATAAACGGATATCGTGTCGCATACTGACAAAGCAGTGAAGCAACTGGGCTTAATGTTAGTAGTCAAAACTACAGTTAGCTGCGGGTATTTTGTTTACAGTAACACCGTTTGCTCGTCGGTGGCACAGCTAAAACCCGGGCTTCGATGCCCGTAACCAGCCCGTCATTGAGTTCTGCGTCTAACAACAACTAAACCAGAATCATTACAAATTTAATACTTTGCGTTTTCAATTGACTTTTGTCATCGATGTCATAACCAGTTTTTGAATAGTAAAACGGATAAAGAAGGTCCTTTTTTTAAGTGACCTCTTTGAGAGGAAGTTACATATCTTTTTTTTTCACGATTGTTGCTTGTTTTAAAAGGTTCATGTCAAACAAAAATATTCCTTGTTTCGTCAAAACGAGGCCCGGCATAGCCAGGTAGTTATGACGCTCGACTCGCCATATGAGGGTAACAGGTTCGAATCTCCGTCACACCAAACATGCTCGTCCTTTCAGTCGTGAGGGCGTTATAATTTAATGGTAAATCCAACTACTTGTTGGTAAAAGAGTAGCCCAAGAGTTGTCGGTGAGTGGTGATGACTAGCTGCCTTCCCTCTTGTCTCACACTGCAAAATTAGGAACGGCTAGCGCAGATAGCCCTCGTGTTGCTTTGCGCCAATTTTTAAGCAAACTAAATCCATTTCTGAACAAAACAAAACGCTTTTATGTTTGTAAAACTTGTATGTTTACTGTTCGTGTAGATAGCGATGAACCCTTAATTTATGTTCGTGTATTAGTATATGCTAGACGTGGCCTATGGTTAGTTTGTAAAACTGTGAGTCGTAAAATCCGAGGCTCGAGCACGCACCTTGGGTGAATGTAAATATGGCAGTCTCGTCATCACTTATGACAGTTTTGTTGTTCCTTTAAAAAGTACCCGTGTAGGCGGCGGGTAACTGGTTACAATCTCTCATTTTAGTCAGCAGTTTTAAGTTATATAATGCTCTGTCTGAAATTTGGAGTATTTGGCCTGACCTTTCAGACCGTAGGTCGCATAAGGTGCGGTTGAAGTTTGAAGTATCAAATGTTTTTATTCAAAAATGTGTCGGATGTGGTCTAGAGATGTGGTTTGCCCCGACTGTTTATTCAAGATTTGAGGTTCGCGTCCCATTGCAGTAGAAATGTTCCCTGCAATTTTGGGCAATAGATGCGATATAAGAGAAACGGTAGAATTGCACTCGTTGGTCGGGAGGGGGTAGCCCAAGAGTCGGCGGCAGGTGATGTTGATCACCTGTCTTCTTTTTAGTCTGTCACTTCCAAATTAGTTACACCTGTCTGTAAATAAACATTTGTATAGCCTTGAGGTGTACGCAAATTTTAAACAAATTTATTAAGAAAAAAAACCCCACAATAACTACCAAACATCCGGGTTGATAGAAGAATAAAAATAGAGGGTGATTCAACTTCATCGTCTATCTGAAATCACGTGGTGTAAACATGCGTTTTTAATTGGATTTAAAAAATGCTTTCACACTGATCTTTTCCCTCATTGGTCAGCGGTAACTTTGAATGGGTGTAATGCTAAAAACGGGTTTCTATATTCGTAGTATGTATGTTACAGATAGTGCACTGTTTAGCAGCTATGGACTTAACTGTAAACAAACTGAGAATTATTTTAGTTAACATTGAATACATCAAACGAATGGGAGATTCGGTGATGAAGATTTAAACATTTTATCTGACGCTAGTTTTAAGAAAAGACGCATCTTGTTGCAACTGGGTGAAACTCACCGTAGGGCTGTTTCACGTCCGTACATCTTGTCTGTAACAACTGGGTGAAACTCACCGTAGAGCTGTTTCACGTCCGTACATCTTGTCTGTAACAACTGGGTGAAACTCACCGTAGGGCTGTTTCACGTCCGTACATCTTGTCTGTAACAACTGGGTGAAACACACCGTAGGGCTGTTTCACGTCCGTACATCTTGTCTGTAACAACTGGGTGAAACTCACCGTGGGGCTGTTTCACGTCCGTACATCTTGTATGTAACAACTGGGGAAACTCACCGTAGGGCTGTTTCACGTCCGTGCATCTTGTCTGTAACAACTGGGTGAAACTCACCGTAGGGCTGTTTCACGTCCGTACATCTTGTATGTAACAACTGGGTGACACTAACCGTAGTTTCACGTCCGTACATCTTGTCTGTAACAAATGTAAAGGTAGTTTGTGTTTTCTTTCTCGTGGTCGAAAGGCTTACTTATTTTAATGTTCTCATTACAATCCGTCTGTGAAGTCCAAAAGGCAAAGTCAACCTTTGAGTCCAAGCAAATCCATAACGTTAGTTTGTCTACAAAAGGTTAGTGTGTGTGTGTGTGTGTGTGTTTCGTATAGCAAAGCCACAAAGGGCTATCTGCTCAGCCCACCGAGGGGAATCGAATCCCTGATTTTAGCGTTGTAAATCCGGAGACATACCGCTGTACTAGTGGGGGGCCCAAAAGGTTAGATTACGTCATCATCCAGTATGAAATTCAGGTTATAATTATCAGCACATCTATCAACCCTATCAATACGCCAAATTCATTATTAAAAGTTTGAGCAATTGATTTTAAAGGACACTTTGCAAATAAAAAATTTGCAAAGTTGGAGGCCGTATTTTTCTGAGAGTTAACTGTTATAGACATAGAATACAATAATATGTGTTTGTAAAATGTGTTCAGATCTCATAATGATGCTTAAAACGTGGAGTTTAATTTTAAATCCAGTCATGCACGTAACAAGACTTGATACATCCTTTTGTAGTCACCCTCAACCACCTCCCTGTTGGGCACCTGCGTAAGAGCACGTGAGTTACGCGTTTTAAATATATGGCTGGAGCGTGCCTACTTACACTTGTAAGAGTTTGTGGGAAGCAATCGAATGTGCTAAAATCATGAAAAGTTTCCTATCACGACAACTGTTTAGGATAGATGACGTCATCACATGTTATTGCAGTATGAAAATAGTGATTCAACAACGTTTTTTATTTTTTTAAATCTTCGTTTATTAAAAAAGATTAACTTGATTGTTTTGTATTCCACGATTATTTTCCCAGTTTGTCATTTTTCTCGCTACAATTAATTTTTTTTTAAAACGAATTCATTAGAATCACATCGCAAAAACCCAAAAAACGTTGTTCACCAGAAGTAAGTTGTACGTATCCTGGCAGGACATCAGTAGATTTATTAACTTACAACACTGAAATCCAGGGTTTGATACCACGCACTACACAGCAGATGGCCCAGTGTGGTTTTGATCTAAAATCAAAACAGTTGTGTAACGGATAATTTCAAGTGTTTCTGAGACAAAGATGTCCGTCACTGGAAATTCTGAAACACCACAGTAACAAAATATTTAATAACTTGAGATATATCAAAATCAAACATCTTAGCATGGATTAAAACAGTTTTTATTTTCGGTATTAGTTATCTGGTTTTATGAATATATAAATATCCACAATATTTACTTATCATGAGCATCGTTACTGTGAAAGTTTCGTGACAAGCCTGCGTAGTAAGCAATCCTGCCTTTATTGTAATCTTATTGGTTAAACTGATTGTCGCTCTTCAGGATCTAATCCCGCCCTTTGTTTTCCGGCCCCGAAAAGTGTATAATTATTTACCACTACAGTAAGTTCATTTATTGATGGAGAGAGTTATTTTTTAAACCTAGAATGGCTTAAAACTTGTATTGTATTTATTGTTGAAGTACTTTTAAATGTCAGAACTAAAATTAAGGTTATGAGTTTGATAGATGTATGCAAATGAGCTATGCATGCGCACCGTGTGGAAACACGAGAAAGGAAATTGGCTTCGTACGTCCTATCAGCTAAAAGAACCATGGTCCCATGATGCAGTGCGGCGAACAGAAGTCTTCCGGTATCACATTCCACCAGAACGGTGTAGCTTTCCGTGATGTTAAAACTGATACGTTATCAATTAATACTTTGAAAATTATACGCTAAAATAATTTATTATATTGTCTATATTCTTGATAACGGTAAGTCGAATTACTGTGTCTGTAGGAAATGTAATAACTTTTAACAAAAACAACCACCTTTGATTAGTTCTTCATCTCATGTTTTTTTCAACATCTTTGTATTCAATTACGTTTTTAAACTTTATACCAGCGTTATTTCATAGTTGCTTAAATTGAAATAACTGTTCCAATGCTAATACAGTTTTGTTTTAAAGGTGTATTCCAATGCTACTCTAGTTTTGTTTAAAAGGTGTATTCCAATTGTACTCTAGTTTTGTTTAAAAGGTGTATTCCAATTGTACTCTAGTTTTGTTTAAAAGGTGTATTCCAATGCTAATACAGTTTTGTTTAAAAGGTGTATTCCAATGCTAATACAGTTTTGTTTTAAAGGTGTAATCCAGTGCTACTACAGTTTTGTTTTAAAGGTGTATTCCAATGCTACTCTAGTTTTGTTTTAAAGGTGTATTCCAGTGCTACTACAGTTTTGTTTTAAAGGTGTATTCCAATGCTACTCTAGTTTTGTTTTAAAGGTGTATTCCAGCGTTACTTTACAATATATTTTATCGAAATAACTATTCCAATGCAACTATATTTTGACATCTTCATGTGTTCCAAGTTCTTTTCCATCAAGATAGTTCTGTAAACTTCACAATAGATGATAATCAGATGGGACAAGGTCTGGAGAATAAGGAAGATGTGGAAGTTTTTCCCAGTTTAGTTTTTCAATCTTTACAGATGTGATCCTTGCTGTATGGAGTCATGCATTATCCTGGTATAACACGACAACTTTATGATTGATCAAAGCAGGCCTCTTTTCTTTCAGTGTAACATTCAAACACTCTAACTGTTGACAGTAGTTGATGTAATCGTTACATTGAGTGGTAGCAACTCAAAGTGGATCACACCAACAATATCCCACAAAACACTTAACAAGACTTTCCTAGAGTGGAGGTCCAGTTTGAGCTGTGCTTTAGCCAGTTTACCTGCACTGAACCATTGTCTGCGGTGCTTAGCATTTTTATAAAATATCCATTTTTTATCTCTAGTGACTAATCTGACCAAAAAAGGTGAGTTACATTCACGAGAATGCAGAGAAATGCAAAATGTCCACTCTTGCTCTCGGGTTGGCTTCCGTCAAATTATGGGGGACCCATTTTCCAAGTTTTGACACCTTTTCAAGCTGTTTCAGATGACACTGAACTGTTTATTGGGTTGAATTAAACTTCTGTGTTAGTTCTTCAACTGTTACAACACAATCTTTATCAAGTGCAGCCAGCAGCAAGTCATCATTAAACTCAACAGGATGACCTGAACGTGGTGCATCACTTAAGATGTTATCACCTGATCTGAACCTCTGAAACCACCTTCAACATTTACTTTCATTGAGAGATTCCACATCATAAAAACCTTGAATGTTTCGTGTAGTTTCTGATGCACTGTTATCTTTTTAAAGCTCATAAAGCATTATATGTCTAATGTGCTCCTCAGACACATCCATCTTTACAAGGGTTTATTTGATTAATGATCTGAATTAAGTGTAGTTTGGTTAGTTTGTTTTTTTTGTCTGAACATTTTATACACGTCCCACTACATATGTTAGTTATTAAAACTTTCTACAAAGACAGAAATAGTGATGCACTTTCTGTGTTAAATTTTCGGACATTACTTATGGGATGACCTGATAGTTTTGTATTAAAAGTATATTCTAACGTTACTTTACAATATACTTTATTGTAATAACTATTCCAACGACAATATATTTAGTTTTGTTTTTAAGTCATTGAGAAGTCCTCAGTTTCGTGTCCGCTGCTTTTTTTCTTAAGTTAGGTTTCAAGTTAGCATTAGACAAAACGTTGTATTATACGCAAGAAAATCATCTTCAGAATTTATGGTTAAGTGACGAATTTGTGACAAAATTTCGTATTATTTGGTGTGGAAATATGAAAGGTGGACGGAACCATGTTTATACGTGTTTAAATATTGGCATCGTATAATCTACAGCGCCCTCTGTTAGTCGATAAAGTATGAAGAAGCAGTTTATTACATTACTTTGAAATTGGAGACCACATACGTATGCCTAGAAGTTTAAAATAAACTGCATTTTTTGTTATATTAGATTAGTAATTGAGTTGTGTAATCTTTATTGATACATTAGCACCTGTAAAATATCAGTTCTATGTATTACTTTGATGGTGTTTAATTTAAGACGTAGAACTGTCCTTTTACACACTTGTGTAGGGTTCCTATCTTATTTTAGTTGCCAAGTCTTTCAAATGTAGTAAGATATATCCAACGACTTTTTCTATTAATGAAGTTGAATGACTCGTTAAGATAAATGTGAAACTGATGATACGAATATGAAATACAACAATAGTGCTAAACCGTATTGTCACGTACATGGATTTGCACATTGTTACCAAACGAGTAATCTGTAGCCTAAAATACGTACAAATGTTTTATTTCTTGTTGTTCCTTGTTCTTAATAGCAAGTAACAGTTTAAATAAACCATAACAAAGTGTGACCCGGTTTCAGCGAATTGATTCGCTTATAATAAAGTACTTATGATGTTTTGTGAAGAATATGTAGGTGATGGAGAAAAATGTATATTTTCGAATTCAGCGTAACAGGAATTACTGTAGAACGTGTTAAAACTTCAAGACAATAAGACAGTCGCAGGCATGTGTAATTTTTGTTTGTTTCCTCAGCTGGACAGTGTTACGTAACGTACGGCCCACTTTATAACAGTGGTAAGTCTAGGGATTTATAACGCTAAAATCAGGGGTTTGATTCACCTTAGTGGACTCAGCAGATAGCCCGATGTGGTTTTGCTGTATGAGAACACCACTTATTACCTTTCATTGTCTCAGTTTTATGATGTACGGTATACTGGGTTTAGTATATACTTTGCAAAAATATAAGATATTACAAAAAATCCGCTTATTTAATAGAACTTTGATGTAATAAAAGCAGTATGAACGGCTTCATTTTATTTAAGCATACAGTAACGTAAGCCTTTTAACATTGTAAAAGAATGCGGTAACAAAGAACAGCCCCAGCATGGCCATGTGGGTTAAGGCGTTCGACTCGTAATCTGAGGGTCGCGGGTTCGAATCCCCATCGCATCAAACATGCTCAACTTTTCAGCCGTGAGGGCGTTATGATGTAACGGTCAATCCTACTATTCGTTGGTAAAAGAATAGCCTAAGAGTTGGCGGTGGGTAGTGATGACTAGATGACTAGTCTTACGCTGCTAAATTAGGGACGGTTAGCGCAGATAGCCCCTCGTGTAGCTTTGCGCGAAGTTAAAAACAAACAAAGAACCAAGTTAAAGATATAATCTTTAGTAGTAACAGCACGTGAAATCCTTTCACGTTGGAAGGATTTTGAGTAAGTTATTTGACGATACTTTTGTTTCACGTTTTATTAGTTCTATTTTTGTGCACCAGGAATAACAAGCGTGGGGTGCAAGTTCAGCCCCATTCAATTTATTACTCATCCGGATCTCTATGAGCCCAACCCTCAAATTGACACTCTTTGAGGCCGTATTAGAATATATTGAGACCTTGAACGTGGTCAGATACATCAATCGAAAGGGTTTGACCTTTGGAGTGGAATACCGTTACTGGATCTCAAAGAAATGACAGAGTTATAAACTGTAAGTTTGGACTTCGTAAAAAAAGTTCTGAAAAGAAGAGAGATGTGGTCTTCAAGAAATACACACAAAAACGTCACTATTCGCCCGTGTTGGACAAGTGGAAAGTCTGAAAGCTTACATCCCCCAAATCAGGTTCGATTCTTGCAATGGACAGAACATAGATGTTGTGCTCTGTGCTCAAACAAACAAACAAACAAACATAGTACCATCATCATTAAGTTCAAATCATTAAAACCTTTAATGTTCGTTAGTCTGAGGAGTTCATTATCCCAGTGGCCCAAAAGTGTAGCGTTTTCTTAACAGTTAAAATGTTAAATTGTTTGGTTAAATTTGTGAAATGTCGTGACAAAAACATATGAGGATATGACCTGAAATGTTGCCATATCCTCCAGTGTTAACTCTGTTGTCATAGCAATAACTGCAGACCTCACATCTTTACACATTAGGGTTGGATTTAATAATCTAACTCTTTTTTAATAGAATGGACCTTAAAGACTTTTCCTTAGTGTTGTGACAACACATCCCCGACTCATCGAACATGATGAAAGCTACCATTCAGTAACATTGTATTGACATTCGGTTAACACAGTGAGATGTACAACAGGAGACTGGTTGTTTCTCTCTAATCCACGCCAACGTGTACCCTTTAAACCTTTTATTTGAGATTGCATTGATTAATTAAGGACCTCCGAATTTGGTTTATTCATTCAATCGTAACTTATAATCAGAAAATCAAAAAAAATTGTGACTATCGGGCTTCCAGAGTAACGGGCGGTAACCTAATCTTCTGGCGAAATGTACAACTGTTGAAAACAAGGAAACCAAAACCAATTTCAACAATGTCCGTGCACGATCGTTGTTATTGTTGTAAAGCAGCGTTTCCAAACACGTGATTCCGGAGGATGGTAATTGTATTTTATCTCTTATATTGAGCTGAATATTAAAGCACGGCGATCTACGAAACTATTAAAAAGTTTGATTATTTCTCAGTTAAATGGTTTTGTTTTCGATTTTTTATTACGTTTCAAAAAATTTGTTTTTTTTATTTTATCGGGTACGTATGCATGTTTTCTTATAGTAAAGCGACATGTGGCTATCTGCCGAGTAACAACTGACTACTGTGTGCTATATATTACAGAAACTTTTTATTTTAAGTAAATTTAACACTTTTCAAAGTTAGTTTGGTTTACAAAAAATTAAAAAAATTTAAAAGGAAAATTATTATTAGTCAAGGGTGATTCGCGAAAAAAAAATCGAGCCGCTATTCTAAGAAAAACAAAAGTTGTATTTACAAAGGAAGGAAGGCCAGCTTGCCGATATGCAGAGATAGCGTGTAATATAAGGCCTTATTTCAATGTAAGCTACTTGACGTATCCATAACATGTGTAAACCATTGTCTCTACAAAACCGAATGGTTCGTATAACCGGTTTGCTGTAAATACTATTGAGATAAAAGCCAACGTCAGGAAATTGTTAAAAGTATTATAATTCATTAAATCGTGCCTTTAATATATTACATATAAAGATATGTATGCTGTGTACAGAGAGATGTTTGTTTTTTTTAATTTCGCACAAAGCTACTCGAGGGCTGTGTGCGCTAGGCGTCCCTAATTTAGCAGTGTAAGATTAGAGGGAAGGCATCACCACCCACTATCATAACATTATAACGCTCTCACGGCTAAAATGGCGAGCATATTTGGTGCGACGGGGATTCGAACCCGCGACCCCCAGATTACGAGTCGAGTGCCTTGACCACCTGGCCATGTCAGGCACAGAGATGTGTAAGGCGTGGTTCAAACGCAAACTGACGTGGCAGGGGGTTAGTTTGGAGAGAGAGAAATCGTAAGAATTCTCTCCCCAACTGGGGTGTTCAGCAACGTTGTGGTTCCTCTTCGTCCCCTTTTGTGAATTGTTATTAGGTTTAGTTTTATTTATTTATTTATTAAATAATGTTTGACTCTTTTTTTGGGTGGAGGATGTCACTCTAAATGTTATCTTGGACGGAGGCAAAGGCAGCACCGGAGAGAATGGTCAGGTCCCGTCCCGAAAGGCAGAACTCAAGCAGATATGAACATGAATTCAATTCAAACGACCCGACTCGGGGTCTGGCAATAAATTTGCCTGGGCTGGGGTCTAAAAATCCAATGCCTAAGTTTTTGCTGTGGGGGGAACGGGAGTGCCCCGAGAAAACCCACTTTCACAGGACAGGCGCAAGGCCTGGTGATTTGACATGGGGTTATTTGAAAGTAAGCCCCTTCTTTAATACTCTGATGTTTCTTTGTTTGTTTATTGTTTTTTATTCACCAAAAATGTATTTTAAGAGTGGCAGACATACCATATATGGTTGGCACACATGCCATATATGGTTGGCACACATACCATATATGGTTCTACCACCGAAAGAAGTCTAGCTTTATTACTTTGGTTTTTTTCTTGCTCGTGGTTACGGGTGGGGAGTAGAACCCCCTGAGACGGGTGTATCTCAGTGACTTGTAGTGAATGGAACGGTACGTTGAACTTCGTGTTTATTTTGTGAGCAGATATTTAAGTTTCACAGTCGCTCAGAACACAAAGGAACTGATATAAAATATATTTTACATCAAAGTTCTTAACCCGTGTGCTCAAACACTGTTATAACACCCACCCCTTTGCAAGCACACATTTTGTTGCGGTCCTTTTTCCCTTACTTCATTATCTCTGTGTATATCTTGTAATTCTCGTGTTATCTCACTATAACGTAATATAAGTCATATTTATGTTGAGTTTTTTTAATATTTCCGTGCTTTGTAATTTGCACTTTCAGCCATAACTTATATGCTCAGTGTTTACGATGCAGAGAAGCAAACGTTTGTTAGCTCAAACAATAGATGTGATAAAACGTGTGCTAGCACTGAATGTATTTTGCTAAGTTTTATTGTGGGTCAACCTGTAACACACTGAAAAATGCCCCTGAGACTGCAAAATTCTCAACTTTCTCCAGCTTTGTATGCCACAAAATTATCGAAACTTAACGGCTTCTCCAGCGTATAGAAAGCGACTGGAGTAGCCCTGCTTTCGTAAGTCGTGTTGGAGGTCAAGGTGATGTTATCGTCTATCATTATGAGGAAAACAACATTTACTGGTCAATATTTCAGTCGGGAATTTATCCATCAGTTGCGTAGGAAGTACCCTCTCTCCATTCTATCCCAGTGCACAAAATTTAATCTCGAACGCAAATGCGTGTAGAACCCCAGTGTGAGACTCAGACTACATGCGTGATGGGTGTTCTTGTATCGTTCGTTTTCTGACTTTGGTTTGTCAGATAAACCTTGTTCTTTTATTTTGTCGCTTACGTAATTTTTTGTATTAATTAAGCAATTAGTTTTCAGTTAAATATGTTGCATCAAATATCGATTTCTAAAGTTCTCTGAGAGAAAAAGAAAACTGAAACTTAAATTATATGAGATCACCAAATGACGTCACGACAGTTTTTTTTTCTAACTCCGTATGAATGTTTGTGTCACTGTAAGATTTTCATTTGTTTATTTCGTTAAGAATTTATCTTTGTTAAGTTACAATTATAGTTAATATTTACGTTTAGAGATGTCTACTTTTGTGTTAATCCCGTGAGATTACACGGAAACTGCGAATATACGCCAAAGTTTCACCGCGAAGAACTTTGGTGAGCGTCGACTATCATAATTTCTTTAAAAATATCACCTGTAATTGTCCAGAGGTCATTGTCCTGAGTTCTCCTTTTCTTATCTTTGATTATTTCGCAGACTGTTGGTCGTAACTCTGATTCGTCTAATTTGTTGAAATCAAATGTAAGATTGGTTTGTATTAATATAAAAGACTTACCAAAATACAGTTTTAGGTAGGCTAGTGGAATGTGTTGGTACCTCACAGAGAGTTAACAGCATGTGAACATTAAGTGCAGACTAGTGGAATGTGTTGGTACCTCACAAAGAGTCAATAGTACCTGAACATTGATTACAAGCTAGTGGAACGTGTTGGTACCTCACAGAGAGTTAACAGTACCTGAACATTGATTACAAGCTAGTGAAACGTGTTGGTACCTCACAGAGAGTTAACAGTACCTGAACATTGATTACAAGCTAGTGGAATATGTTGGTACCTCACAGAGAGTTAACAGTACCTGAACATTGATTACAAGCTAGTGAAACGTGTTGGTACCTCACAGAGAGTTAACAGTACCTGAACATTGATTACAAGCTAGTGGAACATGTTGGTACCTCACAGAGAGTTAACAGTACCTGAACATTGATTACAAGCTAGTGGAACATGTTGGTACCTCACAGAGAGTTAACAGTACCTGAACATTGATTACAAGCTAGTGGAACGTGTTGGTACCTCACAGAGAGTTAACAGTACCTGAACATTGATTACAAGCTAGTGGAACGTGTTGGTACCTCACAGAGAGTTAACAGTACCTGAACATTGATTACAAGCTAGTGAAACGTGTTGGTACCTCACAGAGAGTTAACAGTACCTGAACATTGATTACAAGCTAGTGGAACATGTTGGTACCTCACAGAGAGTTAACAGTACCTGAACATTGATTACAAGCTAGTGAAACATGTTGGTACCTCACAGAGAGTTAACAGTACCTGAACATTGATTACAAGCTAGTGAAACATGTTGGTACCTCACAGAGAGTTAACAGTACCTGAACATTGATTACAAGCTAGTGAAATGTGTTGGTACCTCACAAAGAGTCAACAGTACCTGAACATTGATTACAAGCTAGTGGAACATGTTGGTACCTCACAGAGAGTCAACAGTGTGTGAACATTGATTACAAGCTAGTGAAACATGTTGGTACCTCACAGAGAGTTAACAGTACCTGAACATTGATTACAAGCTAGTGAAACATGTTGGTACCTCACAGAGAGTTAACAGTACCTGAACATTGATTACAAGCTAGTGGAACATGTTGGTACCTCACAGAGAGTTAACAGTACCTGAACATTGATTACAAGCTAGTGGAACATGTTGGTACCTCACAGAGAGTCAACAGTGTGTGAACATTGATTACAAGCTAGTGAAACATGTTGGTACCTCACAGAGAGTTAACAGTACCTGAACATTGATTACAAGCTAGTGGAACATGTTGGTACCTCACAGAGAGTTAACAGTGTGTGAACATTGATTACAAGCTAGTGAAACATGTTGGTACCTCACAGAGAGTTAACAGTACCTGAACATTGATTACAAGCTAGTGAAACATGTTGGTACCTCACAGAGAGTTAACAGTACCTGAACATTGATTACAAGCTAGTGGAATATGTTGGTACCTCACAGAGAGTTAACAGTACCTGAACATTGATTACAAGCTAGTGGAACGTGTTGGTACCTCACAGAGAGTTAACAGTACCTGAACATTGATTACAAGCTAGTGGAACATGTTGGTATCTCACTGATACTGTTTTCTAAATTTGAGGTGTGAGGTTTATTTAGTTTCTTGTGTTTTTCACAGAGTTATCACGTACTCCTAGGGATCTAAAGTTTTAAACAAATAGTTCAATTTCACTAACAAAAAGTTTCTTCCAGAACATCATTTTATTTGTCATCATGTTCACAGAACCACACACACCGACACACGTTAAACTTTTATCTATTTACATGTACCACTTTACAACATTAGTTCATAAACAAGAATCTTTCTTTTGTGCTAACTTCATCACGAAGATTGGTAATAAAGCATAATAATCTACATTTTATTATATTTGTGTCATAAAGGTTGTGCTGAATTACACTGTGTAAAACAAATTTTGTTCCTGGATAGTATGTGTTATTTCTTAATTGCTTGTGTTGTAAAAGTACAGAAAATGACCATTACTCCCTTCAAACTTTGCTTTTGTGACCTGGATAATGAAATTTATAAATTAACATATTTTATGTGTAAAGACAGGCAAATTTGCACATTTTCATTTACATAAAATCTGAATAAAAACAACATACGAATCAAGATTTACATGTATTTACACTAAAATTATACAAAAATGTTTAGAAGTAATAATGTAAATCACTTTCATGTATCAGCCCCCAAATATAGTCTCCCATCATATTTTAGTTATATGCTTCCAGGCCACAAAAAGTTTGAAGAGAAAAATAGGTCTTTTCCGTTTACTTTAGACATAAGCAAATGGGAAATAACACTTTCTGTCCAGGAACAAGAAAAAGTAAAAATTTTGTTACGTTGTGTTATCGGCTGGCTGAACTAAAACCTTGTAAGACAGATATTATTAGATATAGACAAAAGTATTGCTAACAACAAGAGTGCCAATGTGATAAAACAGTTTATTCTGATAAACAGGTAATAATTAACTGTCTGTACTCATTACTGGGTCAGTTTCTAGTTCTGACAGAAGTTAATCAACAACAAAGTGTTTTGCTCATCCTTTGTTTCGTATAATTTTGCAGATTGGTTCTTCTGTAATATGCAGAATGTTAAGGCTCACAAAGTGTGGACAGTAACAGTAAATGATTTTGAGATGTCAATTAGGGCTTATTACTGTTCTATGTAGTAGTGTTACTTAGATTAGTTCAATGAATTATTTTCATGAAAAGTTAATACAAAAGTAATGCAAGAATGTTATGTTTTACAAAAATTAACTAACCAACACAAGTGACCACTATTGGTCAGAATTATACTATCTGAATTGCTTAAACTGATACCAGGTGACATTTTTATTTATTGACCAAAGAATTGTGAAGTTCAAAGACGTCTTCTTTTGTAGCATTTTTATTAAATTTTGTAATAATAGGAGTAACAGTTTTTATTTAAATTTTTACCTGCTTGTACAGAATTGTGTCCCACCTAGCTCTTGGATTGGAAACATTAATAATGTATTTTTTTCTGTTTATCTGTTTCATGCATTAAATTCATTACAGTGAATGGTAAGCTTTCTTTGCAGATAGTTTATCTTGAAAGATAAGGTAATTGGTTTCATACATTTTTTCTATATTCAAAATGTTTTTGTACTCAATTGTGTAAACTGTGAAGTCTGTTTGTGATTTTTCCTAAAATGATGTTTCGTACAAACATTTGAACTCTTTATTAAAATGGTTTGTACTATCACTTAACATTTTCAGTCGTGTTGAATCTTCAAAGTCGCAGACTGAAAAAAATCATTTTGTTAAAATTAGTGATTGTAAGGTAATTTAAAAACTTGGAAAGAGAGAACAAAGTAGAAACAAAGGACAGTTTGACTTGCTGAAAACAAAAACCCAGTGCATAAAAAAAACGTGTGTGACACTGACACAGTTTTATTAGTTTTCAAACCATGCATCTAATAATAACCCATTTCTTCAGTTGGTTGTCTTGTTGATCGAGGATTGTTTCTCAATCAGTTGCAGTGTTAATACCCATAACAGCCATTCTGAGAGACAAGGATTGTACAGTCTTCACAGTGTTGATAAATGAATAAATATTATGATCAAATTTACAATGCCTGATGAGATAGTCTTCCTAAGTATATTAAACACTTCCATTTTAACAGTTGTTGGTGTTTTTCTCCCGAGGATGTATTAAAAAAACACCAGAAAACATGAATCACTTTCTACATTCTAGTGGTCGCTGATGTTTTCTCCCAGTTGTCCTTGAAGTTTAGTGATATTTATAACCAGTGTGCAGTAGTTACTGAATTTGCTAAACTGTCTCACTTGAACACAGAATGTTTGTCAATTTTCATTTATGCTAGTTAACAGCACCTAAGGTTTCTATTTATGTAAAAATATGTCATTTTTACATATTTTTAAATATGGTTATTTCTTAAGCCTTAAAAAACCTCGACCAGGAGAAAATAGAAAAGATATAAATACGCAAATTATAAAATTGTACAAGAAACAGTCTTCTTATTTCTTTTTGTTGTTCTTGTCTGACTAAACATTTTTTATTGTGTAATAATATTAAATAAGATTACAACCATTTATGTAATACTTCATTGATACTGTATGATTGTTTTCCAACTTTGTTTACTCTGTATAGTGAACATTCTGCAGCATTGGATACACTTTTTATGTTGATAATAATGTTGCTCTTTATACTTTATTTGATATTATGTTAATTTGGAGATACTAATTTAACAACATGCATGATATTATGTTAATTTGGAGATACTAATTTAATAATATGCATGGTATTATGTTAATTTGGAAATACTAATTTAATAACATGCATGGTATACTGTTAATTTGGAGATACTAATTTAATAATATGCATGGTATTATGTTAATTTGGAGATATTAATTTAACAATATTCATCTGTATTATTGTATTATCAAAATTTTCTTACTCTTGTTTCAACAAGAGTACAACTTTCAACTGTACACTTTCTTCAGAAGTGTTCTTCTAAAACTAACCTTAGATCTTAGTATGGAGCTCCAGTTGGTTTATGTGTACCATTTTATTGTTTATTTAAACCACTGAAGCAATCTGACGTCAGTTTCAGTTTATGTTTCAGTAGAATGTTCCTGAAGAAGGTTCAGTGTCCAATTAAAGAATAAAGAAGTTTGGTGTCAAAATGTTGCTCATTACCTTTATGTCTTAAGGTGTTGCTATGGAGAAATTACGTAAATAAACTGATAACTCAGTATGTCCATGGATTTACAACGCTAAAATCAGGGGTTCAATTCTCCTTGGTGGGCTCAGCAGATAGTCCGATGTTGCTTTGCTGTTAGGAAACACTCATTCAACACAGATGAAGGCTTATATGTACTTTGAATTTTGTATTCAGCATTTTTTAGTATTTTGAGCAGACTTAAAATATATTTGAGTTAAATAGACAAAGTTTTATGGAATTGGGGTTTTTGTAATAAGTAGGCAATTCTATAAAAAAATTTCATTTTCATTTAACAGGTAGTTACAAAGACATGGATGAAATGTTTTATTACTTTTTGTTAGTTCACAGTCTAAACATTGTATGTGGAAACAATAGTGCTTTATTCTGTTTTTTAGCTTAGTTTTACAAAGTTTTTGTTTACATTTTTTGTTATAGGTGTAGAAGAAAATAGAATCGACTTTGAAGATGGCAACTCTTTCACTGAAAATAAATGTCGTGGAGGAAAATGTAATAAAAACAATGAAATTTAAACCATCTTTACTTGTTTATGATGCATGCCGAACCATACGGGAAAAAATATCTGAAGCCAACTTGGGAGAATGTAAGTTTAGGTTTGTGCCTCACACTTGTTTGGAGAGAGTAAAGATGTGCATCAGTGTGTGTGTGTGTGTATTATTAACGATTTTAATATATTGTTTGAAATAAAAATTTCAAAACTTTTCAGTAAACAATAATTAAATTCAGGAGTGTGTTCTAAAATGTTTCCATTTTATTACAGTCACCTTTTACTTTCTAATTACTGTAAACCAAAAAACACCTAATAAGCAATACTGGATAGTTCTTAAACAATGCTTTAATTCATGTGTTAAAACTAACTGATATTATCTGTATGTTTCTGAAGTTAAAATAATAAGAAAGCTACTTTACAACTGAAAAACGTATTAAGACTTTTATTAATTTGAAATTAGAGATCAAACAACTTTATAAACAGATGGAGCCACCATGGTAACAGAGTGAACACAAATAAATGGTGGGGTTTTGTAAGCAGATTGGTAACATTCCTCATGTACTGAACTTTTGTTTATTTGATTCAACAACTGAAGTGTTTATAGATACAGTTTTATCAAAAGGTTTTTAAAACGGTGTTGCACAACTTCACTGTGTACACCATTAACATCACAGCGCATGTTGTACTGATGGTTAATTTTTGTTCATACGTGGACGAGAATCTCTCGTGTTAACACTTCCAGTTGCTCTGGTGATGTTTTGTCCATATGTGAGTTAAACCAGTAATCTTTTATCTGTACATGGTGTTCTTAATATGGCCTCACAGAATGGACGTGAGATTCCTTGGAGATCACACAATTGACCCATTTCTTCAGATCTGGTGGTTGGGGAATCTGGCATTCAGAGCCCACACAATTGACTCATTTCTTCAGATCTGGTTGTTGGGGAATCTGGTATTCAGAGCCTTGCGAAAAGTTTTGAACCCCTTTTGTGTGTTATTTTCATGTGTTGATCATTGTCGTCTATTTCATGTGTTGATCATTGTCGTAGTCTAAATTTTCATTACACCAATTTCACTGACTTCAGCTCAGCTAACCATAGAACGTACGCTGCCATTTCATGGCTGGTACTCATTAGAACAGAACTCTGCAATACAAACCACAAAACTGTGGGTAGGTAAGTCAATGGATATGCATACAATACTGGGTATAGTAGTAGGAACATAAGAACATAACTCCACCATTCATTCAGTGACCTGAAATCCCACAGTTCAGTCAATGGAACAAAACCCCACTATTCATTTGTGTACACCCAATATTATTATAATAGGCTAAAGAAAATTAATAAATAAAAATTATTCACAGTTTAATTATCATCAGTCTTGTCAGTTTGTATTGTTAATTTACATGGGTCATTATTTGAGAATATATTTGTATAGAGTGTGATAAATTTAAAGATCTGTGGAATTTATTACAGGTGTTATAAGTTTTGTTTTTTATTTGAATAACCTAACACATTTAATGTTTGTATATTTTCATTGTTTTAGTTTTAACAATTTCCAAATATTTAAATAATGTTTCAAAAGAATTGAACTCGGCTGTTGATACACATTGCTGCAAAATTGTATAAACATTTTAGTTTAGTTGGATTACTTTTGTACTATCAGGTAGATTTTTATATTTACAAACACGTATGTAATTAGACAGATACACAAATGAAATCTTATATTTTATGTGCACATTTATGATATTGGGGATTCCAAAAAGCTACTTTACAGGCTTAAAAAGTATTTTACAACTTTAAAACTTACTTTAACAAGTTTAACCATTGGAAGTAAAAAAAAACTTTGCAAATTATAATTTTTTACCTCTAGCGAAAGATTATGGACTATTTTTGGCTGATGAGGACCCAAAGAAAGGAGTGTGGCTGGAATCTGGAAGGTCTTTGGAACATTATCTTCTTCGAGATGGGGTAAGAGTGTGGGATAAAATTACTTATCTTCTTTGTAAGTAAGATCTTTGGTTTACTGGAGTTAAAAAAATTATACCTTGGAACATTTTAATCCTGTTTTTTAATAATATTTTAAAAATGTAAAAAATTAAGAACTTTCTCAGATTTCTTTTAACATTTAAATGTGTCATCACTGATTCTTCCTCCAAACATATAAAAGCTTCTTAACTCAGTGTGGTTGTGTTGTTTTACCAGCCATCAAGTTGTTATATTTAGATAATACTTTCAAAATAAATTATTTTTTTCTCAATATTTTAATGTTTTTGGTGATTATAGATATTTAAATATCAACGTTTAGAGGGATTTGTGGTCGGACATCAATCATTTTCTGACAGTAAAGTTTTTTTTAAAAATAAGTTTCTTGTGTTAAGAATACTAGTTATACATGAGTGACACAAGTCATAAATTTTCAGATGTTTAATAAAACTTTTACTCTATTATCCATCCATAATTTAAGTATCATATTTTGTTTGTTTTTGGTCATTCTTTTCATCTTGGGTTTGTGACAATAAGCTAATCCTCCTTCTTCTGTCCAAAAGGATCTTTTAGAATACAGGAAAAAGAAAAGGACCTTGCGTGTGAGGATGTTGGACGAATCAGTAAAGACTCTGAGAGTCGATGACAGTCAGCCTGTAGCAAATCTCATGGTCGTCATTTGCACAAAAATAGGTATGAGTGTATGAAAAAACATCGGTTGGCAAAACTAATAATGTTCTTGTGCTACGTTAATGAAGATACTTAATATCTAAACGCTCCAGCATATTTCATATTATGAACAAAGATAACCACTTGTCTGTTTGCATGTAGATTGATCTTAAATTATATTATGAAACTTCTCTTTTGTAGAAAAGTGTTGTATACATTTTCTATTTTTTTATGAATCTATGCAATGAATTTAATTTTAGGATGCTTCTTTTGTTGATGTTTTGAAATTTTAAAATCAGCAAAAGAAAAGAAAAATGGATAGCTAAAAAAATTGATATTTTAATGGATAGTACATTATTGGTTTTTAAAAAATGAAACAAAATGTATTTTAATTAGCAGTATTTAATCTGAATTGCTATAACCAAATGTTAGTAATAGTGGTGTTCACTGAATAAACCTAATAACTTTAGAAAAAATTATTTTTTTGGTATTTTAAAACTTTTAGCTAACACCTGTATCATAAAACTATTTTACCCTTGCTATCAAAATAAGATGCTATCTGCAAACAAGGTTGTACTGTTCTTCTCCATTATTTGCATCTGTTTTGTTCTATCAAGTCTTGAAAGGTTTTTCCTGAGTGGATTTTATTTTGTAATAAAACTAGAAAATAAAAAGACTCGGAGAAATCTAAGTTTTTAGGAATGATTCATTCTACTTTATGATTGTTGTTGATTTCCGATTGCTTTTATTTCTGTAGTAGGTCATGTGCATCTCATTATCTGACATAAACTCATGTTCTTATTGTAGTGGTTTGTTAAACCTATTTAATTTCTGCATATGATTAGAATATGTCAAGTTCTTTCTGCTGTTTTAAACTGAATGACGTATCAATATGAAAATAATTTCCACTTTGCCATTTTATCTACATATGGCCTAGTGGTTTTTGGGCCACATTATGACCCTTTGCTGAAAAGAAACTACTCCACACTTTGGAGTTGTCTCTCTGTGTTATTAGAGTAACAGTAAGTCTCATTATTTGATGGGAATAGCTTAAAATATGAGATGGTTGCTGCTGACTAGCTGCCTTCTCTCTAGTCTGTCATTTCTGAATTAGGTATTGTTAATGCAGATGGTCTTTACTGGATAGCTTTTCTAAACACTCGTGAAACAAGCTTCCAGATGTAACAAGCACTCTTCAGTGCTGCCTATTAGAATACTGCCTATTAGAATACAATCAGCTAGAGTTTTAATGTAATGGTTCTGTTAAAATAAGCCGTCAAATGAAATTCCTTTAATTTTATTCCTAATGCAACTTATTACATTCTTTAGTAAGGTTTAAAGCTGCATGTATGTTTGTGTCTTTAAATATTGTTTTCACTTCTATTGGTCACTGAAGGCTTTGATTTGAAACTTCCACAGGAATAACAAACCATGATGAGTTTTCACTCGTGAGAGAGTTGGCCGAAGAACCAGTGAAAGATGTCTCCACCACAGGTACACTAACCCTCAGAAGGGTAAGTACTTCATCAAATTTTGAAACTCAGAAACATTCTTGTCTTAACTAACTTTTGTAGACCTTCTTTGGTAATATTGGCTGTGCTAGTATGGTCCACATGTAGCATCTTATTGACTGTGCTGGTGTGGTCCACATGTAGCATCTTACTGACTGTGCTGGTGTGGTCCACATGTAGCATCTTACTGACTGTGATGGTGTGGTCCACATGTAGCATCTTACTGACTGTGATGGTGTGGTCCACATGTGGCATCTTATTGACTGTGATGGTGTGGTCCACATGTAGCATCTCATTGGCTGTGCTGGTGTGGTCCACATGTACCATCTCATTGGCTGTGCTGGTGTGGTCCACATGTACCATCTCATTGGCTGTGCTGGTGTGGTCCACATGTACCATCTCATTGGCTGTGCTGGTGTGGTCCACATGTACCATCTCATTGGCTGTGCTGGTGTGGTTCACATGTACCATCTTATTGACTGTGCTGGTGTGGTCCACATGTGGCACCATATTGACTGTGCTGGTGTGGTCCATATAGAGCATCATATTAAGTAATGTTTTATTGTATTTTTCATGCTGGAGCATTCAGTGTAAGGAAGTGACAAAATAAAACTGTAAAATCAGTCATTTATAGGAATCCCAGTAACAGCTAGTGAGATCAGTAAGAGTATTAGTGTTATTTTAGTTTCTGTCTGCTTTTGTGACTCATATTTTTTTAGGGAACTTGTTGGTAAGAAGTTGATGCACACACCACAAGCAACTTGGTGCACAAGTATTTTAGAAAATTGTATTTGGAGAAAAGAAAAGTCATAAGCTAATAAGAGTAAGTGTAAGTGGTGTAGTTTGAAGTGTAAATTAATTAATCCATTTTTCATCAGGAAAAGAAGGATAAAGACAGAGACCAGAAAATGGAACAGTTGAAAAAGAAACTAAAAACTGATGATGACTGTAAGTCTGGACCAATAATTAGTTTATTGTTTCAATAGATTAGAACTGAAATGTGTAGATTTACGTGACTTATTATTGTAATATTGTTCATGTTTTATTCTCTTTCATATTTTTGTGTTTCTGTTCATATACTGTTTTAACTTATTTTTTTGTATTGTCTGTATGGTTATTAGTTCCATCATGGAGTCTCCTGGACTTCATATTGACCAAATGACCTGTTTCTCTACTGTGCTCATGTGGTTTTTTTCTCAGCTCTGGGGTATAAACCATATCACCCACAAAATAACACAGATAATTTATTTTTGAAGTTCAAACACAAAGACGTCATTCGCCCCCGATTTAGACTTTTGCAGAAATAACATATTTTTCACAAACATCTTTTTCTTTTACAGCATTAAATGTGTTCTTATCCTTCATTGTTGATCATTCACAGCGTTAAATGTGTTCTTATCCTTCATTGTTGATCATTCACAGCGTTAAATGTGTTCTTATCCTTCATTGTTGATCATTCACAGCGTTAAATGTGTTCTTATCCTTCATTGTTGATCATTCAGTGTTAAATCTGTTCTTATCCTTCATTGTTGATCATTCACAGTGTTAAATGTGTTCTTATCCTTCATTGTTGATCATTCACAGCGTTAAATGTGTTCTTATCCTTCATTGTTGATCATTCACACCGTTAAATGTGTTCTTATCCTTCATTGTTGATCATTCACAGCATTAAATGTGTTCTTATCCTTCATTGTTGATCATTCACAGCATTAAATGTGTTCTTATCCTTCATTGTTGATCATTCACAGCGTTAAATGTGTTCTTATCGTTCATTATTGATCATTCACAGCGTTAAATGTGTTCTTATCGTTCATTATTGATCATTCACAGCGTTAAATGTGTTCTTATCGTTCGTTGTTGATCATTCACAGCGTTAAATGTGTTCTTATCCTTCATTGTTGATCATTCACAGCATTAAATGTGTTCTTATCCTTCATTGTTGATCATTTACAGTGTTAAATGTGTTCTTATCCTTCATTGTTGATCATTCACAGTGTTAAATGTGTTCTTATCCTTCATTGTTGATCATTCACAGTGTTAAATGTGTTCTTATCCTTCATTGTTGATCATTCACAGTGTTAAATGTGTTCTTATCCTTCATTGTTGTAGCTCAGTTTGTTGAAGTTATCTTGATTCTAAGCGACCATTGGAGTATACATTTGTTGCCTAGCTTCATGATGGCTATCTTCAAGGAACACTGTGTTCAACCTGTATGTATTAACCTGCTGTTATTATCGTGTAAGTTTATATGGCTCAGGATGGCCAGTGAGTGAGGTTCTTGGCTCGCAACTTAAGGGTTGCAGGTTCTAATCCACCCCTCACATCAAACATGCTTGCCCTTTCAGTTTTGGGAGCGTTACAATGTGACGGTCAATCCCACTATTCGTTGGTAAAAGAGTAGCCCAAGAGTTGGCAGTGAGTGTTGATGACTAGCGGTCTTCCCACTTGTCTTTCACTACTAAATTAGGGACGGCTAATGCAGATAGCCTTCGTATAGCTAAGTGCAAAATTCGAAACAAACTAAGTTTACATAAACATGGTGTATATTTTTTGACCCGCATCTACATCTACCAGTCCAAAGATTCTGCTTCAAAGGTTAAACGTCGTGCCTCTTGATGTTTCATTTCTTGATATATTCACTTCTGATGTTATATTGTCATTAAACTGTTGTTTCCATCATGCTTTGCAGAACTGAAACAAATTATCAAAAACGTTTTTTCTTTTTTTAGTTTGTTAGCCCTCTTGTTTATTAACTTTGTTCCTTGTCAAACTTCGGACCAGATACTTTTGTTAATGACTTCCAAGGTGGCAGATACTGAAATACTGTTGAATAGAGTGTGAAAGTTCACACACCTTTTTACTTTACTTTAATTTTGGTTACTTCATCTACCATCTTTATCTATACTGACTTCTGTGATGGGTACCCAGTTGAGTGTGTATACTGACTTCTGTGGTGGTTACCTAGTTAAGTGTGTATACTGATTTCTATGGGGGTTAGCCAGTTGAGTGTGTATACTGATCTCTATGTGGGTTAGCCAATTGAGTGTGTATACTGATCTCTATGGGGGTTAGCCAGTTGAGTGTGTTTACTGACTTCTGTGGTGGTTACCTAGTTAAGTGTGTATACTGATCTCTATGGGGATTAGCCAGTTGAGTGTGTATACTGATCTCTATGGGGGTTAGCCAGTTGAGTGTGTATACTGATCTCTGTGGTGGTTACCTAGCTGAGTGTGTATACTGACTTCTCTGGTGGTTACCTAGTTAAGTGTGTATACTGATCTCTATGGGGGTTAGCCAGTTGAGTGTGTGTACTGATGTCTATGGTGGTTACCCAGATGAGTGTGTATACTGACTTCTCTGGTGGTTACCTAGTTAAGTGTGTATACTGATCTCTGTGGTGGTTACCCAGATGAGTGTGTATACTGATCTCTATGGGGGTTACACAGTTGAGTGTATACTGATCTCTGTGGTGGTTACCTAGTTGAGTGTGTATACTGATCTCTGTGGTGGTTACTCAGATGAGTGTGTATACTGATCTCTATGGGGGTTACCCAGTTGAGTGTGTATACTGATCTCTGTGGTGGTTACCTAGTTGAGTGTATACTGATCTCTGTGGTGGTTACCTAGTTGAGTGTGTATACTGATCTCTATGGGGGTTACTAGTTGAGTGTGTATACTGATTTCTGTGGTGGTTACCCAGATGATTGTGTATACTGATCTCTGTGGTGGTTACCTAGTTAAGTGTGTATACTGATTTCTGTGGTGGTTACCCAGTTGAGTGTGTATACTGATTTTTGTGGTGGTTACCCAGTTGAGTGTGTATACTGATCTCTATGGGGGTTACCAGTTGAGTGTGTATACTGATCTCTATGGGGGTTACCAGTTGAGTGTGTATACTGATCTCTGTGGTGGTTACCTAGTTGAGTGTGTATACTGATCTCTATGGGGGTTACCAGTTGAGTGTGTATACTGATCTCTATGGGGGTTACCAGTTGAGTGTGTATACTGATCTCTATGGGGGTTACCTAGTTGAGTGTGTATACTGATCTCTGTGGTGGTTACTCAGATGAGTGTGTATACTGATCTCTATGGGGGTTACCTAGTTGAGTGTGTATACTGACTTCTCTGGTGGTTACCCAGATGAGTGTGTATACTGATTTCTGTGGTGGTTACCCAGTTGAGTGTGTATACTGATTTCTGTGGTGGTTACCTAGTTGAGTGTGTATACTGATTTCTGTGGTGGTTACCTTGCTCTGTCTGCACCATCTTGGTGAAATGAAGTGTTATTTTTAACTGGTGCTTGTTTTCAGCCTCATCAATTGTGGTTTTTATCTCCAAATGCACTATAAATGTTACAGTAGTGGGATGTACTGTAAATCTTAGGGTAGTCACTAAATTCATTGACACTGGTTTATTTGGAAGTTCCACTTCATTGTTTATATACTTCTTATCAGAGAGTACAAGCATAGGTGGTTTACTTGTTTTTCTGTTGAAGATATTGAGATTAACTTTGATTTTTTTCCAGAAACCTTCTGAAGAAGTATTGACTTTCTTCCTGTCACTCTTTGTATTTTCCTTGTAGAGGTTTAGTGGTGCTTAGAATTAATACCCACTTAAGTAGTTAGTCATTATTATTTGACATGTTTCACTGCACTTCCAAGTGGATCAGACTTAACTGAACATATTGGCTTTCCACACTTGAAATTTGTGGGTTTTTTTATCACATGACTGTCTGTGTGGCAATTGTAGTGTTACCTCTTCTGTAGGAAAGAAGTGTAGGAAGGAGCTGAATCTTCATCAGGATTTCTTCAGTAGTTGAAGATGATTTTCCATATCGGGACTCGTAACTGATCTTGGGGAAATCTTTTGCGAGCCAGTCTGTTCTTAGTGTGAAGCTGTGTTGGTATAGTTATCTTGTTGCTGGTTTCTTTCCCTGGTGAGCTTTTGTCTTATTCTCTAGGAGTAGCGTGTAAAGAATCCGGCTAATTTTTAATGATGCAATTAACATTTGTATGCTTAAAATGAGATTTGAAAAGATGATTGACTCTACCATGAGGATCACAGTTTCTTCTGCTCATATGTTAGAATTTAGTTAAAGGTGGTCAGACGTGGTTGGATGTTGATAAGAAACACATATGACTGAGCCTATTTTGACTACAGTTCCTCCTCTAAAGAGGAGGACGTTACAAGGTCAACAAACGTAGCTGTGTTGTTGCAGTGTCAACAGCTATAAATTATAGTAAACATGTTTCCATTTAGTTTCTTAAACAGTGACTGAACTTGGAATATTTTAGTTATGACGTGAAATAAGTTACATTAGATACTTTCTAATATTTTATAATAGTGTATATTATTTAACATTTTCTTATCTTGTATATTAGAAAATATTAAATCATATATTTGAGCAAATAAATGGCAGATGGATTTTAATTATAATAAATGGCAGATAATTCGTGCGGATTATCAACATTTGAGAGTGAATAACCGTAACAGTGTTGTGAAAGTAAAGGGATCTTGGTGTAATAACTGATCAGTCTCTAAAACCTTCAAAACAGTTTCCTGTTGCTAGTGGTTGGACAAATAGGATTTTAGGTTGTATCTACAGAAATATTGAATACTAGTCTAAAGAAGTTATGGTTTCATTGTATAGGTTGCTGGTTAGGCCACATTTGAAATATTGTATTCAGTCTTGGACTCCTAACTGTAGTAAAGACATTGAATTGGTGAAAAAGATTCAGAGGAGGGCAACCAAAATGGTGCCTGGGATGCAGGGGTTATCATATAAGAAGAGATTATGATTCTTAGAATTCTTTTATATTGAAAGAAACAGAGTGGGTGAGGACTTGATGGAAGTGTTAATGGTGTAAAAGAAATTATGTTGATTCATCAACATTTTTCGTACTCAACAGCAAGAATTATAAAACTAAAGCACACAAATATAGATTTTAGCAGAAGCCATTTTCAGCTAAGATAAGTTTATTTTTCAAGTAGGTTGGTTGGCCTGTGAAATGGATTACCTTCAGATGTAGTGGGGGCAGAAAATTTGAGTCAGTTTAAAAAAAGCTTAATAGATGTATGAATGATAAGGGCTGGCTGAAATTTTTTTCATTTTTAAATTGATTTATTCAGTAGAGTGAGTTTGGCTCAGAGGATAGGACAACTGATATGGAACAACAGGTCAATAAACATTATGTTTTGTTTTATCATTTAATGTTTTTCAAGTGAAGAACCAAACATTTCCTCTTTTATCTCTTTCTTACTGTTTTTATATCTATAAATCTTCTCCAAACCCCAAAGAAGAAACTGTTTTCAACACGTGTAAAAACACTAGTACGGGCTACATTAATGATAAAGAATATTTTTAGATATTTTGAGTACTTTGTGAATATTACTTAGAACTCAGTATACACTTCGGGCATAATCGTCTGTCGTACGATCATTTTATGTTATTTATGCTTTGAGGGAACTTTGATATTAACAGAATTATTTTCAGTTTGTTGTTCAAGCTTTTGTTCTGTCCCTCGTTTTTTGATATAGTAAATTGGGTCGACCATTCAAAGACTTTGAGAGAACAAGGTATAAAAGAGGAAGAAACCCTCTTGCTACGAAGAAAGTTTTTCTTTTCTGACCAGAATGTTGACTCCAGAGATCCTGTTCAGTTAAATTTATTGTATGTTCAGGTATGTGTGTGTGTGTGTTTATAAACTGTGTGGTGTGTATTGATTATCTACACAGGCATCTGTTTAGTTATTACAACCCAATGGTGTTTCAAATTTCAAAATTCTTATTTAAAAATATTAGATGTCATGTTTTAGTAATCGGTTGAATGTTAATGTTTATTTTACTGTTTGTAGGCGTGTTCCATTTTAATATTCTTTTTATTGAACATTATTTTACAGAAAGGTATTTGTGTGAATACACTTCCTGTTTAAAGATATTTTAAATTACATTTTAGTGTCAATAACATATTTTTATAAGAAGTTCTTGTTACTGATTGTCTTAGTTTGTGTCAGAACAAAAGAAGAAAATTTGTTTTAATGGTTCATTTATTTCTGTTCACAAATTAATTTGTGCAGTGGTGTAATTCTTATCAAAAAGTATTGTAATGCACAGTGTGGTGTCATGTAGGTTTGTATTTGTTTGGGGTTAACACTCACACCATGTGTTTTTTTGGTTTGTACTGATCACAAAATATATTGCCATGTGTGTTTGAAGAATAACATAGTATGATTTTACGCATTTCTTCCAAACATAATTCGGAACAATTTTCCTAAACTATATTTACAATTTATAATATTGTTTTATTTTGTAAAGCCATAAGTTTACCAAGTTTACAATTTCAAGTGTATGGATGATGTGAACATTAATGTATAATAATGCCTTACTTACAAAATAAGGTACCAAAACATTTTGAAGTTGGTAATAATAATTATGCTTTACATATACAAAGTAACTTAGCAGAATGTTTCAAAGTCGGATTTTAAAACTGAAAGATTGTGTACAGCAGTGTTTTTAACTTTTGTGTGTATCGTGTCTAGTAATTAATAGAGTTGTGTTAAAAAGGCTTCATAGTTTGATATTCAAGACAGGTGTTCTTGACATTAGCTACAAATCACATTAACATTACAATTGTTATAAATTCTTCAAGGAGAAATATTTGTTTTTAATTATGTTTTTAATTCTGGAGGCACAAGGTGCAATTCTTAACGGAACGCACCCAGTCACGTGTGAACAGGCTTGCAAGTTTGCCGGAGTTCAGTGCCAGATTCAGTTTGGGGATCACAGTGAAGTGAAACACAAACCTGGTTTTCTTGAGTAAGTTAATATAACCAGGTGACATAAAAGTTAAAATGATTTTAAAATATTAGTCCTTTCAAATATATTTGCTTGAAGCATATCAATAAATGTTTTCTTAAGTAAATTTGTAAAGAATTGAAAAGTTTAAAATCTGGATAAAGCTGGTTTATTTTTGAGTAATTTGCACATAAATATTTGGGTATAATTATAAATTTGAAGCTTGAAAACCAGCATTTTATTAATTGGATCCAATAATAAAAAATATTTTAAGACTCGTGATTGTGATGTAGATGTGTAACATAATTTGGGGATTTGAATGAAAATAGGATTAAATATTTACTATTTTATTGTAAGACTTTATGAAATCTAGTATTGCAAATTTCAAAATTATTAATTGTAGTAAATAAATGTAAATCTATTTTAAAGGAATATATAATTTAAGTATCACTATGAAAACAATTGTTAATGAATTTCTTGAGACATCCTTTAAAAAAGTACAAAACTGTTTAAGATAAAAATGTTTTTCTGTGTATGATTTAGATGTTTATTCCTTATAATATTGTAATGAATTGGAACTGGACATACACTGCTTTTATTTTGAGGCTTAGTTTTATTTTAAGTGATATCCATAAAGTGCTAATGTAATATTTTACTGTCATAAATGACAATGAAAATTAGTTCATACATAAAAAGTTTTGTATTTATCCAGAACTTTCTCTGTCCTTAGCATTACCTTGAAAGACACATCCACATGGTCACTAAGCCTTACACGAACACAGTAACTACTAACTTGTGTAGCAACACCTTTCTGTATCATGATGTGTTGTATGCTTAGATTGTTTAACTCATAAACTTGAAATGTAACATTACTCTATTAAAAGAAAGTCTGTAATTAGTTTTGAATGGTTTAAAAACGTGTGTATTACCATATAGTGTTTGAAACACACAAGATTAGAATTAAATGAAGAATTTATAAAAAATATTAATCTGTATTGGTGGTTTCTGTATTTGCTTCTATTTACAGCATCAAGGAGTTTTTGCCAAAAGATTACTGGAAAGTAAAAGGAATTGAAAAGAAAGTATTTTCGGTATGAATTTTGGATCACGTCATGACTTTGTTTTAGTATTTTGGATCACGTCATGACTTTGTTTTAGTGTTTTGGATCACGTTTTGTTTTAGTATTTTGGATCACGTTTTGTTTTAGTATTTTGGGTCACGTTTTGTTTTAGTATTTTGGATCACGTCATGACTTTGTTTTAGTATTTTGAATTTTAAAAAGGACTTAATAGAAATTATGAAAAAAAAAATAGACCATTTAATTCAGAACACGAAGGACGGAGGTAATAGGAGTGTCCCCCCATGCGATGAAGGCTAAACGTACGTGTGAATTAGTTAAGTGGTACAATAATAACATTTAAGATCAAGAACAGCGTTTTTTTAAATACTTACCATAAGGAAAAATTGTAAATCTATCCATAGACTTCACTATAATAATACAGTTTATTTTTATGAAATGTTACTGTGTTGGTTGTATTGTTTGGTCTGTTTATCCTTGTTAATATGCTGTATCATTAGATCAACAAATGAAGTTAAGAAAATATGTCTCATTTTTACACGAAATCTATGGTGATAAAATGGAAATTAACTTGCGAAAATATTTAACAAAACCTGTGTGGAAAACATTGTTAGCAAGGGGAAAGTGTTGAGAAATTAAACACGACTAATTTATATTGGAACGACTTATTTAGTTGTTAAACGTGGTGAAATATCAGATACAACTGCTGAACCATAGTAAAGATACATTTTAATGATACTTATAAACATACTTATGTTGCAAATTGTGTTATTTAATAAACTGTGTGATCTTACAAATATTGTTCAAGTATTTACTACAAAATATATTTATATTTTTTAGAAATATTTTTTACACCTCTGAGTTTTAAATATTAAAGTGATGTGGCAACTGTTCAGCTCCTTATTTAATTGTTACAGAAAAAAATACACTTATAGTTAACGCAAAAAACGTATTTTTTGTGTGTAAAGTGTTTGTATAATATTTACACTAATGATGTATTTTTAGTAAACTGATTCTACATTTACACTAATGAGGTATTAGTAAACTGGTTCTACATGATTTACACTAATGATGTATTAGTAAACTGGTTCTACAAGATTTACACAAATGATGTATTAATAAACTGGTTCCACATGATTTACACTCATGATGTATTAATGAACTGGTTCCACATGATTTACACTCATGATGTATTAATGAACTGGTTCCACATGATTTACACTAATGATGTATTAATAAACTGGTTCCACATGATTTACACTGATGATGTATTAATGAACTGGTTCCACATGATTTACACTCATGATGTATTAATGAACTGGTTCCACATGATTTACACTAATGATGTATTAATAAACTGGTTCCACATGATTTACACTGATGATGTATTAATAAACTGGTTCCACATGATTTACACTAATGAGGTATTAATAAACTGGTTCTACATTTACACTAATGAGGTATTAGTAAACTGGTTCTACATGATTTACACTAATGATGTATTAGTAAACTGGTTCTACATGATTTACACTAATGATGTATTAGTAAACTGGTTCTACATGATTTACACTGATGATGTATTAATAAACTGGTTCCACATGATTTACACTGATGATGTATTAGTAAACTGGTTCTACATGATTTACACTAATGATGTATTAATAAACTGGTTCCACATGATTTACACTCATGATGTATTAATGAACTGGTTCTACATGATTTACACTGATGATGTATTAATAAACTGGTTCTACATGATTTACACTAATGATGTATTTTTCCAATCAGGAACATAAAACATGCCTACACTTAAGTGAAATTGAGGCCAAGGTCAAATATGTATCGCTTGCCCGTTCCCTCAGAACATATGGAGTTACATTCTTTTTGGTCAAGGTAAGCAGTTGTTTCTGTTACTTGATGAAAATATTCGGGATTCGTTCTTTCACTGGTATTTTAATCGCATGATGTGGGAGTGATTGTGGCTGTAATATGGTTCTTAAACCAATCTTGCAATGTTATCAAATGAATGTAGTTTTGTTTTTTTGTTTCCTCAGATTTATTGTTTAAATATGTCATAAATTTGACCTAAATTTGGCTATAAAATATTTTTCATTGTTTTCAGGAAAAAATGAAAGGCAAAAACAAATTAGTACCTCGTTTGCTTGGAGTTACAAAGGACAGTGTCTTAAGACTAGATGAAAAGACGAAAGAGGTAGAGGGAAAAACTATTAGTTTTATAATAAATTGAAATGAGCATCACATAATGGGATAAAACATTGATAAAACAGTATTTGAAACAAAAAAAATCAGATAACTATAATTACTGACAATGAATAATAAAATAATACCAGTTTAAACAATTTATCGGAGAATCTTTTCAAGTTGTTTACCTTTTCTGCAGTTCTTTTTAATATTTGTTTCAGATATTAAAGACTTGGCCATTGACTACAGTCAGAAGATGGGCAGCATCTCCAAACAGTTTCACGCTGGTAAGATATTGTGTTGATGTATATTGTGGATATAGATGTTCTTTTGAAAAGCCTATAGAAATAATGTATCAAGGCTTTAGAATTAGTGAAGTGTATGTTTTGTTTTACAGAGGTTCTGAATATTTTGTTTATGAAGTTTACATTCTAGAATTAAAACTTTGAAAGAACACACTGATTTGTTCTTCAATACATTCAAAGGGCTTTTCCTGTTTTGTTTTCTTTCAAGGACTTTGGTGACTATTCTGATTCTTACTACTCTGTTCAGACAACAGAGGGCGAGCAGATCTCCCAACTTATTGCAGGTTACATAGATATTATTTTGAGAAAGGTAAAAACATTTTACTTTGAAAATATTACTCATCTTATTATTTCAAGTTTTTACCACAAAAGTATGTTAGTTCTAAATAAATTAATGTTATTTTCTGTTTCTGCTTCAAAGTATACGGTGATGTGGTATCACAAGTAAAAGCTATGGAAAACTAAAAACATTAGGTTTGGTTTATTTAGTACACTACTACTGTTCACATTTTGTCATTTTCACTCACAATCACATATTTATGACCTTTATAAAGTTCACAGTGAGCTTAATTCATAACCATATTGTAGAAATACTCAAATTGTTTTATGGAAGGTAAAGGGCTCTTCGTTACATTCAGAGCAGTTTGCATATCTTTATTATCTCGGAGTGAATGTTTAACAGGCTAGCAACTCTTTATGCTGACATTATTTACGCTAATAAAGTACGTTGTTGATAATCTTGTATCGAAACAACGTATCTGTAAACATGTTTTGTTCTAACATATTTGAGAACCAAGGTTTGAAGAGAATTTTTGAAAAATGGAATAGAGAGATACGACAGCTAATGAAGTACATGTTGGCTGTCACGTTTCCCACTGTTGTTTTTGTAATGTATTCATTATTATCTTTTTGTTTACTGTCTCTGGATGAAGGTTGGGGATTACCTTTTACTAACCAAAACCGTGATGATGCTACTATCCCTATTTTGACAAAAATGAGTTACATTAAACCTAATTTACTAATGGAAAAAATCTGCTAATTTCTAATCTAAACAAAAGAGTCTCTCATAGTTGTTCTTTTCTTCAGCAAAAATCCAAAGACCACTTTGGCATCGAAGGAGATGAAGGTTCCACGATGGTGGAGGACAGCGTTTCTCCTGCAAAGTGAGTAGACGTGAATTTCTAATCATTTGATTATCTGAAACACAAAGTGACCTTGGTTTATTTTAACCCTAATAATGTTATGTAATGCTTTAATTTTGTGAAGGCTTACCTTATGGAATTATAGAATTTTAATTTTTTTCTTTTTAAATAAAAACACAAAACGTATAAACTTTATCAGAATTTTCTTGAAAGGATAAAAACCTCAAACCTCATGTTTATTTGTGTGTTTTATGCTCATTTATGTTATTGCAACTTAATGTTTTTTATAAAGTATGTGTAAGAGGAAGCTCACCCGTGTCCTTATTACAGTTTGACACGTAATAACATGTAACAATAATTTAACATTGTTTTAACAAGATTTATAAAAACTCAGACTAGTTCTTGTATGTTTAAATAATCTGATATAAAACTTCAAATATTGTGGTAGTTCAAATCATTTCAGACTAAATGCCAAATTAACTGAAAGAACATTGTGACTTTATTATCAGTTTATACAGAGAAACTTGGAATTCAAAGGTATTCAGGTTCATAAGGAAATGTTGAACCTTCTCTGCTTGGCTGTGTAATATGACATTTGTTTACTTCAGTTTTCTCCAATATGTTTTTTTTCATCACTTTTCTGTGATGTTCTGAGTATGGTATGAATATCACTAAAACATTTTTTTTAGTTTTATACCCTTCAGATTCCTTTGTTTATGGAGATATAAATTGAAAAGTCAAACCCTATTTTCACACCTTGTTATCAGACCCTTTCACAAACTGTCAGTAACTTTTTCTTATGTTTGCTCTTATATCATTTACAACCCAGAAAAAGTTCTAATTTAACAAATGACATTCAATCTACTCGTGTTTTCAGTACATGTTTTTAGTTATTTTTCTGTACAGACTGAATGTCACTGTTGTTGAGTTTTGATCAAATTATTTTAAGCTTAGCTAGAAAGCCAGTAATAATAATTAAAGTGCAGTGTTTGGTTCTTTTTATGTCCTGAAATGCATATTTGAAATAAATGAAAAGTATTTGATGTACTACTGGTACTATAGTTAAAAAAACAACAAAATCGAATACAAGTACTAATTTTTTGTTATGTACGTTTTTTGTTGTTATTAAAGTGATTGAGCCTGCACAGACAGACAGACAGACTGCTGATATTAGAAGCTACCCTCACAAAATTGTTTTCCAGAGTAAGGACTTTCAATAAATACATTTGATCTTTGATGGAAATGCAGCCTAGGGGGTTCTAAAGTTTAATTTCCCACCCATCGTTTGATAAGTTGGCACAAACATGCTTTTCGTGTAACGTTCGAATTATAAAACTTAAGACTGCTATTGTAAAAACATCTCGGAAGTAACATTTTCTCATTTTCAAACAAAATCTTATAAATTTTTGGAAGTTATTTGTAATGAATATACCACAAAATTTGTTCTCATATTTCACTGTGAAACTTGGAATGTTCAAATTCTGAGAACAATTTTGTGCTAGCAGATGCTGTGAAACACACTGTAATAAAGCGATGTGTTATAGCAAGAAAAGTCACAAAAATTAAGAAAGAGGAATATTTGCTGTAATATTTTGTGTTATTTTCCTAAAAATGTGTAATATGCTAGTTGGTTACTGAGCAGACACAGGTTATTAACTATTATTTTTTGTGTTTTAATGGGTTTGACCAAAATGCTTCATGCTTCAGAATTACTTACACACTGTTGTTGGATTTTGAATGTTTAATTAATTAAAGTGATGGTAGAAAGGTATTGTCTAATGAAGTGAAAAATGTACTTTGTGGAACTGAAGATGTTGAATTTTGATTGCTTGAACGTGCACGTGGTTTGCATAATTGTACTTATAAGGCTTCAAGAATAAGGAGTGGGCAAAGACTGCATGGTTTTGTTTTCCATTCATGCATTTTTTTAAGCAAAGTGGAACTTTTTCTGTGATAATAACATTTACAGCTTTAGCTTTAAATGTAAAGTTTAAATTGGTGGAAAAGAAAATATCTGTATGTTGGTGTTATTATTACCCTAATGAGAATGATTTGTTTCACGTGCATGCTGAAAGCAGGAGAGGTCAAGGTCAGTATTTTTAAAAAAAAGTCAAGAGAAAAAAACTAATGAAAGATATAACTTGTGAATAACAAGGAAAAACGTGTTTTAAAAATTATTTTTATTTCTACATGTCTTTTCGGTTTCTTTTACTTACTTATGTTTTATGTGCTTAATTATCTGTTTTATACAAACATGTACCAGAATCTTGTGTCTGTATCTGTAGCTTTGAATGAGAGTAATTTTTACTTGCATCAGACGGTCAAAGTAGTTTATTACTCTTTAAAATACATAAATATAAACCAGGACCTACTGAAGGTTGTGTTTTTTTCCTTTTCACTCTTAAGATGGAAACTGATAATTTTTCAAAGCTTGTTTATTTTGTGATTTATTGGGTCAAAATAGAATACATTGTTATTGTTTCATATGATGTTTTCTGCTAGTTATTTCACAAATGATTAACCAGGAGTTCTAAGACAAATACAGTTGATTGTTCTGAATGCTTTCTAGTTATGGATGATTCATAAAGTTTCTCTTTTATTTTTTAAACATTCCTGAACCCTAAACTCGTGTTTAGCAGATGGAGATTCAAGTAAAATAAAGTTGTTTAATAGTATGGGGTAAATTAAAACTTCTTATATGAACATACTACAAAAAATTTTTCCAGAATAAAAATCCCAATAGTTATGGTTTATGAGTGTTGTTTTCAGTAGGAAGCACCAGTTATCTTAATTTCATGAATCCAGATAAATACTTAAAACTAAGAAACTAGTTAAGAAATGAGAACTGTGTGTAATAACATTGTAAGACTTTTAGTCAAAGTTAAATTGGATGTGAGTTACAACCTTTTTTATGTATGTGTGTGCTTCAGTTTGTTTCTTTACGGAGTTTCAATCAGAACAGTTTTAATGATATATATATATATATATATATTGTATACAAGAAGTACATGTAATATTATTACAGTAGTATTATTATTAGTTTCTTTTGTTAGTGGTATGTAGGACTAATGTTATGAATTGTTTATAGTTTCCTTTGTTGATGGTACTTAGAACCATTGTTATTTTTCATTTTTAACAGTTTATTTTGTTAATGGTACGTAGGAATTGTGTTGTTATTAAGTTTTTAATAGTTTATTTTGTTAATGGTACTTAGGAATTGTGTTGTTATTAAGTTTTTAATAGTTTATTTTGTTAATGGTACGTAGGAATTGTGTTGTTATTAAGTTTTTAATAGTTTATTTTGTTAATGGTACTTAGGAATTGTGTTGTTATTAAGTTTTTTAGTTTTTTTGTTTGGTACTTGGTTGTGTTGTTTTGTTTTTATAGTTTTTTTGTTAATGGTACTTAGGATTGTGTTGTTTTCGTTTTTTTTTTTTTGTTTGGTACGTAGGAATTGTGTTGTTCTGTTTTTTTTTATTTTGTTAATGGTACTTAGGAATTGTGTTGTTATTAAGTTTTTAATAGTTTATTTTGTTAATGGTACGTAGGAATTGTGTTGTTATGAATGTTTAATAATTTCCTTTTCTGCTGTTATTTACGACCACTGTTATAATGAATGTGTGATAGCTTCCTTTGTGATATCCAGGGCCACAATTCTACAACACACCCCGGCAGCAAAGCTGTCACACGCCAGCTCGGGTTCAGTTGCAATTCCTGCTATTATGAGAAGTGGAGTAGATGGTAAGAAAATACCCTGAGGAAAGTAAGATTTTCTAAACACCTACATTCAGTTTTAATTATGAGAAGTGGAGTAGATGGTAAGAAAATACTCTGAGGAAAGTAAGATTTTCTAAACACCTACATTCAGTTTTAATTTTGAGAAGTGGAGAAGATTGTAAGAAAATATCCTGAGGAAAATAAGATTTTCTAAACACCTACATTCAGTTTTAATTATGAGAAGTGGAGTAGATGGTAAGAAAATATCCTGAGGAAATTAAGATTTTCTAAACACTTGCATTCAGTTTTAATTTAATGGTTGACACATATTTGTTTATTTATAATTTTTGACAATTTTTTTGCTTTACATAACTACATTGTAAAGTTAACTAAACAGCCCTTTAATCATTTTATGTGCCATGGCAAGAACGAAGAATCTATCAATACTTTGTGTTTATTTTATCTTTTGTAATCTTAATAATTGTAGAACTACATTCATGTACTGTTAAAAGTAAAAACCAACAAACATGTTGGAACTATGTGTTTCATTTACACACATGTTTTGGATATACATAAGTTTGACACTGATTAGAGATAGTATTCACTATTCTTAATTATTTCTAGGTTCTCAGAACTACAGCACAGGTCACATGCAAGGAGCTCTGTATGGAGAAATAAAGGGGCAAGCCCACAGTGGTCACATTCCTACCTCAGTGAGTGTTTCACATAGAGATGATTGAACGAACGTATATAGTATATTTTATACAAGGTGTCTGTTTATTGTGAAAAGCTTAAGAGAAAAATATCACTGTGTAATTACACGCTCCACTGAGACTGAAGTGTAATTCTTGAATAACTTGGTTCTTATGGGAAAAACGTTTTTATTAAAAAGAAATTAATATTTTTTGTAAACCATCTGAATGCTAAAACAGTTGCATTTCTTTACAGTTGAAAATTTTGAGTTTGAAAAATAATATCTGAATATTTTGATAAAAGCCTAAGTCAAAGTTTCAATACCTGTTTGTGTATGAAAAACACAGTGTGTTATTCGTGTGTCAGTCTTACTTTAGTGGATTAAAATTCTTTGAAACTGTTCTGCAATGGAATGAATTTTCAAAATATTTATGATCCCGTATGAGTTTCAATATGGACACCCTTTTCTGTACATGTTATCAGGAGTTACATTCCAAATTTAATTGGAGTACTTTATTATTGTGATGGCCCGGCATGACCAAGCACTTGAGGCATGCGACTCGTAGTCCGAGGGTTGCGGGTTCGCTCTCGCGTCGCGCCAAACATGCTCGCCCTCCCAGCTGTGAGGGCGTTATAATCTGACGGTCAATCCCACAATTCTTTGGTAAAAAAGTAGCCCAAGAGTTGGCGGTGGGTGGTGATGACTAACAGTTGCCTTTCCTCTAGTCTTACGCTGCTAAATTAGGGACGGCTAGCACAGATAGCCCTCGAGTAGCTTTATGCAAAATTCCAAAACAGACAAACAATTATTGTGATATAGAAATAAACCAAATTTTATGTAACATTTAGAGTTTTATTTTTATAACACAATATTTCAAAACATCCTCGATTTTCCCTGGTATGACAGTTACACTCTGTGTATCCCCTCTTTTCTAATTTATCCAATTCATCTCATTAATTTATTGCATCCTCTCTTTCAAAGCTGCCAAAATTTCTTTCTGACATTTAATATTGTATGGTTTATAAACAGTAAATAAAGCTAAAGTTTTAATCTTTCAAATGGCATGTTACATTACATAGTTTTCTGTAAAGAGAATTGTTTTGCTTCTAATTCAGACATTAGGAAACGTATCAATGAGCTCAGCTTAATTTTAAATGTGTTTTTGTCACAGAGTTAGAAAGCCAAAAAGGCTCTAATAGTTACTGTACATTGTCTACTTTTTATGTGTTATTAACTTGTGATCCTTGGTGCATTATTTAATCAAATAAAAAATTAGTGCAGTAATACCATTGGTATTTACAAAAATAGGGTTAAGTTTCGTCAACAGTAAAGGAAAAGAAAACCCAGGTAATTATTATATTCCTTGCTTTTCAAATTTAGTCTTTAATTATTATTGTAAAGATATATGAATGTAAAAAATAGACTTTTTATTTTAAGTTAGTTTTCATAAAATAAAGAAAAATTATAATTTCTCACAAGATAAGCTTGCAAGCAACATGTGAATAACCAGATTATATTATTCTTTAGATTAGCATGAGCTGCACATTTGCCAAGTGATTTATTATTTGTGTAGCCGAATTATTAGTTAAACACAGTGCAAAAACCAACAAAATGATATAATTTATGTAGAAATATATGTATACTGTTATAAGATTCAAGTTATTTAGGATAAATGTAATTTTGTTTAACAATTTTAAGTTCTTTTTGGAAATAGTGGAGAATTTTGAATTATTTTGTATTTTTTATTGTATTAAATGTTTCTTGTTTATTCATTATAAAAGTACCCAGAAATCTCTTTAGATCAGTTAATGTTAAATTAAGTCAAATAAATAATAACAATTTTTTTATTTACAAAGTGCACTCATAACTAACATTACAGTAGCCCATAAATGCACTTTGATAGGATAACATGAGCTGCATAAATAACTTGTATGGTGGGAAATATTAGCTAGACACACAGTTCAAAGGGCAATAAAACAATAAAATTCAAATAGAAAAGGGCCTGGCATGGCCAAGCGCGTAAGGCGTGCGACTCGTAATCCGAGGGTCGCGGGTTCGCGCCCGCATCGCGCTAAACATGCTCGCCCTCCCAGCCGTGGGGGTGTATAATGTGATGGTCAATCCCACTATTCGTTGGTAAAAGAGTAGCCCAAGAGTTGGAGGTGGATGGTGATGACTAGCTGCCTTCCCTCTAGTCTTACACTGCTAAATTAGGGACGGCTAGCACAGATAGCCCTCGAGTAGCTTTGTATGAAATTCCAAAACAAACAAACAAATAGAAAAAGATGAAAACTGTTACTAATTTAAAGCTATTTAACATAAACAAAAGTATTTTCATATATTTTAGGGTGGTTATGAGGTAGGTCAGATTGACCCACCTTGTATACAGTTAAGGTAGATAAAATATAAACATTTACTGAAAAAAAGATTTAATATTTATTTAAGAGGTTTTAGAATTACACATGAAATTTGAGAATCATTGGATCAAGAAAAGTATCTTAAATTAACATGAAAATCACTTAATGATTGGAGCAGTCAACACTTTGACTTCATATTTATCTGGAGGATATTTTGGTGAAAATACTCCATTGGCAGTCTTGATATTTGGAGTACAAATGACTGTTAATGCTTTTCAATGAAAGCTTGAAAAATTTTGTTGAGATATACACAACATATTAGAAGTTATAGTGTAGAAAGTTTAAAGGTCATTATTTCAGTTGAATTGACTGAACTTGAAGTAAGAGGTTTAATATATTCAATGATGTCGAGAAACCCACTTGTTGAGAATTTTATATGCAAGAACGGCTTGTTTGGGTTCAGAAAATATTTTAAATAGAAGAGCGAACAACGTTTCGACCTTCTTTGGTCATCGTCAGGTTCACTGCAAGTCAAATGGACACAACATAACCATAGAAAACACTAAAATACTAAATAAAGAAACAAACGTGAACAAACGCAAAATTAAAGAAGCCTTACTTACACAACAACTTAAACCCAAACTAAACCAATATAAAGGAACGCCATTATACCTATATTAATATTATAGATAAAATTATATATTCAAACATCTAACCCTGCCCTCTACATTGCGACACACAGTTACACAACCCCTTCCAAACATGTGGTCAGCTTCCGGTCAGTTACCTCTTTCTTTGTGAACCTGACGATGACCGAAGAAGGTCGAAACGTTGTTCGCTCTTCTATTTAATATATTCTATTCTGTTACTAGCCTCAACATCCAAAGGTACACAGCACATTGACAGAACCCCAGCGAGCTCTGTTGAGTTCAATTGATGCAGGACGAGATGCTGTGGACTTGGCTCAGAAAGAATTGCAGTCTAAAGCAGATCTCCCCGAGTTGGGAACTGACCCTGCTTCACTACAGTGGAAACAGAATACCTTTGATGTCAAGAAGCAAAGTGTGTCTTCTCACCTCGGAGCAATGAATGCTGCCACTGCCCAGGTTATCACTCTGACCACTGGTGAGTTGAAATAGATTTGATACTGAAATGATACTGGAGATTCAGCATTGTGCTGAAATGAAAAGTGATCTGACTGAAAATTGGTTTTAAATTTGCCATATAACTTATCTGTTTACAGTCTTCACAGCTCATAATATTGTTCTGATAAAATAAGTACAAAAAATGTCTTGTTTTTTTGGTGTGTTTTTTTTAATATTTAAAATTTTTCTCACTGACTGGTTGCACAGTTTTCATAAGCCAGATATATTAACTTGAAAATATTGAATAAATGGTTTGTATGGAAAGAGTTTAGTTCCTCTTAATTAACCATGGAATTTTTCAAATAACAAAGAAATTATTGACACACAAATTGTATGTGTCCTTTTTTATTTCTATTTTATGGAAGACTCGATTGTAATTCTTTTTTCATTGAAAAAAAATTATCTGTAAAGTGAGGCTTAAAACAAGGATTGTGTAAAACAAAATTACTTACACAGTTGTTTTGGGGATTTTTATTTTGGAATAATTTCATGAAAGTTTTTTATTTACTTAATAGTAAACTTAATACAGTTTTGAACTTAAGTCATTGGTTTATTTCTAGGCTCACCAGAGGACGTTGATCATGCAGGTGTTGGTACAGCTATAAATATTATGTAAGAATTTTTCTTTGTCCATTTAGAACAGTCATCTTATTATCTCTTGAACTGAGGTAGAAATGACTTAACATTGTGCAGGAATTTACTCTGATGTCTTAAGTTCATTACAATAAATATCAGAGTTTGGCCATATAACATTATTTTTATTTGTATTGATTCAGGTAAAATTAATAGTAAGAAGAAATTTTATTTTGACTGAATTTATTTAGAAACCATCCATTCTGACTCAGGTTGTCCGTTGCCAATTTATTCATTATAAATGATACAGTTTGTAATTAGAAGTTTTTGTGACATTGTGTAAGAAAATGTTACAGAATGGTAACACAAAGTTTTAACCAAAGCATGTATGAAAGGTGGACCTCTCTTAATCAGAGGTAAACAGTTTGTTGATGTTAAAATGTCTGTCTTCCAAAATACGTTACCCAGCCTGAGACCATTTTCAAAAACAAAGTCATTAGCTTTGGTGGTTGTTTGGTTGATCCATGGTAGACTAACAGTCTTCAACATATGTGATGACACTTAATATTATCTTTTCTGTAGGGGTTTAAGCAGAGGTAAGTTTGGTCAGAGGGATTTGTCACAATGTTTCACTGCCTAAGGATTCAAGATGTCACAATTCCTGGTCCTCTGATTGGAATGCACCTTGGTGTGGTTTGCTTTACATGGTGAAGGAACCTGTCAAAGTAGGTTCTGTATTTTCAATTTACCTCTTGTGGGATATAAATATCCACCCATGTGATGACGAGAAACCCACTTGAAGTAAAAATGTATTCTAAAGACAGCTGGTATTGGTATTAAAACTTTAATTAAAACACAGAACAACATATTTCGACTTTCTCAAGTCATCTTCAAGTTAACAAAGAGATTTTGCAACTGACCTTTATCAGGCACATCTTAAGAACAAGAGTGTAAATGGCTATGGGTTTGTAGGGGGCGCTGCAGTTAGATGTTTAATAATTAGTATAGGTATAAATATGTTCCTTTATATTGGTTTAATTTTGGTTTTAGTTGCTGTATAAGTAAGGCTTCTTTGATTTTCCGTTTGTTTATATTTGTTACCCCACTTAATATCTGGATGTTTTCTATGGTTATGTTGTGTTTATTTGATTTGCAGTATTCAAAAATGTGTGAAGATGTTTTTTTGCATTCTTTAAATCTGGTTTCCATTTTGCTGGTTGTTTCTCTAATATAAATGTTGTGACAGTTGTTGCAATGCATTTTATAAATAATGTTGGTGTTGTGTTTATTAGTGTAGTTTTTACATGGAAAAGACTTTAGTTCTGTACCTGGTTTTTGAATAAATTTGGTGTTTACTGGAATGTTATGTTTTGTTATAAGTTTTTCCAAATTTTGGTTATTTTTTTGCTGATGTTATGAACATATGTTACACAGCAGTATAAGATTCTGTAGTTTGCTGTATCTTGTGATTTGTTGTTGTTTGTTTGTTGTTAGTCTAGGTGTATGCATATAATTTTTTGCAACAGTTTTTGGAAAAATTTCTTGATGTTGATGAAGTGTTTTATTTTGTTAATTTCATCATTAATTTTATTGGGTGAGCATAGTTTTGTGTTTATTTGGTTTCTTAATATGTTGAGTTTTGTTTTGTTTCATGTGTTGAGTTTCATGGAATGAGTAGTCCAGTATGGGTGATTTTTCTCTAGATTTTGATGGCACCCGACCCACATACCAAGGTAGAAGTTGGACCAAGTCAGTTGGCTTTCTTTCACTGCTTTCTCAGATTTTGATCCTGCCATCGTCTGTAAGCTATCAATAGACAGTTGCGTGACAGCAGTAACTGACTGTATTGTCCAAGCAGTGGCTCAATTTATTCCTACACCCTCTACACATTTTCCTTGGTACCTTTTTCCATCATGGAATTATACCTGCCACATGGCATGGTAGGCTCAAACACAGGCTTCGAATATTTTTTGTAGGTATTCCATACTTTCAAATCATTCTCCAGATGCTCGACAGGTAAGACATTTATAGCCAGAAGGAATCTTAGATTAAATTCACAATTAGTATCTCTTCTACCACCATTTCCAAAAGTCATTTGGGACAAGATTTGGAAAGTTAATGGGCATTATACTTCTGCTCCCCTTTTGATCTTGCTCTCCAATGACCAGAAAGTTGCTGATGCCAAGAGCATTGCTGTTACTCTCAGCAAGAGCTTTTCTTGTACATCTAGCACTTTTGCTTTATCCCCCACCTTCTTAGCCATCAAGACTCAGGCAGAGCAATCACCTCTTTTCTTCTGGGCTGATTGTGTCTATGACTATAATTGCCCCTTTATGCTGGTGGTAATCAAACTGGCTGTATATCAGTTGGACCTGATGATATTCATTATGAGATGCTGCACCAACTCTATTCTGTATCTCTTGCTATTCTTTTGGTTGTTTTCAAATGGATATTGCAGGAGAATGCTTTTCCTAATGCATGGTGACGTGCTACTGTCCTCCCATTTTCTAGCCTGGGAAGTATCCCAGGGTTTCTTCAAACTGTCATTTAATTTCTCTAATGAGCTGTCTCTGTAAGGTCTTAGAGATAGATGGTTGATGCTTATCTTGTTTGGTTCCTCATACCAACCAACCAACCTCTTGCCCACCCAGTGTTGGTTTCAATGACAGAACTCCACAGTGGACTGCTTGATTCAACTTGAAACATCAATCAGGGAAGCCTTTCTCAAGTAACAACATCTTGTTTCTGTATTTTATACCTTGAGAAAGTTTATGATACTACATGGAGGTGTATGGTATTCTGCAAGACCACCACTCATTCAGGTTGTATGGTTATTTGCCCATTTTTATTAAACATTTTTCAATGGACTGGCAATTCCAAGTCTGTGTGGGTTCGATACTTTCCTATTCTTTCTCTCGGGAGCTTGGAGTCCCTCAGAGCTGTGTCTTGAGTGTAACACTTTTCATTATAGAGATTAATACCATCAGTGGACAACTCCCCCCTACAAATTGCAAACGTCTTTATGTTGACAATTTTCACATCTCATGTCAGTCATGAAGCAGGAAGTGTTCTGAGCTATAGACTGCCCTCCACTGAAGTGGATCACAGCAAAAAGTTTCACCTTTTCTTCCTCTAAATCCATTTGCATACAATTATACCACCAATGGAGTATTCACCCAAATCCAAAATTTTGTCTCTGAGAAGTTTTGCTTCCTGTGGACGCTGAGGAAAAGTTCTTGGAACTTATCTTTGACTGTAAGATGACCTTTATTCCACACATCAAGTATATAATGTGTATATGACAAGTATACAAGGACACTGAACATTCTCCATGTCTTCTCTTCCACCTCTTTGGGAGTGGATTAATATTTTATGCTGAAAATCTATCATGCCCTTAATTGCTGGAAACTGGACTGTGGGTCTTTAGTCTATGACTCTGCCAGGAGCTAGGCCTTGAAGATGTTAGACCCTGTTTACCACCAGGGGCTTCTTTTCTGCATGTGGTCTTTCCACATTTCTCCAGTCCAGAGTTTGTACACTGAATGTTATGAATCTCCTCTTCACCTCTGCTATTTCAACTGTCTTTACTGTATGTTGTAAATCTGTAATCCACAGCTTCCCTCCCTGGGGTTGTGTCGTCCTTGCTCAGTGTGTCATGCTTTTTCAGAATAGATAGTCTGCCATGCTTCATTTTGGAATTCTTATTCATGTGCAGTTGGCTGAATTAGCTCTGTCCTTAGATTACGTTGCTGTCTCCACTGATCAACTCATCTCAGCATGACTTATTACCATCCCCAAATATGACCTTTCTTTGAGTCATCTGAAGAGTTTGGATTGATACTCCTAATCGGAAGTACAGGCTTCTATTTGCTGAACATCTTTCAAATTATCTTTTTATTCCCATTTATATGGATGAATCAAAATCAGGTGACTCTGTGGGCTCTGCCATAGTTTGTTGTGGTTCCATGTTCACTGCCGATCTGTAAACCATTTCTCTTTCCTGGATCACATAAAAGTTGTGCAGTACACGAATTATACTATTTATATTGATTCGTTTAGCTCTCTATTGGCCCATTTTTCTTTGTCATCTGTTTCTATCCAGTTCTTCTGGATACTGGCTCAAGTTGGCTTTTGTGGGAACAAGATTGCCAACACCAAATCTAACTGTGTCTGCTGTGGTGCTATCACTGCTGTTTTATACATGGACTACCGTTTTGTATTCAAGTCTCAGCTCAGTTGGCTGTTGACTAAGAGTGAGCAACATGAAAACAAGCTGTACCAAATCAAACCTTCTGTTCCTCTTTGGCCATCTTGCTTCCATAAGGATCAGAAGGAGGACGTTGTCCTGGCTAGGCTACGCATTGGTGACGGTTTTCCAACCCATCATTTGGGACTGATGCGTCAGTGTGTGGTTTGTGTGACACTTAAATCACTATAGCCCGCATTTTACTGTTGTGTCGTTGTTACACTTGCTTTGTTCCAATAAATGCAAAACAATCAACCAACTGATTGGAATGTCAATGGATTTACAAGAAGGAGTTCCACCTCTATCAGAGTCTAAGTGTAACCACTAGGCTTAAATGGTGATTTGTTCTGGATACTGTGTTGTAGAATAGTTTTAGTTGTTTAATAATTCTTCATAGTGAGGCAGGGTGTGAAAATGGTACAAAATGTTTTTTTTTGGATACATTAGTAACATTTCCTCAAGTTGCTCAGTTACAAATTGTGTATTGATTTGTTATTGCAGTACTACTAATCTACATTTGTATTGATTTGTTATTGCAGTACTACTAATCTACATTTGTATTGATTTGTTATTGCAGTACTACTAATCTACATTTGTATTGATTTGTTATTGCAGTACTACTAATCTACCAGAAATGTCAAAAGATGTAAAGGTTATGGCTGCACTGATGGAGGAAAGTCAAGGAGATAACCTACTAGATGCTGCACGGAACCTTTGTCTGGCTTTTTATGATTTCCTAAAGGCTGCTGAGCCTGATAGTAAAGAGGTAGGCCAGATGTGTTGTGTAGGTAGGCCAGATGTTTTGTGTACAGGTAACCAGACAGGTAGGTAGGCCAGATGTGTTGTGTACTGGTAACCAGACAGGTAGGCAGGCCAGATGTGTTGTGTAGGTAGGCCAGATGTGTTGTGTACAGGTAACCAGACAGGTAGGTAGGCCAGATGTGTTGTGTACTGGTAACCAGACAGGTAGGTAGGCCAGATGTGTTGTGTAGGTAGGCCAGATGTGTTGTGTACTGGTAACCAGACAGGTAGGTAGGCCAGATGTGTTGTGTACAGGTAACCAGACAGGTAGGTAGGCCAGATGTGTTGTGTACAGGTAACCATACAGGTAGGTAGGCCAGATGTGTTGTGTACAGGTAACCAGATAGGTATCAGAATTGCTAACTGACTGACTAAATATATGCTTTATTTTCTACATGTTTTCCTATATAAAAGAGTTAAATTCGTATTAAACTTAATACAAATAAATGGTTAATATCAGTTTTACTCTTTCATTTTTCCATACAACTCTTGTTGCTGTTAATTACAATGAAATATTTTGGATTTGTTAGAATTAGTTTTTGACCTGATTGAAAGATTTTTATTTGTAAGGTTAGACAAGATAAAAGAACACATTTGTTCAGTTCAGTAGTAGAACAAGTGTTCATAATTTATGGTTTTATAACCTCCATGTCACTAGAAACTAACAGTTCTCTTTTCTTGATTATTATTAAATATCCAGATGATGTTCTGTTAAGAATATTTTAGACAGTCTTTGTGATGAATAAAGTTGACACAGGCAGTAACTGTTCAGAGTGACACATGAGAAGGAAGACTCAGAGGTCTTATCTACAAAGACAGTTCAGCTGGAAGGGACATTGTATTAAAAGTCTTTAATTATTAGGCCATCAGTTGGTAATGAAACCAGAGGGTCACTCATTTTGGTTGGTAATGAAACCAGAGGGTCACTCATTTTGGTTGGTAATGAAACCAGAGGGTCACTCATTTTGGTTGGTAATGAAACTAGAGGGTCACTCATTTTGGTTGGTAATGAAACTAGAGGGTCACTCATTTTGGTTGGTAATGAAACCAGAGGGTCACTCATTTTGGTGAAACCAGAGGGTCACTCATTTTGTTTTCTTACCAAAAGCTTGAAGAACATAAAGTGATGAGGAAACAAGTCCAATATTTTTACTTCTTGTTTTTGCAAACCTCACTGAAAAAGTAAAATGACTATCTAAAAAATTCAACATTGAGAAAATATTACAGAATGCTCAGATCTGACAATTCAACATTGAGGAAACGTTACAGAACACTCAGATCTGATAACAAACAAACCAAAAGCATCATTTATGAAACACTATGCATGCTGCAGTAAATGTTGGAGAAACTGGAAGATACTTTGAGTAAGAAATAAAAAAACATAAAGACTGTACAAGCCTGATGAAAACAGAAATTTCTGTCCTAACAGAACACACCATGTTGACTGTACATAAAATAGAATTGGACAGTTACAGGCAAAGTAACACAGATAAATTTTTAAAAATTTAGTGGATCCTTCTGCACTAAATGATAAAACAATAATTAAACAGAGACTCAATCCTTGAAATCAGTATTCAGTAGCTACCATTGGTGAAATCATCACTTTTCTACCTGCCATGTTACAAGAACTACCAGCCAGTCATGTTACATCTAATTTAGTCCTCCTAAATACAATATGAACTCCTGGGGATGAACAATAGAAGTCCTTCTCAATGCTTTTTCTACCTTAACTACTTTTGTAGATTAAACCTCCGAGACTTTTCCCTGGTGTCACTCTGTAGGGGGAAACTGCTGCCCAGTTCATCTGTATCAGTGTTGAAGATTATTTGGAGTTATTTGATACAGCAGTTTGAGTAGTAAACAGGACATACTTATTGATATTAAGTAATAAAAAGTATGGAATACATATGTATATATAACTCAGAATTAATTATGGTATTTACTCCTGGAATTAATTAATTATAGCCCCGTCAGAACCTACTTCAAGCTGCTACCCGTGTAGGAGAGGCAAGTCACGGTGTTCTGTATACAATCGGTGAAGAAGATTCTGTCGACAAGGATATACAGGTAGAAATTCGTGGTTTACAGTGTGTAACGATGAAAAAATCCGTGAGATTTTGTAAACTACAAATTTTGTAATGGAATAAAAGAGACATTTTGTCCAACTACAATGTAATAGTACATTTTAAATATGATAAACTGAAATAAAGTGTATATTTTTAAACCAAATTGTACTTTTATCACATCTTGAATAAATTGTACTTTGCAGATGACTTGTTTGTTGCTCTGTAGTAAGCTTAAAGGCATAGGATTCTAAAGTTGGGATTTAAATCCCTGCAGAGGGTACAGCACAAATTACCCATTGTGAAGTTTTCCCTTAAAAACAACAAATGTTTAATAGCTTCCTTTTGAAGTTACTAGCTGAATATATGAGCATTTTGTTAACTGGGAGTTAACAATGAAGAAAAACATTCTGTGAAACAGGAACAACATTTCAATCATTCTCAAGAACAGAGAGAATATTGTACTGGTTTTAAAAAATATTCTTTCTTACGGTAAAAGTTGTATCGTGTAACAAAAGAAAAAGTTCTTGTAAAGTATCTTTAAAAGATTTATTCAGGAACTTATTTAAAGAATAATATAGCAGCACTGGGTTGACACGGAGTTGATCTCTTATAGCAGCACTGGGTTGACACGGAGTTGATCTCTTATAGCAGCACTGGGTTGACACGGAGTTGATCTCTTATAGCAGCACTGGGTTGACACTGAGTTGATCTCTTATAGCAGCACTGGGTTGACACTGAGTTGATCTCTTATAGCAGCACTGGGTTGACACTGAGTTGATCTCTTATAGCAGCACTGGGTTGACACGGAGTTGATCTCTTATAGCAGCACTGGGTTGACACGGAGTTGATCTCTTATAGCAGCACTGGGTTGACACTGAGTTGATCTCTTATAGCAGCACTGGGTTGACACGGAGTTGATCTCTTATAGCAGCACTGGGTTGACACGGAGTTGATCTCTTATAGCAGCACTGGGTTGACACGGAGTTGATCTCTTATAGCAGCACTGGGTTGACACGGAGTTGATCTCTTATAGCAGCACTGGGTTGACACGGAGTTGATCTCTTATAGCAGCACTGGATTGACACTGAGTTGATCTCTTATAGCAGCACTGGGTTGACATGGAGTTGATCTCTTTATAATCATTTACTGACTTGCAGAGGTTCCTTCATCAGCAAAATTCCAACACACGGGAAATCATTGTAACTTTTGGTATCATTAAAACCAAATTTTCTTGTGTTGATGCAGTAGCATGAATTTGTGAATGTATATATAAATTATAACTTCACATGAGAGTATTATATATATCAGAGTGTAGCTTATATTGAAAGGAAAACCATTACAAATGGATAAACCATTTGACTTAATCCAACAAATCGTTGTACCTGGTTGTATTTCATTGTTGTAGAATAATCAACAAATATAAGGGAAAACTTAAAAATATTTAAATCATCTTTGTTATTCTCCACATTTGAACTTCACAGTGTTTGACAATAAGTAATGTTTTGTGTTTTTATTTATTTATTAGTACAAGTATAAGCAATTTGGTGTAGTACAAGCCAGGTAGTCAAACCATCAGTGACATAAATCTGAAAACACAACTTTTTAAAACTTAACATCAGTAAATAAAAAAAAATGAAATAAGGTTTTTGTTGAAAATAATTCGTGTCAATAATTTTTATTTTAAGGTTTGAAACTTGTCTCCAGCATAATGGTGAGGTTGTTTAGTTTTATAGTGTTATCTTTTTTTATACCAGTTTTATAGTCATTGTTTTGTTTCCACGAACACTAGGACGTCCTTCTGAGCCTTGCCAAAGGAGTGGCCAATGCAACAGCAGGCTTAGTTTTGAAAGCTAAAAATGTGGCTAGCAGGTGTGATGACCCGGCTTTGCAGAACAAAGTGATAAACTCAGCAACTCAGTGTGCGTTAGCTACTTCACAGCTTGTTGCTTGTGCTAAGGTAATAAATTAGTCACCACAAATTAATCATTATTTTTCATATTAAACATGGCTAGCAGTAAAGAATGAATTGGTGAAACACTAAATACATTTTTTTCTACTTTAATTGCACTGTTGATGTATGAATAATCCTATCTTTCACAAAATTAGGTAGTTTCACCAACCATCAACAACCCTGCCTGTCAGCAACAACTTGGTGAGGCAGCAAAAGAAGTGGGTAAAGCTGTAGAGAATGTGGTTACAAATTGTCAGGTTTGTCATTTTATGTATTTCTACAGGAAATTTAATATTCATAAAACATTGTTGCATTTCTAAATTATTTTATAATAAATATTAAAATCATTTGCACATATTTTATTTTTGGATATTCCAGTATGTTTTGTTCATTCACAGTTGTAAAAAAACAAATAATTGAGTGTATGAATCACTCTTTATTTTAGAATGCTGTTCAGGACGAGGCCTTGCTGAGAGAAGTTGGAACCAGTGCCACATGTGTCACTCAGTCTCTTAATGATTTGTTGAATCATGTTCGATGTTTTCCAGAGAAATATGGACAACCTGAGCACGAAGGTGCTGTGGACACCATTCTTGATGCAACAGACAAACTTTTTAGTAGCACAGGTGATGCCAATGAGATGGTACGACAGGCTAAAGTTCTTGCCAAGGTGTGCCACTTAAATTTTTTGTTCCAAAAATATGCTTTATGGTTACTAAACATTTTATTTTATTTTTGTATTTTTCCAAATATGACATCTTAACACCCATAGCTGTATATTCTTTATATTGTTTGTGTTATAATATGACATCTTAACATCCACAGCTCTGTATTTTTTATATTGTTTGTGTTATAATATGACATCTTAACATCCACAGCTCTGTATTTTTTATATTGTTTGTGTTATCATATGATATTTTAACATCCTCAGCTGTGTGTTTTTTATATTGTTTATGTTACAATACGACATCTTAACACCCACAGCTGTGGATTTTTTATTTTGTTTGTGTTACAATACGACATCTTAACACCCACAGCTGTGGATTTTTTATATTGTTTGGGTTATAATATGACATCTTAACATTCACAGCTGTGTATTTTTTATGTTATAATATGACATCTTAACATCCACAGCTGTGTATTGTTTATATTGTTTGTGTTATAAAACTTTTGGTCAATTTAATGTTTGCTGGGACATTGAAAATTAAAATTGTAACTTGTATCAGCTTTGACATCCTGGTGTGTGATTATTGATATACTGATATGGTAGAACAAATAATAATTTTATTATTATTTGTGGTGCTTAACCTAAAAGTTTTGAAAATTATCTCAAAATGTTTGCACATGAAGTACCCAATATAATTTTTGTTTGTGTAGCCACTTCTAGTAACTAACTGTGCTTTCATTTTTGTAGATTCATGTCAGAAGAGTGTATTTCTAACATAATAAAGAAATTTAAAGTTTTTTCAAGATACTGATGTTTATTGTTTTATATAAAATAAATCTCAAAGAAACTCCTAATGATTATATATTCCATTATTTTTCTGATTTACTTTTTTAACAGTATTGATTACAATGTTTGATATGTCTAGTTTTATTACTAATATCATTTTGCATCATTAGTGTACTGTATGTAAATTTAGGAGTAACCAACATCTCTCTAGCTGGCTGACTTTTATGAGATGTTATTGGAACGTACAGCCAGCTAATAAAACAGTGAGTTCTAATGTTTATAAGTAAGGACAGTATTTTTCATTATCTATACTCATTACTGGGTTAGTTTATAGTTTTGATATATGTAGTTAGATTGCTCTGATCAGAAGTTAATAAACTTTCCCCATAATGGATAATTGGTGAGTGTGAAAGCTGATAGTACTAAAAACATTGGTTTCAAATATCAGCTCACTATGTACTATTTTTGAATATCAATATTAGTTGCACTTTTTAAACATCTTTTTCTCTCTATTTCTACCAGTTTTTGAGGTTTGTGGAAAATTGAAAGTATAGCTTTATTTTTCTTATAACCTTTCATATTCTGATTTCAACTGTTGAAATAATTTGGTTATTTCATTTTTGTACTATTATCTTTCTATGTGTATCTATGCCATTGTTTGATAATAATTTTCATTGCAGTATGTATGCAGGATTTGTTTAATATAATTTTATTTTATGCTGCACGTGTTTTTTTGTTAATTAATATTAACTTTGGTCAAGGTATTTGTGAGAACTGAAAACCAACCCAGTAACGAATATGTCAAAATTGTTCTCTTTGATTTGAATTTCATTTGGATGATGTAGAATTAAACTTGAAATATAGCACAGTATATTTTTTGGGTTTGCAGAAGAGTTTAATGTTTTATAATTTAGTTATGCCAGTAAACGTCCATGAAATACAGCTTTGTGTGATGTTACTGTTTAACACATTCGGAGGTACTTTTATGATTCTTTGTATCATTTAAAAAGTACTCAATGTTATATATATAATGAAACAGTCTTTTGACATAAATACTTCCAACTTTAAGAGCAGTTTATATTTCAATAACAGGCAACAGCTCAACTTATTCAGTCAATAAAGGGAGAAGCAGAAAGTCAGCCAGACTCGGACATACAGAGACGTCTGTTAGCAGCAGCCAAGTTATTGGCAGATGCAACAACGAGAATGGTGGAAGCAGCAAAGGTGTTAAACTATTTTTTTTTGTACTAGTGTCACGTGTAAATCGTAGTTTTGGGATAGAAAGTGACTTGTAAGATGTCAGCCTAAATATTTGTGACAAAACCAGTTTTGAACAATATAGTTCATAATTTTTTTAAAACAAAGGAAATTTTGAATAGTATTTAAAAAAGTAGTAACAGAGTGAAAAGTCTTCTCTTGTGTTAAGTTTTAAATTACTATTGCCAAACATAACGTGTGTTACTTTGGTAAGCTCAGTTGAGTATGAGTTACTTTGCTAAGTATATCATTGGTTACTTTGTTGAATGTAGCATGAGTTACCTTGTCAAGCACAGCCTGGGATGCTTTAAATAGAAATTTACATACAAGTTACTGTGGCTATAAATCCTAAAATAAATAATATTAATATTCTTGTTATGAAATAACGATCAGAACAAAAACTAGAAAATAACAATTAATAGTTAATGTTGCAGATTGATGATGTCAGCAGGTAATTTAGTAAACGTTGTAACATGAGGTTACTGTGCGTGGTTTTATAAGGAATGAAAAACAAAAACAGCTTCACAAAAATATGAAGGTAATTACCCTCAACTATTTTCCTCTCGCCACTTTGTGCTAATGAACTTAATGCTTTGATAAATTTCTGATCTGTGACGTGTGGATGGCAGTTGATGCTTTACTGATCTGTGACGTGTGGATGGCAGTTGATGCTTCACTGATCTGTGACGTGTGTGGATGGCAGTTGATGCTTTACTGATCTGTGACGTGTGTGGATGGCAGTTGATGCTTTACTGATCTGTGACGTGTGGATGGCATTTGATGTTTTACTGATCTGTATTGTGTTTATTCTAACAGGGTTGTGCTGGTAATCCTCATGACTCGGACTCGCAGGCTGCTCTCCGTCAAGCTGCAGAAGAATTGAGAACTGCCACAAATGCTGCAGCTTGTAATGCATTAAAAAAGAAGTTAATTTACAGACTAGAGGTAACTTCTGATAAGGATTCTTGTTCATGTAATTAAAAGTTAGTTTATGGACTAGAGGTAACTTCTGATAAGGATTCTTGTTCATGTAATTAAAAGTTAGTTTACGGACTAGAGGTAACTTCTGATAAGGATTGTTGTTCATGTAATTAAAAGTTAGTTTATGGACTAGAGGTAACTTCTGATAAGGATTGTTGTTCATGTAATTAAAAGTTAGTTTACAGACTAGAGGTAACTTCTGATAAGGATTCTTGTTCATGTAATTAAAAGTTAGTTTACAGACTAGAGGTTACTTCTGATAAGGATTCTTGTTCATGTAATTAAAAGTTAGTTTATGGACTAGAGGTAACTTCTGATAAGGATTCTTGTTCATGTAATTAAAAGTTAGTTTACGGACTAGAGGTAACTTCTGATAAGGATTCTTGTTCATGTAATTAAAAGTTAGTTTATGGACTAGAGGTAACTTCTGATAAGGATTGTTGTTCATGTAATTAAAAGTTAGTTTACAGACTAGAGGTAACTTCTGATAAGGATTCTTGTTCATGTAATTAAAAGTTAGTTTACAGACTAGAGGTTACTTCTGATAAGGATTCTTGTTCATGTAATTAAAAGTTAGTTTACGGACTAGAGGTTACTTCTGATAAGGATTCTTGTTCATGTAATTAAAAGTTAGTTTACGGACTAGAGGTTACTTCTGATAAGGATTCTTGTTCATGTAATTAAAAGTTAGTTTACGGACTAGAGGTAACTTCTGATAAGGATTCTTGTTCATGTAATTAAAAGTTAGTTTATGGACTAGAGGTAACTTCTGATAAGGATTGTTGTTCATGTAATTAAAAGTTAGTTTACAGACTAGAGGTAACTTCTGATAAGGATTCTTGTTCATGTAATTAAAAGTTAGTTTATGGACTAGAGGTAACTTCTGATAAGGATTGTTGTTCATGTAATTAAAAGTTAGTTTACAGACTAGAGGTAACTTCTGATAAGGATTCTTGTTCATGTAATTAAAAGTTAGTTTATGGACTAGAGGTAACTTCTGCTTAGGATTCTTGTTCATGTAATTAAAAGTTAATTTGTGAACTAGAGGTAACTTCTGATAAGGATTCTTGTTCACACATAATTAAAAGTTCACATACTAGAGGTAACTTCTGCTAAGGATTATTGTTCATGTAAATAACAAGTTAAAAGTATAATTTAAATGTTGAGATCTACATAGAAGAAGTATTGGTAAACAAGGAGGCAAAATCTGAGTTACAGTGTCAAGTGAATTTATTCTTTATATGTAAACAGCTGGAATTAATAATCAGGATGTTGTTTTAACTTGTTGAACCCGCGTCGCGCTAAACATGCTCGCCATACCAGCCATGGGGGTGTATAATGTGACGGTCAATCCCACTATTCGTTGGTAAAAGAGTAGCCCAAGAGTCGGTGGTGGGTGGTGATGACTAGCTGCCTTCCCTCTAGTCTTACACTGCTAAATTAGGGACGGTTAGCACAGATAGCACTCGAGTAGCTTTGTGCGAAATTCCAAAACAAACAAAAAACTTGTTGAAATACTGAGAGCAAGATATCTATCAAATGTTGATATTCATAAACAGATTACCTCAAATGAACAATAGCATATCAAAACTTCATACGATAAAAAAATAAATGAAAAAATGTATATGTGTGTGTTTGAATATATACTAGATACAGTATGTGTGTGTGTATATATATAAAACTTACATACAATGTGTGTGTGTGTGTGTGTGTGTGTATACATATACATATGTTGCATACAGTGCACTCCTTTCTAAAAGCACTTTTTGATTTAGAAGTTTTAATAGAATAAAGGTTGTAGTAAAAATATGCATAGGTTTATTACATGTTTCTGGAAAATTTAAATGTGACGAACACATGTAAGTGTACGGTTACTCACGATATCAGTGAAATCAGATAGAATCGTGTTTCTGTTTTACTGTTGATGAAAAGTGCTGTAAATCTACATGAATTTGGTAGTTTAATGTATGCAGCTTTCTAAAGTATAGACAGGGTAAGTGAAAGTGTACTTACCTTTCTGGGTTAGTAACAACTAGGAAACTTAAATCTATATTTCAAAGAGCGTTTGGTTGTCAAGGAGAACAACAAACTGATAAAATATTAGCCAGCAGTCAAACAGATTGGCACATACAAAATACTTGGAGATACCACCAGGTTTCAATGTCTAATATTATTATATTTCTTAATTTTTTTAAGTCTAGCAAGTGAAAGATAAATTAGTTTAGTAATCCCTGAATTGTGTACATGTGTATTGAATACATGATAAGTTAATAGTGTAGTACACTTTATGGTTTAAGAGTATTAGAATGTGATAAAGAATTTGAAATTTTCCTAATGAAATTGAGAGAAAACAGACGTTTGTTTCACAAATATATCATTATTTGCAACCATTGTTTCACCAGCAAAAGACATCATCATTGTTTTTCTCAGTAATTATGGAATTCCCATCAAGTACCAAAGGCTACAGATATGAATTATGTCTTCCTTATTCTTTAGGGAATTGCTGTGAACCTTTTATCTTGCATCTTGAACCAGTGGTTTCAAGTATCAATTGTATCTTCCCTGCACTTTAGAGAATTACTGTGGACCTTATATTTTCTTAGTTATGGGAAGTTGATTAAAACGTATCTTCTAAATATCAACTTCTACTATAGAAATAACTTACTATGTTGTGTTAATTTTCTGTTTAATATTTATCTACAGAATGCTGCCAGAATTGCTACCTCAATGGCCACCCAGAACATAGCTGCTGCACAGAGAGCGTCATCTCACAATGAAAACTGGGCAACTCAAGAACAGCTCATGGAAAGTTGCAAGGTGAACTTGTCAGTCATTTATTATTTGTTCCCAAAAACATTTCTTATGAAATGAAATTTACTGTGTGCACACTGCAGGTCATATTTATTGTTGACTTTGTGTAGAAAATAAGGAAGTTATTATTTTTAAACTTGTTAGGTAATCTTGATAAACCATTGTATGAGACTCAACACAGGGAACATGCAACTTGAAATGAGAGTAAACAATAGGAATGTGTAACTCTGTATGAGACTCAACACAGGGAACATGCAACTTGAAATGAGAGTAAACAATAGGAACATGTAACTCTGTATGAGACTCAACACAGGGAACATGCAACTTGAAATGAGAGTAAACAATAGGAATGTGTAACTGTATGAGACTCAACACAGGGAACATGCAACTTGAAATGAGAGTAAACAATAGGAATGTGTAACTCTGTATGAGACTCAACACAGGGAACATGCAACTTGAAATGAGAGTAAACAATAGGAATGTGTAACTCTGTATGAGACTCAACACAGGGAACATGCAACTTGAAATGAGAGTAAACAATAGGAACATGTAACTCTGTATGAGACTCAACACGGGGAACATGCAACTTGAAATGAGAGTAAACAATAGGAATATGTAACTCTGTATGAGACTCAACACGGGGAACATGCAACTTGAAATGAGAGTAAACAATTGGAATATGTAACTCTGTATGAGACTCAACACAGGGAACATGCAACTTGAAATGAGAGTAAACAATAGGAATGTGTAACTGTATGAGACTCAACACAGGGAACATGCAACTTGAAATGAGAGTAAACAATAGGAACATGTAACTCTGTATGAGACTCAACACGGGGAACATGCAACTTGAAATGAGAGTAAACAATAGGAATATGTAACTCTGTATGAGACTCAACACAGGGAACATGTAACTTGAAATGAGAGTAAACAATAGGAATATCTAACTCTGTATGAGACTCAACACGGGGAACATGCAACTTGAAATGAGAGTAAACAATTGGAATATGTAACTCTGTATGAGACTCAACGCGGGGAACATGCAACTTGAAATGAGAGTAAACAATTGGAATATGTAACTCTGTATAAGACTCAACACAGGGAACATGCAACTTGAAATGAGAGTCAACAATAGGAATGTGTAACTCTGTATGAGAGTCAACACAGGGAACATGCAACTTGAAATGAGAGTCAACAATAGGAATGTGTAACTCTGTATGAGAGTCAACAGAGAGAACATATCACTTGAAATGAGAATAAACACTAGGAACATGTAACTCTGTATGAGAGTAAACACTAGGAATGTATAACTGTGTATAAAAATAATCTTTGCAGATGAATTATATAGTTTGTTCAATGGAATTCAAGGATTGTATCTCAGCCAGTTGTAAAATTGGATGACATTGACTGCTAACAGGTACTAACAAATTCTTATCTGACTATTCGTTTTTTCAGGAATAAGACTTCTTGGATTCTTAGTTAATCAAACTTGGTTTCAAGCATGTAACAAATATGTTTAATGGAACACTCACAACCTTGGCGTTGCCTTCACAAAATTCCGATATTAAATATTATTATAGTTGTATGGAATTATGTGAAACTGAGAAAGTTAAGTGGTAAACAAAATACTTTCTTGAATTGTGGGAATTGTCAAAGGACGTTTGTTTTAGAGTAACATAAAAACAGGTGCAGTGCACTGTTTAAATACAGTATGTATTGTACTAATGATAAATTCACTATTGATCAGTGACGACGAGAAAACCCACGTGTGGAGAAAAATGTGTGTAGAAACAGCTGGTTTGGGTTGAAAAATGTTTTTATGTAAAGGAGCAAACGACATTTCAACCTTCTTCAGTCATTTTTATGTTCACAAAGGAAGAAAGAGGTTTCTGACTGTATGTTTGAAGTTGGTTGTGTAACTGAGTGTAGGAATGTAGGGAGCGTGCTTAGATGTTTGATTATATTTATTAATATAGGTATAAAGGTGTTCCTTTGTATTGATTTATTTTGGGCTTGAGTTGTTGTATAAATAAGGCTTCTTTAATTTTTCATTTGTTTCTGTTTGCATTTATTTGATTTGCAGTTCACTATTGAGTTGCAGTTACTCATTGTTGTAACTTCTGTGTGTATATATGTGTGCTTTCACATTTATTTCCAATACTATATGTCTGATAAATTTTAAGAAAAGCTATTACTAGATATGTAACGATTCAACCATGTACAGGTTAAATGATATTATATTATTTAGAGAGTTGCTGAAACCATCCCAGCCGTGGTACAGGGTGTCAGGAGTACAACGAGGGAACCAGACAATGCTTACAGTCAACTTTTCTTGATAAATGCTGCTGAGCAGATGATTCAGGTAAGTTTATAGGTCTTCAAAATGCTTAATGTTCCATAGTAATTATCTTTGATTTCCTATTAAAGCCATATGCTGTGTCTTGGCTCATTTGTATAATTGTATTTGGTTATTTCGACAGCCAACTATTAACATGATTTCGGCATCAAAAGCTGCTCTTCCAACAATAACAAACCAATCCTCGGCTACTCAACTGAATAATACTTCCAGAGACATGGCAACTGCTCTGGCAGAGCTTCGTGGTGCTCTAGGAAAGGTGAGAGCTGGTATCTTACTGTTTTATGTAAACTATTTGTCTTAAAGAACAAAATAATGCTCCTTGTGTTTTCAAACAGAGAAATCAACTCTGTTTACGATCTATTTGTCATTTGAAGTATTTTCTTCTTGTATGGAGTATATAAATATTTTGGAATATTTTTATCTAATCTTCATGTGTATATTCTGTGTTTGAATTATCCCTAAAATAGAATTTATAGTGCTTTGTACAAACAGGAATAAATATGATTTATAAGAGGTTTTTTTTTTCACTTGTATCATAGTGTATTAATCCTGAAAGTGTTAATAAAAACACAGAAATGTTTGACATTTACAATAAAATCTGTGATATGAATGAGAAGACTATTATAGAATAATGTGTTTTTGTTGTTTTGCTCTTGGAGGTTTTTAAGTAATTCTTGATCCTCAGGCTCAAGAAGGGTGTGGAACCCTTGAACTGGACAATGCCCTTGACCTTATTAATAGCTTGAATGATGAGTTGGAATCTTTCAGGAGAGCTGTAAAGTTATGTGAACTGAAACCTTTGCCTGGAGAAACTGTGAGTGTGTTTTTCTTTCTGGAAATGGAAACAAGTTAAATTAATTTAAAATTGTTCATAAACTGGTTAAATTTATATTCCTTAGTAAAAATTTCGTATTTATGTATTGGATGAATTTATGGAGCTACCATTATGGCTTAACATCCCAGTAGTTAACATATTATTTACTGACAAAAATAATATTTTCAAATGAAGCTGAGAGTTGTAGAGAAAATGTATTAAAATATACAGGTTGAGGTTATACTTATAAAAAGATAGGTAGGGTTGGATGTTTTGGTAGTTAATTTGTGAAAACATTAATGTGAACCTTTTAAAGCTGAATATGTTTAATGAACCTTACAAATGAGGTCAAAATAACTTTTCAATTATAGTTAACACTTCTTACGAAACTTCTATATGGTGATTAATCAAGTGTTTTTGTAGATCTGTTTGCTTACGAAAAAACCAACAAAAAAGACAACTATTTGGAGTTAATCTTTAATAATATTGTTTATATTGTGTATATTAAAAGTAAAATAAAAGTTTTCTTGTGTTTTTCCATCTCTTTTTAACCTTCCCCCATAAAATGGAAGTTCAAGCAGATTTTCAACAATTTTGTTTTAATATGAACTTGTTAAAAAGTTTTTTATAAATACTGGATTATTCTATAGACATACATGAGCTCTTAGTTTAGTATTTGGCCTGACATGGCCATGTGAGTTAAGGCACTCTACTCGAACCCTGATGTTCAAGGGTTCGAATCCCCGTAGCGCCAAACATGCTCGCCTTCCCAGCCATGGGGGCGTTATAATGTGACGGTTAATCCCAAGAGTTGTCTCTGGATGGTGATGACTAGCTGCCTTCCCTTGGGTCTTATACTGCTAAGTTAGGGACGGCTAGCACAGATAGCCCTCGAGTAGCTTTGTGCGAAATTCCAAAAACAAAACAAACAAATAGTTTAGTATTTCTCAGGTTTTCTTCACAGATTGTGAAATTCTTAAATTAATATAAAAGAAACATTTAATTTTAAAAAGTAATTAGGAAAAAAATAGATTAAAATATATCATTACTTAAAAATATTGGAAATATCTTGTATAATCTTCAGCCAAAGATTCATGAATTTGTTTTAAAAGCGATTTTTATGTAACCTTTTGTCTGATGTTGTAACTTGCTAAAACCTTGAACGTACGTCACTTGTATTTCCTATGCTTTATTACATATATGTGCAGGAATAATTTAGGTTTCTGCTCATACTAAAACATAGGGTAAGAATATATTTTAAGTCGTGGACAAAATCCAATACTTTATGACTTTTAACAGAGTGAATCATCAACTCTTCGGCTAGGAAGCACTTCCAAAACAGTCGGATCTTCTATGGCACAGCTTCTTACCGCTGCCTCGCAGGTATTGTAATAAAATATAATTCGTTGACTGTGATGTATTAATATTAACAGTTATTTTTCGTATTTAGAAAAGTTTTGTTTTGGATTTTATATTGTATTATTAAACTGTTGGTCTGATTACAGAAGTAATGATTTTTTTTAAGTTCTCTTTACAAATAGCTTACAAACTGTTCATTTTTTGAATCTCGTCAGACAAAGAAACTTGTATCCAAGCATATTAAGATATGCACTGGGGTTATATTAATGTCATATATCAACAGATGAATAGCTGGTATTAGTAAATTTACTATTCAGTCGGGTATTACTAACATAAGGTGGGTTTCTTTTTCAGGGCAATGAAAACTATACAGGACTTGCAGCTAGAGACACGGCTAATGCTTTAAAGATCCTTACTGTAGCTGTAAGAGGCGTGGCTGCCACTACTTCAGAACAGGACATTCAGTTGAAAGTTATTGAAAGTGCCCAGGATGTAATGCTCAAGTCTGCCCATCTTGTCGAAGAAGCTCGAAGATGTATCCAGAACCCTGCTAACCCGGAAAACCCGCACAGACTAACACAGGTATACCAAAGATTATTTCAATTTGAATTTCTTTTATAGTTTTATGGATATTTATTTTGTTTTTAAGACAGTTTTAATACCACATGTCAGAATTTATTTTGCCTACAAGGAAAGCAATAAATATTTTCCTAAAAATTTAACTGTTTCCGTGTGGAGTCAGTTGGTCTCGCAACCACGGAGTTTCCATACTGTAATAGTTAGGATAATGTGTGTACTTGGCATGCTTGTAGTGAACGTTGCAAGTATTTTGTGCACAAATAATAAGATTTTCAACTCAAGTATTTTTTTCTAAATAATTATCTGTGAAAATATGGAATCAGAGAATTTACTCTTCTAAGTGCAAAGTGATTTTGATATTGTGGTCAGAAATATTTTTCGTCATCTGAAAACTTTCATATTTTATTTACATAATTTCTGAAACATTCTAATTAAATATTAAACATTTGAAACTTTTTTTTTATCTAGTATCTTTTATATCCTAACTGTATATAGAATTGGTCAATTTGACCAACCTTGTAACTACCAAAAAATACACAATAAATCTAACTTACCCTTTTACTTTCTAGAATGACTATAAATTGTAACAGAAAACTACAAATTATTATCTAGATAGCTTAAGAATTCTAACATTCTATGGCAAGTGGGTCTGATTTTTTAAGTTTATGACTCCATGTACTAATAAGCTTGAAGATTATAAAAAAATATATCTTGCCTTAGTAATAACTGCATTACAATGATCAACTTATGTTAAATTTATATTTCAGAGAGGGATGATAAATAAATTAGAGGACCTGGAGAACAAATGTCACGATTCTCACACTAAACAAGAATGACAAATTTGTTCAATATTTCTTTATAAAATTAATAAATTAAAACGAGTATAATATTATGTTTTCATGCCAGATTTATTTGTATACATTGATAGTAAAGTAGTTTACATTTTGAATGTAACTCTTAAAGGTTGTAAATGTTGCATAGTTAAAACATATAATTAAATTATAAATTAATAGTATTTCATTTGCATGTGGCTTATTGTGCAGATTAGTTGGGGAATGAACTATTTATTTTTTAAAGATAAACTGAAAGCTGACTAAAATTTCATGAGTAATAAAACTAGATTACATAGCAACACTTAATTACTTATTTTTGTTTTTTGGCCATTGGTAATCAGTTTTAAACTTGCAACGTTTGACTTATATCTTCACAAAATACACTAAATGTTTTCATAAAGTACAAAAGTTTCCTAATAAAAGAATTATAATAATTTTATAATCCATTTAGATTCCAATTATCAGAAGTTTTGAAATTTGTTTTCAACTATTACTTTGTTAATTCTTTTTACTCTAGTATTAAAAATAATTTATGTATATATACAATACCTTGTAATTGTTTTTATTTGCATCTGTAAATAAAGCACAATTGTAACTTTATTAGTACTTGGTGTTTTAAAACGTTTATAGCTTGAATGGTTCATAAAATTGATAATTAATTTTCAGGTAGCCAAGTCTGTATCGGTAGCTTTAAACAACTGTGTAAACTGTTTACCTGGCCAGAGAGATGTTGATGAGGCAATTCGTGGCATTACTGAAGCCACACAAGCTTTAAATGCCCATGAGGTAAAAATGAAAATAAGTTTTTTTTGTCAGATATTTTTGTTATTATTATGGTTCAGGTCATGTTATATTCTACAATTATATTTTGAAGTATGTTTTTAGATAGGAAGAAATGATTTTTATATGCAAAAACGGCTCGTTTGGGTTCAGAAAATATTTTAAATAGAAGAGTGAACAACGTTTCGACCTTCTTTGGTCATCGTCAGGTTCACCGAAGAAGGTCGAAACGTTGTTTGCTCTTCTATTTAAAATATTTTCTGAACCCAAACGAGCCGTTTTTACATATAAAATTCTCAACAAGTGGTTTTCTCGACATCACTGATTGAGGAAAAAATGATAATTATTGTAGTTAGTGGAAATATAATTCTGTTTGGAAATATTTTTTAAACATTTTATAATTGAATTTCAATCAAAATGTCAGTATTACACACTGCATTTTTTTATATTTTAGTTTATTTGAAGTGTGTTTAACATGAAATAAAAATGTGTGATTACAATTTAAAAGATTTTTTTTAGTTGTTGTTGTTTATATTTCAGTTCCCAAGTTCCAATCGACCATACAGCGAACTGCAAAGTAATTTAAATTCTGCTGCTGCTAACTTGAATAGTGAAGTTGGCAACATAATGGAAGCATCAAAGGGATCGTCAAAACAGTTGGCGATTTCTGCCAAAAAGTTTGGGAATGCTTTTGGTGATTTACTGGATTGTGGAATTGAGATTATTGGGCAAACAAAAGTAAGTAATATTTTGAAAGATCTTGGGCATATTTGTGTTGTTGTTTTAATGATTAAACTCTTCTAGTTTTTGATAAAACATTTCAGATTAAAGTGGAACATCCACTTTATTAGTATTCTAATTATCAGTTATTAGTGATTTTACAACAATATTATGGTGGCAGATCTACAAAATATTAAAAATATTATCAATTGTCAGCAACTTTTCAACAATATTGTGGTGGCAGATCTACAAAATATCAGTTGTTAGCGACTGTACAACAATATTGTGGCAGCAGATCTACAAGATATTATCAGTTGTTAGCGACTGTACAACAATATTGTGGCAGCAGATCTACAAGATATTATCATTTGTTAGCGACTCTACAACAATATTGTGGCAGCAGATCTACAAGATATTATCATTTGTTAGCGACTGTACAACAATATTGTGTGTGGGGAAATTAAAGTTTCTGAAAATTGATATTAGTCTTTGATACAACAAATGTAAATACAAGATTGGATATTATTGTTTGATTTTGTCTGTGTTTCTTTGTTCTTGCTTTCTTCAGTGTGGTTAATACAATATGCTCCTTTGATGTTTTTGAGTAATCCACAATTATTTGAAGGTTGTGGTATGAAAGATAATTTTTAGATAAATAAAAAAACATAAAAATGTATGCACTACAGATTAAAGAACAAAGTTGCTTTATTCCAGGACACGGAAGTCAGAGGGCAGATGGTGGTAAGTCTGAAGAACGTATCCATGGTATCAAGCAAGCTACTTGTGGCAGCTAAGTCAGTTGCTGCAGATCCTGGTGCTCCTAATGCAAAGAACCAGTTAGCTCTCGCTGCAAGGTGATTCTAGTTAATATTCCTGACAGCTCGCAGAACGAGGTTTCTTTCTTAGTTTTATTTAGCTCTCGCTGCAAGGTGATTCTAGTTAATATTCCTGACAGCTCGCAGAACGAGGTTTCTTTCTTAGTTTTATTTAGCTCTCTCTGCAAGGTGATTCTAGTTAATATTCCTGACAGCTTGCAGAACGAGGTTTCTTTCTTAGTTTTATTTCACTAATTCTTTTATATGCAGTCGTGTGTTTTTAAATAATCTCAAGTATCTTTTTTGCAAGACGTGGAATGACAACTGTCTAATTACCTCTGATAATTGTGAGAGTTTTGTTTTCTGTCTTCTTTTTGTGAACGGTATAACTCATGACAACTGTCTAATTACCCCTGATAATTATAAGAGTTTTGTTTTCTGTCTTCTTTTTGTGAACAGTATAACTCATGACAACTGTCTAATTACATCTGATAATTATGAGAGTTTTGTGTTCTGTCTTCTTTTTGTGAACGGTATAACTCGTGACAACTGTTTAATTACCCCTGATAATTATGAGAGTTTTGTTTTCTGTCTTCTTTTTGTGAATGGTATAACTCATGACAACTGTCTAATTACCCCTGATAATTGTGAGAGTTTTGTTTTCTGTCTTCTTTTTGTGAACAGTATAACTCATGACAACTGTCTAATTACTTCTGATAATTATGAGAGTTTTGTGTTCTGTCTTCTTTTTGTGAACGGTATAACTCGTGACAACTGTCTAATTAACCCTGATAATTATGAGAGTGTTGTTTTCTGCCTTCTTTGTGTGAACAGTATAACTCAAAACATTTCCATCCGATTTCTGATGAACTTTGTCATAATAGTTGTCTCTTAATCTTTATATCCTTATAACGTTTGGTGAATTTTAACAACAAACTGGTGTAAAGTTTTGACATCTGATCCTGTATTTTTGAGGGAGAGAAATTATTTGAGTTTGAAAAGCCTGCAGGTTAACGGTTGCAAACTTTAACTGTTTTTTTTTATGTAAATATTCATATTTTAAAATTACTGTTTTGTTTTTAAATCCAGGGCTGTGACAGAGAGCATCAACCATCTGATAAATGTCTGTACGTCTACTGCACCAGGTCAGAAGGAGTGTGACAATGCCATTAGAAATATTCAGGTGAAAAGTTATCACTTACCTGTTTTGTTTAGAAATTAATAACATTCAGACAGGAAAAGGAATTAACTGTAACGTTTTATCTCATTTATCAGTTTTTAGTTTCAAGAAAGCCATTTTAAAATGTCAACATTGAAGTAGATTCAAAAACAAATCTGTAATTAATAATGGTTGAAGAAAAGGCCAAGTTAACTAAAAACTACCTGAAAATCTCTCTAATATACAGTTCATTTCAGTCAGTCTGTTTATTTTTTATTTCTTTTATATATTTTTGTAATTAATTAAAATTGTCTGTTTTTAGATGATGAGGCCTCTTCTCGAAAATCCCTCTGAAGGTGTTAACGATTTCTCCTACTTTGAATGTCTAGACAATGTCATGGAAAAGTCAAAGGTATAAGTTGAACCCAACTGACAAATGTTTCCAATGGTATATTATATTCACATACAATCATGTGAAAAAGTTAGGACACTTTATGAAAGCCTGTGTATTTTGTAACATTTTTGGATATATAGATATTTAGTCTCAATTTTAACAATACTGAGAGATTATAGGAATATAACTAAACAATTAAAACTGAAGAAAAGATTTTCAAGATCTTCTATCAATGTAATTCTACAAAAATGCATATTCTAACTGAGGAAAAAAGTTGAGACACCCTACCCTCTAATAGCTTGTGTTTCCCCCATTGGCTGAAATATCTGCAGTGAGACGCTTCTTGTAGCCATCTACCAGTCTCTAACATCGGTCTGAAGAAAGTTTGCCTCACTTCCCAATGCAGAATTCTGTCAGCTGTGAGATGTTTGAGGTGTTTCTTGTATGTACAGCCCGTTTCAAGTCACCCCACAGCATCTCAATGGGATTAAGATCTGGGCTTTGATTCGGCCATTCCAGGACTCCCCATTTATTAGTTTTCAGCCAGTCCTTGGTGGATTTACTGGTATGTTTTGGGTCATTGTCATGTTGCAGGGTCCAGTTCCACTTCAGCTCTAAGTTTTGTACAGATGGTCTTGCATGTTCCTCAAGCACCCTCTGATACACCGTAGAATTCATGTTGGATTCTAAGATTGTGAGCTGTCCACGTCCTGCTGCAGCAAAGCAGCCCCAAACCATGACACTTCCACCTCCATGCTTCACAGTTGGTATGAGGTTATTTTCTTGGAATGCTGTATTTGGTTTACGCCAAATATGTTCTCTGTTCTGGTGTCCAAATAATTCAATTTTGGACTTATCTGTCCAAAGAACATTATTCCAGAAGTCCTGGTCTTTGTCTACATTCTCTCTGGCCTTGATGTTTCTCTCAGAGAGCAAAGGTTTCCTCCTTGCACACCTCTCATGCAAGTTAAACTTGTGCAGTCTATTTCTGATGAGGCGTGCACTTTCATATTGACAGTAGCCAGCCTGCTGTAGGTCCCATGATGAAATGTTAGGGTGTTTGGAGACCTCTTTTAGCATCTTGCAGTCTGCTCTTGGGGTGAACTTGCTTGGATGACCAGACCTGGTGTGTTAGCAACTGATTTGAAAGCCTTTCACTTGTTGACTATTTACTGGATAGGGGAATGCCTGATTTCAAAATCTTTTGGGATCTTTTTAAATCCCTTACCAGACTCATATGCTGGTACAATTTTCTTTCTGAAGGTCTCAGACAGCTCTTTTGCTCTCACCATGGTGCTCACTTTCACTTCAACAGTCAGGAGCACACCAAACTAAATGTCTGAGGTTTAAATAAAGCAAGCCTTATTCACAATGCTGAGTAACGATCTTCTAATCATGTGCACCTGGTGTGATACACCTGTGTGTGAGTTGAGCCATTTTAAGTGGGAATAAATGCGGAGTGTCCTAACTTTTCCCTTAGTTAGAATATACATTTTTATAGAATTACATTTACAGAAGATCTTGAAAAGTCTTCTCTTCAGTTTTAATTGTTTAGTTATATTACTTGAATCTCTCAGAATTGTTACAATTGAGATTAAATATCCATTTATCAACAATGTTGACATAAATACACAGGTTTTTATAGGGTGTCCTAATTTTTTCACATGACTCTACGTGAACCACTAAGTTACTTCAAAACTATGTGGAATAATGTAAGGTCTTCAACATATTAGAAAATGAAGTTTGTAGTTTTTGACGTTTATATTTTAAATCAAGTCAGTGCCATTCTGTGACAACCAAACTTTAATATTTTCATTTAGGAATCTGTATTATGTCTAATTAGTGTCAAAACGACTAATAATTTTACTTCTATAGATTATGTACGCCCAGAAGAAACGAGCTTGGCATGGCCAGGTGGTTTAGGTGCTTGACTCATAATTTGAGGGTTACGCATTTAAATAACTATCACACCAAATATGCTCCCCTGATGAAATGATAAAATAAAATCCCACACAATACGTGATAACTCGAGCAGGTTTATGGTCTTGTGTTTTATGAACTTTTCAGTTATCGACATTTTTATTAATTGTGTTCAAAAAAATGTAAAACAAAAATCCAAAATAAAATATATCGTCCGTTTTACAGATTTTCAACACTAGATTCAGGGTTTAGATTCCCTTCAGTAGATGGCCTGATTTAGATTTCCTTCAGTAGATGGCGTGATTTAGATTCCCTTCAGTAGATGGCGTGATTTAGATTCCCTTCAGTAGATGGCCTGATTTAGATTCCCTTCAGTAGATGGCCTGATTTAGATTCCCTTCAGTAGATGGCCTGATTTGGCCTTGATATAAGAAAAGAAATAAAGAAACTATATCTTCCACTGTATCTTTACTATTAGTTCTTTAATGTGCTGATTGGCTAAAATCACTAAAATATGTGTAAAAAAAACATTTGAATGTATTTGAGGAAATAGTATAATGATATATATATTTTGTACTGTTCAGTATGAAAATTGAAAGAAAATTATTGTTGATTTACTTTTTGAAAATCTTGTTTAATTTCACTATTATCTTAATGGAACATTACATCTGCCAGAGCTGAGGAAAAAAAACAAACAGTGTTTATATGTTGTATGAAAAATCGTTTGTGTTAAGTTGATCATAAATTTCTTGTACTTGGGTTACCTCGGAATTTTTCTGTTTTCTACTTTCTCTTGTTTTTTTATTTGTATACACTTATTTTTACATTTGAAAACTACTAGCTTTCCAGGCAAACCAAGTACTTGTGGGTCATGACTCATGTGGCTGGTATATATTTGGGAAATATTAAATCTGTTCTGGTTTGTTACCATGGAACTTTAAATGACCTAATCATGTAATTTTTTTAGACCCTTGGAGAAGGTGTGACTGGCCTAATCATTGTAGATACTGTGATTTTTATAGACCCTTGGAGAAGGTGTGACTGGCCTAATCATTGTAGATACTGTGATTTTTATATACCCTTGGAGAAGGTGTGACTGGCCTAATCATTGTAGATACTGTGATTTTTCTAGACCCTTGGAGAAGGTGTGACTGGCCTAATCATTGTAGATACTGTGATTTTTCTAGACCCTTGGAGAAGGTATGACTGGCCTAATCATTGTAGATACTGTGATTTTTCTAGACCCTTGGAGAAGGTATGACTGGCCTAATCATTGTAGATACTGTGATTTTTCTAGACCCTTGGAGAAGGTGTGACTGGCCTAATCATTGTAGATACTGTGATTTTTCTAGACCCTTGGAGAAGGTATGACTGGCCTAATCATTGTAGATCCTGTGATTTTTCTAGACCCTTGGAGAAGGTGTGACTGGCCTAATCATTGTAGATACTGTGATTTTTCTAGACCCTTGGAGAAGGTATTACTGGCCTAATCATTGTAGATACTGTGATTTTTCTAGACCCTTGGAGAAGGTGTGACTGGCCTAATCATTGTAGATACTGTGATTTTTCTAGACCCTTGGAGAAGGTATGACTGGCCTAATCATTGTAGATACTGTGATTTTTCTAGACCCTTGGAGAAGGTGTGACTGGCCTAATCATTGTAGATACTGTGATTTTTCTAGACCCTTGGAGAAGGTGTGACTGGCCTAATCATTGTAGATACTGTGATTTTTCTAGACCCTTGGAGAAGGTGTGACTGGCCTAATCATTGTAGATACTGTGATTTTTCTAGACCATTGGAGAAGGTATTACTGGCCTAATCATTGTAGATACTGTGATTTTTCTAGACCCTTGGAGATTCTAGACACTTGGAGAAGGTGACTGGCCTAATCATTGTAGATACTGTGATTTTTATAGACCCTTGGAGAAGGTGTGACTGGCCTAATCATTGTAGATACTGTGATTTTTCTAGACCCTTGGAGAAGGTATGACTGGCATTGCAAATCATGCAAAGAAGAACGAACAGGAGAAAGTTGGTGAAGTGATCAAAGACGTTTCACAGTCGATATGCGGCTTAATTGAAAATGCTGCCCAGGTGAGATTGTGATCTACAATTTTGATAGAAAGGGTTAGACAGTGAATAATGTGAAAAAACGTTTAATTTTCAAATGTTTGAATAGTTTTCTGTTTTTTTTCTAACATAAATTATTTTTAAGCTCACAGAAACTTTCATTTGAGGGATTTATTATTCCATGAAGCATACATTTCTCTGCTTACCTTAACACAAAACTCACTCGAAAAGTCATTGCACATTATAATGTATTTCAGGCAAGCAGTTAACTCTGAGATGCTTGCAGTGAGTAGCTTGTCTCCAAAAGGTGGCCTAATTATGTATTTTATACTGATAATTGAGTGTGTTTGTATGTTATATTTTCTTATCTGCCATTTCTTTAGATTATTCAGGAAAGTTTTTGCTATTTGAACTCAAAGTATTTGTTGTTAAAGCAGGTCAGATGTATATATTCAGTGATTTGTTTTTCAATTCTTTAATTTGTAATTACCAGGCAGCCTACCTTGTTGGGGTTTCTGATCCTTCCAGTGTTGCCGGGAAACCGGGATTAGTGGACCTTGCACAGTTTGCTCGTGCTAACCAGTCCATACAAATGGCCTGTCAACAGTTAACAAATCAAACTAGCAACCAGCAACAGGTAAATATGTTTATTGTTATTGTTCATAAACTAGTTGTTTACTCGTTAATACAAGTTCTATTTTATAACAATTCCACTTTCACCACACTTGCAATGAAACACAAAAACAGGAAACCCAAAAGCCCAAGTACTTCGGAAGGTAAATCTTTCTTTATTTAGAGTAAATTAGGAAAAGTCTAAGACCTACCTTTGCATATGTGTTCAAAGTTTTGTATTTATTTCTGTTGTGTTTCAATGATTTTTTTAAAAAACCCTCCGTGTTGTTATAACATCATGAATGATTATATTCAGTGGTGTTTTTAATAGGCTGTTGAAAATTTTGTTTTGACAGGTTAACTGTGTTACTAAACTGTCCTGAAGGTTAAGAGATCATACTGGGAACACACAAGTTACCATTGGTGTAGCTGATGACAGCAGAATGATCATTTAGTTAGGCAAAGTTTGGTGCTTATTCTAAATATCAACCAACTATTCTGTGATGATAGGTCAAGGACCAAAAGTTAATAACTCGTTTCAGAAAATGCAATGTTGACACTTCGGATATATTCACAGTTATTATGTATCTAAATAACAGAAAGCAACCATATTTTAAGTTTTCATATTAACCACATATTCCCAAGAGTCAAAGTGTTTTTGGCCTGGTTTGGACTTTTATTATTTGTCACATTAAATTTAGGAATAGAAGTTTTATAAGCTGTTTATGTGTATGTTTTTTTTATCTTATGTTACTAAGAAACTTGTATATCAACAGTGAAGAAGTGTATTTCTGTAGTCACAAAGCATTGGTTAAATATTCCAGTTTTGAGTGATAAATGTTTTGTGATTTAAGCACACACACACTTTTACATGTATTTAAAACTAGTAATATTCTATTTTTAAATTGTATCCACAGGTTCTTTCGGCAGCTACAGTTATAGCTAAACACACGTCATCGCTGTGTAATTCATGCCGAGTTGCATCTTCCAAGACTACAAATCCAGTTGCTAAACGACATTTTGTGCAAGCAGCTAAAGACGTGGCAAATGGAACTGCCAACTTGGTGAAGGAAATTAAGGTTCAAAATAATTTTCTATCTGTTGATATTTTATTGTAAAATAAGAAAATAATTCTTGCTTAAAATCAAAAGAAAAATTTTGTTTGCTTTTTACCTTAGTTTAAAATATGTTTTGTTATTTCTGTTAATTGAGTTTGGTTTTGAGTGTCTGTTATGTGTAGAAACTAGGAAGTTTGTGAATAAAATATATTTTAATTATAATTTCATTTCATTGTTCGTATGAAAGGATTTATTGTATCTGTCATAAATTTTTCCTTTGATGAAAATGTTTGGTACAAAATTTTTGTTCAAATCATTTTTAATAATAAGTGTTTCTCGGTTTAAAATAGTTAGGAGGTCCTTTGAAAGGGATTAAAATATTTTACTTTTTAACTGATCAGATTTAAAATAATGTATTTGAAAACATGAAAAAACATAATTTTTAAGGTGTAATAATGAAATATCCCATTAACTGTGGTAATAGGTTGTTGTCTTTTAAAACTTTCTTTTTTGATAACAAGTAATTCAAAATGTTTTTTTCTGTATTCAGTCTCTTGACCAAGATCCAAACGAAACCAACCGTCATAACTGTTCAGCAGCTACAAAACCTCTGATTGAGGCTGTTGAGAGTCTTACCACATTTGCTAACTCACCAGAATTTGCAAGTATTCCAGCAAAAATTAGTCCAAAGGTAAAACACATATTAGTTAAAATAGTTTGTTATAAACACAAACAAGCCTAAAGAAAAAGTAAAAATATTGTACTAATTGAAAGGATCTCCAGGTATATAAAGTGTACCATAGGTGTAGGAGGTGACTTAAAGGTAGGATCCCCAATATGGTGGGGATACACCATCTATCAGTCTTAACCTCTGTTCACAGGTCTCACATGAAGAGTAATTAAACAATAAAATAATCAAAGGAATAGAAACTGAAATCAGGAGAACAAAATGTGGGTACTGAAACCCACATTATCACCACATCCATATCTCCCTTCATTGCCTACATACAGTTGTGGGAAGGTAACTGTTCTCCAAAGTAGAGAAGAAGAAGAGAAGGAACAACAATATACTACCACTTTATAACTCACATTATAACCTGTACTTGGGGATGATTTCAATTGTTGCAGGTTTTTCTATTTTTGCTTGGGCTTGTTTTGTTTTATTTATAGCAAACTGCTATTAATCAGAGGTTTGGACTTGCTGTTTTCAATGCAGTCCTTCATTTTGATTTGATTTTACTTAACTTTTCAGTATTAATGTTATCTCTATATTATTTAATATATATGTATATATATGTGTGTTATTTAAATATATTTATGTTTACCATTTCCTAGTAGTTAGTTTTAAAATCTTGTGTACTTCCTATTTCTATAACAAACGTTTGTAGCTTCTTGAAGTGCTGACAAAACTATGATATGTATTTTTTAACCCTACCACTACTAGGAGGTCAAAGTTCACTTGCTACGACTTTGTGAACTTAAACTTTATTATCGTTGTATTTGAATATACTTGGCATCAAAACATAGTTAATAAATCAAATGGTATTAATAATTAATAATATATAAGTTTTAAGAGATATTTAAAACTGTTCACTTCCCCTAGTATGAGAATTGTGGCATCTAGACCGTCCCTTTGTAATTTATTTAACGTGCATCTGACAACGACAAAATTTAACTTGAATCATACATTATAATTTAAATATTACTGAGGCAAATCAAACGTTTTCACAGCCTTCAGTCTTATTTGCTTACCAAACATAGTGGTGTAGGTTTTACCAAGATTAATAAAGTAAAGTTAATGTCCAGTTAATAAATATGAAGTATTTAGAACTGGAAAAGTGCAGCATTATAAAGTCTGCTCAGATCTGAGCAGCAAGAAAAATGTATTTAAACCTGAAAAGCATGTTACATATCTGCCTGAACATGAAAATACTTGGTATAAATATAAATTGGACATTATTTAAGGGATCACCTGAAACTTGGTGTAAATATTTAATTATTTTAGTTACTAAATAAATTATTATACATATTTTTAGAAGACTTATCTTCATGCTAAAAACATTAATGATTCTTGTTTAGAATATTAAATACACCAGAATTACAAACTTACGATACACAGATAACAATTGTTATTTTCATTATATATACATGTATTTAATTTTTTAATGTTCTAGTCAGAATTTTTCATGTTCATTGACATAGCTGTTGCTGGATGTCGAACTGGCTGCGAGTACAACATACGTGGGAGAAACCATTAGCTTGTTACTTACTAATATTTTACGTTTTTCATAGTATCATTAGCTTGATACTTATTAATATTTTACGTTTTTCATAGTACCATTAGCTTGTTACTTATCCATGTTTTAAGTTTTTTAGGGAACCATAAGCTTGTTGGTTATTGATATTTTACGTTTTTCATGGTACCATAAGCTTGTTGCTTATTGATATTACCCTAGTTTTTCAGGTAAAATTAGCACTTTCTGGTATTTACATTTTTTTGTATAACAGTTTCTTCTTTTCATACCAGAAAAAACAACTGTTATTACAAATGTAAACCTCAAATTTCACAGCATATTTTAGAAATTCATGTTAATTTACTAATTACACACACTCACTGGTGAATCCTTATATTCTCTCCAGCATGACTGTCACTTTTAGCCAACCACCTGACCTTTTTCCACTCATCTGAAGTTTTTATATATTTTAGTATAGTATGTATATGTTTACAAAATTCAGTTAACATTATAACTGAATCATATAAATTATAAAAAATCGTATTTTTTATGGAAGTATTTTCAGTAAACTAAAATAAAGATGCGTTTCTCAGTATATTGAGTATTTATTTTGAATGGAGATGCCTGCAATAGTTATTGATTTTTATTTCTGAAAATAAAATATGAGAAAATATTTTAGGAAAAGAAGTTGACTTGACAGAAAATATCTCGTTAGTAGATCATGAAATGAGTGTAATCTCAAGTCTTCTCTTAGGCTTGGATTACAGTTTGTTAAATTTAAGTTTCTCTTTCCTATAAATTTAAACTTTCAGTGGGTTTTAGTGGTGACCTACAGATATTTTCATTACTTGTTTTAACAGTAAAGTTTGATTGAAAAAACTTATGTGATGTGTAAAACACAAAATATCTTACACTGGCAGGCTAGAGCTGCCCAGGAACCTATTACTTCAGCTGGAAAATCTATCATTGATGGGTCGTGTAACATGATTCAAACAGCCAAGTCCCTTGCCCTCAATCCTCATGACCTGCCTGCTTGGCAGACTTTGGCTAATCACAGCAAGAATGTTTCAGATGCCATTAAAAAGTTGGTGTCCTCCATCAAGTGAGTATTGTAAATCTGTGTGTTGTTGAGTATTGTAAATCTGTGTGTTGTTGAGTATTGTAAATCTGTGTGTTGTTGAGTATTGTAAATCTGTGTGTTGTTGAGTATTGTAAATCTGTGTGTTGTTGGCTCTTTTAATGGGAGGGAAAGAATAGTTTGATTCCGTGTAACTGTTCCATATACCACTAAGCTTTTTGACAGTTAGATTAAAGTATAGCAAAAATAAATACATTTATGATCTTTTAAGATACCATCTATAACAATTATCTTTTTTTATATGTAACAAGGTATCATTTTGTTACACAATTTAGGATATAATCCTCAAAAGTTTCTTTCTTACATGATGGTGTGCCTTTATTAACAGTTCAGTTGAAATTGGATATATTAATCACATATTATGTACATTAATAAGAATTAAATGTATGTTAGTCCTAGTAGATAAATTGTTGGTTTTAAATATTTAATTATACTTTTACTTGGTATTTCAAAGGTTTTTGGTATAATTTTTCTTGCCACGTGAAACTAGATCAAGTTAAGAACTAATCGTAACATGACTTATGTAAATATTATTTCCAAAAACATACACATGATTTACTTAAATTTCTCTCATGTTATTTTTAATATTAAACAAAAGCTTACTATGTTTCATTATTTTATTAGATATAAATAAACCCATTTACATACCTGATTTTATTGGAGAATGTTTCTGCGAGGAATCTTTTCTATCTTTTTATTTTTTGCACTGGTGTCTCCTTGTTATAACTTAACAAGGTAAATTTGTTACTTGAAAATTGCTACATTATTTTTAAAAGGGATAAAGCTCCTGGCCAGAAAGAATGTGAAGAAGCTATACAGCAGTTAAGTTCGTGTATCAAACAACTAGATCGTGCAGCACTAAATATTATGAGTCAGGACCTTACTTCCTGCCAAGAAAATACGTTGAAGGTGAGCAGGTTTTAAACGTAAAGTTGAAAGATATTACAGTTTGTAAATTATAATATTTATGTGATGTTTTGATCTCTGTTCATGGACTGAATTAATAAGCAATGCCTTACGACGAGCGTCACCAACATCAGTGAGATGCACAGATAGTACATTGGGAAATAATGTATTATATTCAAACACTTTCTTATGTTCCCTAAAATTTTCTAATATAGAACCTGTAAATGATAAATTAGTTGTAATAACACAAAAATAAATTGATCTTGTAAAAGCGTATTGCCATGTTAAATAAAGTTTGGATCAAATTTACTAAACACATTATTTTTTCAAATATACAGTGAATCTGAAAGTGTGGATTTTCCTTTTGATCTAACACTAAAACGTTGACTTTGTAAGAACCTCGGTATCAGCACCTAACTTTAAACAGTTTGAGTTGATTTTCACCATGTGATTAAACCGTACCTGTGAATAATTCTTCACAATTCCTTGGTTCTAATCATAGGGCTTTCAAGAACAAATGGAAAACAGTGCAACAGAAATTATGGACAAGACTGAAAGTGTTCGAACTTCGTCTAAAGGCGAAGCTGAGAAACTTGGTCATGTAGTGAGTTGTTATTTGTTTTTCCTTGCTATTTAAACTAAAATTTCTCCTTTTTCTCATGTACACGAATGGAAGTACTGATTAACTCACGTGTAACAAGTTTATGGCACTTTGATATATTTTTATTTATTTGCATTTAAAGTAAAAGTTCTCACAGTGAACTCAGCCACCTGTATAAGTTTATGCTAAAGTAATGCGCATATTGATAATGATAAAGTTAACACTTGTTCATTATTTCTCAGGTTTCCCAATTGGTGAGTTACTTTAATCCACTTGTACAAAGTGCCATTGGAAGTGCTGCCAGAACGATAAACTCAAAACAGCAAATGGCTTTGCTTGACCAAACAAAAACAGTTTCTGAATGTGCTCTTCAACTGGTTTATGCTGCCAAGGAGTCTGGGGGAAATCCTAAGGTAACCATTTAACTTATAAATCTTAAATTTTTTTTTTTTTGCATTGAATGTAATGTGAGAATAAAAATATGATATTTCCAATAGAAATGTACATTTTGACATGTTTTATCCTTATGTTTTTATTTAATTACGTTTTACAGATTTATAATAATGAGGTAATTATTAAATAATCTATTTTATAGTTTGTTTTTTTATAGCTTTGTTAGTTTCTATATTTCAGATTCAAAATCACAGGCATGTAAAGGTAACATCTTTGATCTGCCTTTCGTCTCCCACTTTCCGAGAAGCGTTTTGTACCAGTTGGTACTGGTGATAATATTGTTCTCAGATATGCTGTGTATGATTTTTGTTACAAATTTTACCCATATGGGACCCTAACTCTTCATCAGTTAAAACTATTTGTAAGGTATCTTGTAATATCATTCAGTCTGTCATATATACGTTTTTTTTTTATGTTTGTATTCACAAAAAATGTACAGAAATCTTAGTTAGAATATGATTCATCAAACTGCACCCATAATATCAACAATATATATGCATGAAATGATAAAAAACTGTGTGAAGAGGAAATGCTCACATTTAAAAATTCATACTCAGGTCAATTGTTTTTCTTGTTCAAGACTTCTTGAACCTGTAGATATTTCGGCATCAGTAATAGAGTATATAAATATTTATTATATTTCATATATCTTGGTTCGACTGGAAGTATCAAGTTGCACTGGTAATATCGATAATATATTCCTATAAAATTTGAAAAATCTTTATTAAACTTGGAAGTATCCCCTTGTGCTGGTAGTTTCAAGAATACATATTTGTTGTGTTTCCATAATTTGGAGGGTAAAGCATTTGTGAATGAAATTGTTTTTTTTTTTAATTTATTCAGGCTACACACATCCATGTAGAAATTGATGATTCTGCGGATGCTATGCAAGATGCGTTACAGGATCTGTTACACACACTGGAAGCAGCAGCTACAGAGGCTGGAATAGTGACTGGCTTGGTTGAGTCCATCCGTAAATCAGTTGCAAAGGTTAGGTTTCATTCATTGTCAGTCTGTGAAAAGACTTGTTTTTACGTGACAGTGAAAATACTGAATACGTTTTAAGTGTAGACGTGTATTATGGTATTATGTATACAGTTTATGCTTTTCGAATTGAATGGTCAAAGTAGCAAAACAAAGTTTAAAACTGTGGAAATGAATGAGCTTGACGACATTGTTAACTTTTGACCATTTTAACTGTCATGATCACACACGTCTGCTATGGTTTTATTGTCTTGAAATTTTTACATATTCTACTGTAGTTTCAATATGTTGAATCTAAACAGTAATATTCATTTTTCTTCATCATTTACAAATCCCTCATAAAACATCGTATGAACCTTTCACATAAGTGAATCATTTTCATTGAAATCGGGTCAAAATTTATGTTTAAAATGATGACAACAATTAGCTGTAGATTTTGCTAGAATAGTCGTGATGTAAGCGTCTTATCAATCATTCTTCAACCTGAATGTAATAAATGTTCATTGTTGTAAACAATTTAATAATTTGACCTAAGGAAAAGTTTTTTCTTCCCAATTAGTAGAAAATCCTTATGTGACAGGAAAAAAATATAAAATATTTCAAAATCTGCATCACTGAATTATAGAAAATCTATTTAAAACTAAAAAGCCTTTATGAAATATAAATTTGCAGGCCTGTGTTATCACTTATATCAGGTAAAACAATTTTACAATAATTAAACAATAATTTTTATGGAAGTGTCTAATTTGTATGTGTATAGCGTATAGCATTATTCTATATCTTTCCATCTTCAAACTGTGATATATCATTTACACAAAGACAAAATTGTTAGAAAACAGAATAATGGTAGAAGTAATGATGATCAGGAATGATGATCTTTTGCTATCGTATTTCTGTTAAAAAAAAACATTTGAAGATAAAAAAAGTTTTTCTTGAATGTTCTAACTTAACTGTTATATAAATTTTTTTTTGCCTTTCGTGTAACAATGTTTATTAAACTTGTTCATTTTTAAGCTGAATTTTACCAGCATAGATAGTTTAGGTAAGTTTCTAAGTTTCATATCTTATTTGATTTTAAATGTATTTGGTTTGCTGTTCAACAGTGAATAAGCCTCTTAAAATACTGTAAACCCCAGTTTGATACCTGTGGAGAGCACAACACAGAAAACCTAATGTGTAGCTTTGTGCTTAACTACGAACAAAATCCAAGAGTTGACATTTAGTAAGATAATCTTTTATGACGAAACAGAAACAAGAACATAATTACACAAAGATACCTGATATTCAAGGTTGTAATATACACATGAATCATTGCAAAGAGTCTTTAGTGAGGGTTAAAGAAAGTGTGAGTTGTTTAATTTAAAAGATTTATTTATTAAACTAATTGTCAGTTATGTACTGTGATTTATTTACAATCCTTGTCTATAATTGGTAATTAATTAGTTAGGATTATTTTATAGGTGGACGAACATGTTCGAATCAGTGAAACCATTTCCTTTGCAGACTACCAAACAAGAATGGTGAATTCATGCAAAGAAATAGCTCGACTTTCACAAGAAATGGTACTGATGCACTGAGAATTATAACAAAAATATGTTTCACTTCATCATAACCACCGAGTGTCTTGAAAGGCATTGAGTGCATTTTAAATTTAATGGAAAATAATAATTCTGATTATTATTTCTACTGTTTTAGTTCTTCAACTATTTTAGAATTGGTATTGTGACATTGTGCAACATTTATATGTTTTTTCCCAAAAATGAAGTCTCTGAATTTACATTTCTGCTTACCTATGAATGATGCACCTATCAGTTTTTTCCGCAGAATTTTTCAAAATATAATAACTACATCCTTTGCTGTATATCTTATATTCCTTGATTGTTATCCCTTTTATAATAGCATGTGATATGAACAATTACTGATTAAACTCAGCTTAAAGACAGCTGTAGCTAGTATTTAAATACAACTGAATAGAATATATTAAACATATTTACATCCATGCAAGTCAAAGAAAGTAGTTTCTTGGTACGTGGTTACCGCTACCCTTGTAAGGGTTAACGAAAGAATCTAATTGGAAGTTTTAGAAACTAACCAAATTCGTGGATTTTATTAATTGTTTATTTCTTTTACATTTGTTTCTGAAAATTGTTTTGTTTAGTTATGTCTGTATGAAAGTTACAGAAGTTTATTTTTTGACAAGACACCGTGTAAGTTTAGTTAGGCTTAGCAACTATGATAATGAACAGTAAATGAATGAAATTCTTATTTATTTGTTATTAATGACAAGTAAGTTAACATTATTCAAGCAATGGCTGTAAGTAAAGGAAGTTAATATTTAATAAACAGCTAAAATCACAATACCTAGCCTGATAAAGATTGTGGTAATGTCATTTTGAAAGGTGAAGGCTTAAGTCACAGATAAATCTTTTAGTTTTTGGTGGTTTTTCAACGACGCATAGCTGGAAGTGGCAATTACTCTAGTTGGCAAAATCAAGTATTAAAAGAAATATAATATTTAAGATAAATCAACTTGAAATTAACTAGATGTATAAAACAGAACTGTTAATCAACAATGAAAACAACTGAAAGTCTTACACGCATTGTGGGATTTTTCAAAATGGCATGTAACAAAATATTGTTTTAAATGCCACAATTAAAACATGATAAAATTGATAAATAAAATTATGTGAATTTTTCAAAGCTAAAACTGTTTACAAATGAAATATAGAAGTGCAACAGTCAGGATGAAGAACTTTTCAGTTAATAATAAATTATTTGGTTCAGAAACTTGTTAGAGTTAAGAATTGGTTTTTGTACAACAAATTTAACTCCCTAAATAAATAAATAACTTTTTTCTGACAGTGCATACACAAGTAATTTATACTTAGTTGTGTGTCATGTTACGAGTGGTACTATACCTGTGAATCTACACTGTTGTTGTAACCAGTAGCGATATAGAACATGACGTACATTGTTGTTACCAAGTAATAACATACACGACCTCCACAGTTATTACCAGTAGCAATACGCTTTACTTACAATATTGTTGTTATCTCAAGGTAACATATACTTTATTATACACTATGAATGTATGAGACATCTGTAGTAGTTTGTGTTCTTACTGAAATCGTTGGGTAATTGTTTTCTGTCAGGTTACTAAATCAGCGACTGATGTCAGTCAGCTGAGTCCCCTTGCGGCAAATCTCTCGCATCAATATGCCGTTGTCGCCAGTGACTCTCGAGGAGCAGTGAGTGCCACTTCCAACTCAGAGGTGAGGTTGGCTTATATATGACACAATCTCATTAAATGTTTTTTAATAAATGCTTTTTTCTTACCAAAAGGTCTTTTATGTTTTATCTTTCAAAATCAAGATGTGAATTATTTGGATATTTTGACACATTATGTTGTTCAGTAATAGATTACTTTGTGTATTCAGGTATTGGTTTAGTGTTTTAATACAACTATTGAAATTTCCATGAGAAATTTATCATTTATTTCTTATAAAGCAGTGTTAAACCAGCTTTACTTATAAAGCAGTTTAACCAGTTTTACTCATAAAGCAGTGTTAAACCATCTTTACTTAAAAAGCAGTTTAACCAGTTTTACTCATAAAGCAGTTTAACCAGTTTTACTCATAAAGCAGTGTTAAACCATCTTTACTTATAAATTTAAAAACATTTTGTCATTTTAAAAAAAAGAAACAAGTTCAAGATCTATTAAACTATATTTTTAACTGTATACTATGTTCTGATGTGACATAACATTTATATGTATCTTTTAAGCATATATTTTCAAACATTTAAAGGTTTTGTACAGTTTATTTTAATATGTTTAGAAATGTTATGCTTTTTGGGATAGATTCTTATTTGATCAACCTATAAAAGATTTTTTTAAGACATCAGTAATAATATTAGAGTTCCAGGTTAGTTGTGTGTGATAAGTCTTTGTGATACATCGGTTATGTATCAACTGAAGACTATTTCAGCTTCCCTCTAGTTATGAATGTCTTTGTGTTTTTATTCACTAAACTCTTATTAAATGCTGAATTTGGACTCAAAACTAGAAGTAGCATTCCATGCTTAAAAAGTGAAATGTTTGGACTTTTATTGTTATCACAGTGTAAGTAGTTCACTCTGATAATATCTTGTGGTTTCAAACTTTACTTTCATTTAAATGTACAACTTTTATTTTATTACATGGTTGAAAAACCACAAGGGTGTGCATGTGTGTATTTTTACCAACTGATAGATAACCTCATGATTGTGTGTGTAAATATGAGGTAAACTTTCCAGCTGCAGAGGTTTTTCTGTTGTCTAATCCCACAGAAGAAACAACCAAAAGTTGTGTTTCAACAACTGAAGGCATTATAATGGTTGTTACGTTTTTTTATGTATGTAGACTGAACGCAACGGAAAGACACAGATAACAGCTTGTATAATTTATTACAATAAACTATTATATATGTGACAGATATTCAGTTTCAACCTTCAAAATTAATTACAATACAAAACAGTACTGGCCTGTGTCCAAGATAATGATCTAGAATGAAAGTCCAAAAGTCCAGATCAGAAATTCAAAATTCCAGTCTAGGATGTGAATTTGGTCCCACGAAGAAATTCCGAAGTTTGAATGGAGAAGTTCAGAAACAATTCAAGTTCTTTTTACAATGTTTTTTTATGAATGTCTCAACTTGTCCTTTTCCAAATTTTCCCATTCTCCCTTAAACAGTCCTATACGTGTTGACCTTCAGTATAACCACTAATTCGAATGAATCGTAAAGATAGACGAAATAAAATCACAGCTTTTGTAGATCTAACTCCAGTCACAAATTCAAGTTGAATAAACACACAGCAAACGTTTAAAATTTTTCAAACGAACACAACATATCTTGAATCGAATGTAAACGAATGACTGACTGATTTCTTGCATCGCCGTCTGTTTATATACTAGTAGGCCTACTCTTTTCGAACAGTCGTGTAACTTCCCAGCATTCCAGAGTAATCTAGATTCGTCTCGTACAGACACCAGGCCATTACAAATGATCGATCTACCTAATTCTAAAAATTTCTACATGAATAACTACGTGTATACATAACGCTTTATACATAACAATGGTGGCCCTTTGGTGGGGCAACTGTAACAGAGATGCCAGCCATTATGATTTGAGTGTGATCATTACGATTTGGTGTATACATTACGACTTGTTGCAACTCCCAAATTATTATATATTATATAGGTCTACACAATAAAGTGATAAATTGTTCCCCCAGGGTTTGAAAGGGGTGAAAAGAAAATTTCTAGTGAGTTACAAATAAATTTTGATAATAAATAAAAGACATAGTCCAAATAATCATGTTTGTGCTTGAAATAATAAAAAATGTTTGTATCTCCGACATCTACCAATAGTTTGAGTGCGGTGCTTCTCCATACTGAATAAGTGGAAAAACCATAGTTACATCATCAGTGCTTGTCAGCTAATCAGCACTCGCGTAGATGGGTATTTCTTATTTTCTAAGTGGCATAGAAACACCAATGTGATCATTCACAAGATGGAAAAAAAGAGGCCTTGTTCACCATATTGTCTTGTTTCTGGCAAATCTAAAAGGACTAAAACTGTGAATCAAAAATTTAGGAAAGAGTATAGTGCAAAATATCCTGTCATTACATCAAAAGTCAGTGACATTCATGCATTTTGTACAGTTTGTCACATTGATTTTTCTGTGGTGTATTGTGGGATAAACGATTGTTCCAGACATACAAAATCGGCATCTCACCAACAATAGGTTGAGGCGAAGACAAAAACGATGCAGATGACATTTATGAGTAAAAATTCAGAATATGAAACCATAAATGCAGAAGTGATGTTCACACAATTCGTCATTGTTCATAATTTACCCCTAGCTGTACCGAATCATGCAGGACATCTGTTCAGAAGAATGTTCCCAGACTCTGATATAGCAAAAAAATATGGCTGTGCTAGAACCAAAACTACAGCCATTGTACAAATGTTGGGTTGTGAAGATGACAAAATGATTTCAAGCATACTTACTAACAGTGTTTACAGTTTAGCCACAGATGGATCCACAGACGTGGATGACTCAAAACTGTATACAATGGTTGTATGATATCTTGATCCTTTGCTTGGAAAAATTGTTTGTTCTCTTTTGACAATGGTGGAATGGAAAGAAACTTCAATGGGAAAGAATATTTTTCCAGCTTTTGGACCACGAAAATTCCATGGGAAATCTGTCTTAGTTTTTCTTCAGATAGTGCCTCAGTTATGTCTGGTATAGGTAAAGGTGTGATGGACACATCTCAAGAGGACAGTCTAGCATTTACTTCATGGGCTGTGCCTGTCACCTCATGAATATCGCTGCCCAGAAAGCTTCCTGGAACTGCCCTGCCCAGTTTCTGATATATTGATAGATATCTACTAATTTTTGGACAAAAGTGCAAGCAGAAAACAACACTTCAAAGATTTTCAAGGATTGTATGACAAAGAAACAAGAAAAATTCTATAACATTTTAATACAAGATGGCTATCACTTGGGGTGTGCCTAAACAGAATTTTATACATGTGGAAGTCATTGAAGAAGTATTTTCAGTGTGAAAAGGAAAACTAGATTCAAAAGGATCTAAGTGTGCAGCTCAGTCAGGCAGCAAGACTTTAACAATCAGGATGTCCTTTCAGCCACACAGGGACACAGTGAAGACACCCTCCCAGCCACACAGGGACACAAGTCAACAGTCTCCAAAAGCAGACAAAGAAACATTTGATGTAACTCTATATATGTTTAGGCAGTCTGACCTTCAACTAAAGAAGAGACAATCAATGAAAAAAGAGAAGAAAACAAAACCTAATAGGAAGTAACTAAGAAGAGTTATGTACAGAGCAAGTTAGATAAGTTAACACTTTTTTTGGACAACAAAATAAACTTGTTATTCTGCCTTTTTCTTCAGTCTGCAATTCCTATATTTGAGCAAGTCAATTTGATATTGCAAAGAGAAGAACATTGCATACACATTATACATAGAACTCTGATTACACAAGTTAAAAATATGCTTGTCAGATACATTAAGCCAGAATATCTTGAAGGCAGCATCACTGAACTTGACTACAACAATGAATCTTTACACAAATCTGATGAGGCAGTTTATATTGGAAATGCTGCCAAGGAATACATTGTTAAATATGAAAAGGACCTGGACACTGGTCAGCTTCTACACCAGTGTCAAGAAATACTATATTGCAGCTACAAATTACATGATGAAACATCAACAAATACTGTATTGTAGCTACAAATTACATGATGAAACATCAACAAATACTATATTGTAGCTACAAATTACATGATGAAACATTTCTCTCTAAATGATGAACTTCTGATTCACACAGAGGTTGCTGATCCAAAACTGAAAGTAAGCAAAGATTTCTCTTCACAGACAGGTGTCCTGTCCTTGTCAATACACATGAGCATGACGCTACTGACAAGTTGGAAGGGCAATATTTGAACTATCAAATTGATATTTTCTCAGAAACTGTCCTTCAATTGAATGTTGACAAGTTTTGGGTTCAGCTGTCTACAGTTAAGGATGGAAATTACAACCAGAAGTAAGACATTCTGTGTAGGGTTATGCTTGGAATTCTTACAATCTTCCATTCTAATGCTGACAGTGAAAGGATATTTAGTTTAGTGACTCAAAACAAAAGCAAGTTCAGACCAAACTTGAGCACCTCAGTTTTAAGCAGTATTATAACACACAAGATGTGTATGCAGTCAAATGGACAATGTTGTTATAACTCCCAACCATCCAGAGACATTCTCATGAAAGTAAAGGCTGCAACAGCTGCAAAACTATTACAATAAGTGTCGTAAACATGATATAAACTGGTCCTTACACAAAGGCTTATTCTGCTTACTGTTTGTACATGTTCAATGCTGTTTTACCAGTATATTTGTTACTTTGAACTAAATAAAAAACGTAATTTCAAAATAATTTTTTTAATTTATTTATTAAATACACAAAACACAGTCATAAATGAGCAATTTTTATCAATAATAAATAATAATAGTTATAATAATAATATAATAACAAACAGCTTAGAGACATTGGTCAGGCCTAGTAGCTGCAAATGATAAAGGGCTCTGTCTACAATCATTACACTCAGTTATTTGAAATAGTTGGTATTTCTGCTGTAAGCTAATTGACTTACAGTGCTAAACTCTTGGGTTTGATTTCCCATGGGGGGTCTCAAAAAGACCTATAGCTTGAGAACTTATAACGCTAAAATCTGGGGTTTGAACCACTCAGTGGACACAGAATAAATAGCCAATTTTTTGGCTTTACACTCAAACAGACATCATAGACTAACAGTTCATTAGGAACAATTCAACATTTTTCTGGTGTTTTTATCCAGATATGCAGAAAATAAACCATCATAAATTTCAATATCATAAGTGTGTCAGTGGTTTGTGTTAATGACAGGTATAGTATTATATTTTGCCATAATATAACCCTAGATTTAGACATAAAAACATTGCTGTGTGATATAAACAGCTCTGTCAAGGAATATTTTATGTTAATTTCCAGATAACTTTACTGGTTATCAACAACTTGACTTATTCATAAAGAAAAGTTGGACTGAAGATTACACGTGAAAGTGTTGAAACTTGATTTTGTATAAACCTCTTGTTTTGACAAAGTGTGATGCATCTTTTATTTTATGTTACTGTACGTGGTACTGTGTACTTACCTGCTATCCTTACGAGACATTTGTTAGTGGATACGATACTTTCAAAAACAGTGTTATCAAAGAAACTTCATGCAAAACTATCTAAAACTATAAGTTTTTAATACTAGCTCCTCCCCAAAAACAGTGACTTGGCATTAGTTTTTAGGCCTTATGATGCTAAGAACCAACTTTCAATACCTATGGTAAATAGAGCACAAATAGCCCATTGTGTAGCTATGTGCTTAACTACAAACAAACTTTTGAAACTAGTTACTTCAGTTATACCTGTTTAGGCTGTTCTCTTGTATCCAACTAACTCATACACCTTAGCTTAAAGATGTTTCAGAAAAAATGAGTGTCCACTTTATTTCTCAGGGAGATGGGTTACTACATTATTTCAGTTTTATAATAATAGTATTTATTGACATATCTGCAAACTCTGTATCTCAAAATTAAGTCATATACACAGTGTTTCTCAATGGTTTTAAGTCTTATGCAATTTTTTTAATGGCTTTGTTTAAGTCTGATATACGATGCTTTCCAATGGATTTGTAGGCCTTTCTTTGTCATCAGTGATATAAGTATGCTCCCTGGAGGTCAATAGGTTCCCCAAGTCACCCAGACTTGTAACTGCAATTATAGGAAAATAAATGTAAGGGGCTCAATTATTTGTTACGTGAGGGATGGGCACCTTTTGTAGCTGTGCCACTTTTTACCATATGCCGTTCTTTCTAAAATGTTATGTACCTTTGTTACTGAAATGTCGTCACGTACCTTTGTTACTGAAGTGTCGTCACTTACCTGTATTACTGAAGTGTCGTCACGTACCTGTGTTACTGAAGTGTCGTCACGTACCTGTGTTACTGAAGTGTCGTCACGTACCTGTGTTACTGAAATGTCGTCACATACTTCTGTTACCGAAATGTCGTCACGCACCTTTGTTACTAAAATATATTTTATTTTCCTCTCTATATTTTTATTTGTCTACTCTTAACTGCAATGCTTTTCTTTATTACCCATGTTATTAAACTTTCTGTCAATATTCGAAGTGAGAAGGTTCTACTGTTATACCTTTTTCGTCAGATATTAAATTTGAAATAACTTTTCTGTTATCTTTATTGATGTTATGCAAAAATTCTATTATTTTGCTATCACCAAGCATCTTGTTTGTATTACACTGGTTTACAAAGAAATTGAGGCAAGCACAAGAATAGCTGTTTTAACCTACTTTGGGGGTGCTGAATTCAGATTTGAAATCCGTTTTTACTCATCACTTCTAGTTTTTTAGATATGCATACTGTAAATTTTGTACACATACATAAAGGCGTATATGCATTCAGGGTTAATTTCTAATATTGTGTGACTTATGTCTTCTTTTTTAGTTATTATGCAATAAATGCAAATAAATCAGATGAAGAAATGCCTCCAAGGGAAGATTCTGCCAAGTTAATCTCTTCCGAAGATATTGACTTTTCTTATTCAGGAACAAGTGGCAACGAGCCACACTGGATCACGCAAGAAGACCTGAATGACCTTGCTCGTGATTTGTATCTGTCAAAACAGCAGTCAGAGCTCTTGGCTTCTCGGCTTAAACAGTGGAACCTAGTCCAGGAAGATGTAAGGATCACCAATTTCAGGAATCAGAACAAAGACCTTGCTTCATTTTTCGACATGGAAAACAAGTTGTGTTACTGCACAAATGTACCTGGCTTGATCACTTTCCTTGGTTTGCCACATAATCCTTCAGACTGGCATCTTTTCATAGACTCTTCCAAGCAAAGTCTCAAGGGAATAAATATCCCAGCATTCCCACTGCACACTCTGTCCATCTAAAGGAGTCCTATGACAATATGGTGCTTCTTTTAGAAGCTGTTAAGTACAACCAGTACCAGTGGAGTCTGTGTGGGGACCTCAAGGTCATTGATCTTCTTATGGGTATGCAAGCGGGCTTCACAAAGTACTGTTGCTTTCTCTGTCTCTGGGATAGTCGAGCTGTATTCCAGCATTACAAGCAGAAAGACTGGGAGTCTAGAAGCACTTTCGTTCCTGGCAAACACAGCGTCAAGGAGAATCCTCTGGTTGACATGAAGAAGGTGCTTCTTCCTCCTCTTCACATCAAGCTTGGTTTGATGAAGAATTTCGTGAAGGCCATGGACAAAAATGGTGCTGCCTTCCAACACTTGTCTACTGTGTTCCCAGGTCTCAGTGCTGCTAAGCTCAAAGAGGGCATCTTTGTCGGACCTCAAATCCGAGAAGTGCTGAAGGATACTGATTTTGAGGAGCTTCTTACCTTAAAGGAACTGAGAGCATGGGAAGCAATTAAGTCAGTCTGTAGAGACTTCCTTGGTAACACACGCGTACCAAATTACCAAGCCTGTATTGAGAAGTTGCTAAAGACTTATGAGGATATGGGATGCCGAATGTCACTCAAAATTCATTTTCTCCATTCCCACCTCAACTTCTTCCCTCCAAACCTTGGAGCAGTGAGTGATGAGCATGGAGAAAGATTCCACCAAGATATTACGAAGATGGAGAGCAACTACCAAGGCAAGTGGAACCCCAGCATGATGAGAGACTTCTGCGGGATGCTCTAGCGTTACATCCCGGAGGCAAAATACACCAGATCATCTAAGAAAACACACTTCTAACTGTCTGCGGTACTATGAACTGTGTACATTGTGTCGTCCAAGTATATTTATTCCGTCAATGTTCTTTATCTATCCTGTTTTATCTGTAATAAGCTGCTGCAACTGTTGAAATAAGCATGTATATACTCTGTATATACTAAAATGAGACTATTTAAAAGCCTGAAAACTAGAGGTGATAGAGCAAAACTGTTTATAACTTTGAATTCAGCACACCCAAATTAGTAAAAAACACCTCAGACAAAAAATATTTTTTTGTAAACCAGTGTTATTTATTTCAGGTTTTTCTGTCACTGTTGGTTGTAACTGTTCTTCACAACCTATTAAAAGCTTCAGCAAAGGGAGTAAGAAAGGTTGCCAAAACATGTATTTAAATTTTAAAAATTTCTGGAAGTTTGTTGGTTTGTATCTTTACATTGGCTTTAAAAATAAAAAATAAATTAACCAAATGATTCTAAAGTGTAATATTTTTATGGGTCTTCCAGGTTGCTAGTCGAATCCGGACTGCTGTGCAGGGCCTCGGGTCAGCTTGTATAGAGTTGACTAAATCTGCAGGCGATTGTCAAAGTAACCCTGACGTCTTCTGTCAGAGAGAGGTGTCTAGAAGTGCAAAAAGTGTTTCTGAAAAAGTAGGTCAATCAGTTCAACACAGTTTGAAATGTTTTATTGCAGATATGGGAAGGATATCGTGAGTTCAATATGGAAATGTTTTAATAAAATGCAGATCTTGAACTGTCTTACAAATTACATTTTAATTAAATGAAAATTTCAGTTTTATTTGGTTACTTACAACACTTTGCTAGAACTCGTCTGTTTCTGCAGTTATTTTTAATGTTGTGAACATTATATTTCATCCGAACATTACATAGATTGACATTGCAGAAATGTGTGACATCAAATAACCACAATAGGAAACAGTCGTGCTAAATGTGCTTCTTCAGGATTTAGGGCAGTTGACTAATTTCTCCAATGTTAAACTTAAATGACAATTTCAGTTACATTCACACAGTTATTGCTCAGTTAGGCACAAAAATGTAACTTATTTGAAGTTAGTTAGCTGAGGGAAGTCAACACAATTTCTAAATGAAACTGTGATGATGTATTTTGTGTAGCAGTTTAGTCATTCAGGATATTTTTATCAATGTATTCAATTTTTAAATTTATTTCCAGTTTTTGTTCAATGAGCATCATCTCGTTGGCATTTTAAGATTAAAATAGATGTGTTTGTTATTTAATTGAATATATGTTTTATTTTTAGAGATTTCAAAGCTAAGCTTCAGGTAACATTAGGCATGGTCATGTTGAATGACAAGTCTTATAAGAACACTTTATTTTAACATTAGACATGGTCATGTTAAGTGACAAGTTTTATTAGAACGCCTTAATGTATGTGACATTAGACATGGTCATGTTAAGTGACAAGTTTTATTAGAACGCCTTAATGTATGTGACAGTAGCATGGTCATGTTAAGTGACAAGGTTTAGTAGAACATCTTAATGTGACATTAGACATGGTCATGTTAAGTGACAAGGTTTAGTAGAACATCTTAATGTGACAGTAGCATGGTCATGTTAAGTGACAAGGTTTAGTAGAACCTATTAATGTGACATTAGGCATGGTCATGTTAAGTGACAAGTTTTAGTAGAACCTATTAATGTGACATTAGGCATGGTCATGTTAAGTGACAAGGTTTAGTAGAACCTATTAATGTGACATTAGGCATGGTCATGTTAAGTGACAAGTTTTAGTAGAACATCTTAATGTGACAGTAGCATGGTCATGTTAAGTGACAAGGTTTAGTAGAACCTATTAATGTGACATTAGGCATGGTCGTGTTAAGTGACAAGTTTCAGTAGAACATCTTAATGTGACATTAGACATGGTCATGTTAAGTGACAAGTTTTAGTAGAACCTGTTAATGTGACATTAGACATGGTCATGTTAAGTGACAAGTTTTAGTAGAACATCTTAATGTGACATTAGACATGGTCATGTTAAGTGACAAGTTTTAGTAGAACATCTTAATGTGACAGTAGCACGGTCATGTTAAGTGACAAGGTTTAGTAGAACCTATTAATGTGACATTAGGCATGGTCGTGTTAAGTGACAAGTTTTATTAGAACATCTTAATGTGACATTAGACATGGTCATGTTAAGTGACAAGTTTTAGTAGAACATCTTAATGTGACAGTAAGCATGGTCATGTTAAGTGACAAGGTTTAGTAGAACCTATTAATGTGACATTAGACATGGTCATGTTAAGTGACAAGTTTTATTAGAACGCCTTAATGTATGTGACAGTAGCATGGTCATGTTAAGTGACAAGGTTTAGTAGAACATCTTAATGTGACATTAGACATGGTCATGTTAAGTGACAAGTTTTAGTAGAACATCTTAATGTGACATTAGACATGGTCATGTTAAGTGACAAGTTTTAGTAGAACATCTTAATGTGACAGTAGCATGGTCATGTTAAGTGACAAGTTTTAGTAGAACCTATTAATGTGACATTAGGCATGGTCATGTTAAGTGACAAGTTTTAGTAGAACCTATTAATGTGACATTAGGCATGGTCATGTTAAGTGACAAGGTTTAGTAGAACCTATTAATGTGACAGTAGCATGGTCATGTTAAGTGACAAGGTTTAGTAGAACCTATTAATGTGACATTAGGCATGGTCGTGTTAAGTGACAAGTTTTAGTAGAACATCTTAATGTGACATTAGACATGGTCATGTTAAGTGACAAGTTTTAGTAGAACATCTTAATGTGACATTAGACATGGTCATGTTAAGTGACAAGTTTTAGTAGAACATCTTAATGTGACAGTAAGCATGGTCATGTTAAGTGACAAGGTTTAGTAGAACCTATTAATGTGACATTAGGCATGGTCATGTTAAGTGACAAGTTTTAGTAGAACATCTTAATGTGACATTAGACATGGTCATGTTAAGTGACAAGTTTTAGTAGAAACCTGTTAATGTGACATTAGACATGGTCATGTTAAGTGACAAGTTTTAGTAGAACATCTTAATGTGACATTAGACATGGTCATGTTAAGTGACAATTTTAGTAGAACATCTTAATGTAACAGTAAGCATCGTCATGTTAAGTGACAAGGTTTAGTAGAACCTATTAATGTGACATTAGGCATGGTCATGTTAAGTGACAAGTTTTAGTAGAACATCTTAATGTGACAGTAAGCATGGTCATGTTAAGTGACAAGGTTTAGTAGAACCTATTAATGTGACATTAGGCATGGTCATGTTAAGTGACAAGTTTTAGTAGAACATCTTAATGTGACATTAGGCATGGTCATGTTAAGTGACAAGTTTTAGTAGAACATCTTAATGTGACATTAGACATGGTCATGTTAAGTGACAAGTTTTAGTAGAACATCTTAATGTGACAGTAAGCATGGTCATGTTAAGTGACAAGGTTTAGTAGAACCTATTAATGTGACATTAGGCATGGTCATGTTAAGTGACAAGTTTTAGTAGAACATCTTAATGTGACATTAGACATGGTCATGTTAAGTGACAAGTTTTAGTAGAACCTGTTAATGTGACATTAGACATGGTCATGTTAAGTGACAAGTTTTAGTAGAACATCTTAATGTGACATTAGACATGGTCATGTTAAGTGACAATTTTAGTAGAACATCTTAATGTAACAGTAAGCATCGTCATGTTAAGTGACAAGGTTTAGTAGAACCTATTAATGTGACATTAGGCATGGTCATGTTAAGTGACAAGTTTTAGTAGAACATCTTAATGTGACAGTAAGCATGGTCATGTTAAGTGACAAGGTTTAGTAGAACCTATTAATGTGACATTAGGCATGGTCATGTTAAGTGACAAGTTTTAGTAGAACATCTTAATGTGACATTAGACATGGTCATGTTAAGTGACAAGTTTTAGTAGAACATCTTAATGTGACATTAGACATGGTCATGTTAAGTGACAAGTTTTAGTAGAACATCTTAATGTGACATTAGACATGGTCATGTTAAGTGACAAGTTTTAGTAGAACATCTTAATGTGACAGTAAGCATGGTCATGTTAAGTGACAAGGTTTAGTAGAACCTATTAATGTGACATTAGGCATGGTCATGTTAAGTGACAAGTTTTAGTAGAACATCTTAATGTGACAGTAAGCATGGTCATGTTAAGTGACAAGGTTTAGTAGAACCTATTAATGTGACATTAGGCATGGTCATGTTAAGTGACAAGTTTTAGTAGAACATCTTAATGTGACAGTAGCATGGTCATGTTAAGTGACAAGGTTTAGTAGAACCTATTAATGTGACAGTAGCATGGTCATGTTAAGTGACAAGGTTTAGTAGAACCTATTAATGTGACATTAGGCATGGTCTTGTTAAGTGACAAGTTTTATTAAGACACCTTAATGCTTTGTTTGTTTGTTTGTTTTGGAATTTTGCACAAAGCTATTCGACGGCTATCTGTGCTGGCCGTCCCTAATTTAGCAATGTAAGACTATAGGGAAGGCAGCTAGTCATCACCACCAACTGCCAACTCTTGGGCTACTTTTTTACCAACGAGTAGTGGGATTGACCATCACATTATAAGGCCCCACGGCTAGGAGGGTGAGCATGTTTGACGCGACTTTCCCACGAACCCGCGACCCTCAGATTACGAAGCTCACACCTTAACGAGCTAAGTCATGCCAGGCCTCACCTTAATGCATGTGACATTAGGCATGGTTATATTTAGTGATAAGTTTGAGCAGAACACCTGTTCATCAAACAAAATCAGAAACCAGAAAAGTAGTCTTGTATATTAAAGGCCAGGCATGATCTTGTAGTTAGGACACATGACCCGCAGTTTGAGGATTGTGGGTTTGAATCCCTTTATCAAAAAATGATTCCTCTTTTATCTGTTTCTGGTATTATGATGTTTCAGTCGATCCAACTATTCATTGATGAAAGAGTTGATAGTCGGTGGTAATAACTAACTGCCTTCCTTCTGTTCAAGAACTAATAAATTAGAGTCAGGTAGTGCAGACAGACCTCGAGTAGCTTTGTGTTAAATTGAAAACTATAAATTATTTTAAATTGGCATGATTGTTTCCCACAAATTTTAAATTTACAAACATTGTATGTTAGTATGTATGTGTTATTTTAACAACTTTTTCAGAATTTTCTTTTTAGTATATTCTGCATGAGAAAATGAGAGTTCCACCTGAGAACTTGACAAGAAGGAACATAGAATTGTATTCAGAGAAACATAAATGACTAAACTAAAATAGAGTAATATTTCTTTCTGATTGTACTTCAGACATAGAAATAATGAAATAGAATTACATTCCTTTACAAAAGTTTATTATTGTTTATTTAATCGACATAATATGTTCATTTTGTTGTAACTGGAACGAGCATTTTTGATCAGTAGGGTCAACTTAGTTGATGAAATTCCTTGAGAATCTAGAAATGTAATATTTTGATCTCTGTACTGTCTTTGTTTTTAACTGTTAGTCAAAACAAACCTTCTTATGTGGTTTTAGATACTGTTTTGTTTTTTTTATGCTCTGTAGAAATGTCCGTGAATTCCGAGCAAGGAAGTTCGAATCATGAAAAGTGTGTGTTCTCTACAATGTATAGGAATTCATCATGCAGCATACATTTATTGAAAATATGTTTTGATGAAATAACTCAGTATTAATTTTTGCTGTTTATTTCCCGTTATCCTTGGAAATTAAAGAGTGTTTCAGTCTGACAAGAACTGCTTATGTTTGCCACTTATCTACCTACCTCTTTGTTTAGTGTTTGATAACTGTCACTAAAAGAATCATTACAGCTAGTGGACATTATTTTTGACTATTAATATGATCTGTACTGTTAAGTATGGAGACCTCTGACTCAGTGAGAGACCAGTTTTTATCTTCTCCAGGTATCTTTTGTGTTAGCTGCTCTTCAGGCTGGCTCCAGAGGAACGCAAGCTTGTATTAATGCAGCCAGCACTGTTAGTGGAATCATTGGAGACCTGGATACCACCATCATGTTTGTTACAGCTGGAACTTTACATTCAGAAAATGAAGAAGAGTGCTTCTCTGATCATAGGTTTGTTTTGAATTCTGTTTAGTATTACTAACAGTATTATAAACAATAACATTTCATAGAATTAAAGTATTTTTGTCTGTGTGTATGAGATATTGTAATTCTTTAATAGGTACTGGTTTCCTTATATCACGATAAATTTTATGTGTAACACAACCATTCTAGATGTTAATGTATTGTATTTAAACTTGTGTAAAGTGTTGAAAACCACTATTATTCCTGTTTTGTGTACCTAAAATATGTCTAAAACATGAGTTGATTAGCTTTATTTCACCTGTGAGATTTGATAAATATACTTAGTGTTTGTTAAAGAATATTTTTAATAGGCCCTTAGTGGCTTATCAATATGTCTGCAGGCTCACACCACAAAAACAAACACCATGTTTTCATACTCTTGGTGGGTACATCATTGACAGCCCATTGTGTAGCTTTGTGCTTGGTAACAAACAAATAATTTTTTACTCATAGTGAGAATCACCAAATATATAAAATAAAAGTAACAGGTTGCTTGTTATTAATTATTATTTCCTCGACACATTATTGAATGAAGGACATTTCTCTGTTTAGAGAAAATATTCTCAAAACCGCAAAGGCTCTGGTTGAAGATACGAAAACTCTAGTCGCTGGGGCAGCATCTAGCCAAGAACAGTTGGCCATTGCTGCTCAGAATTCTGTTGCGACTATTGTACAACTCTCTGAAGTCGTCAAACGTGGAGCAGCATCTCTAGGACCAAACAATTCTGAAGCCCAAGTAGGTCGTGTATTTTGTTAAGACTTGAAGTTTGATGTGTGGTTTTCAAATCGTGAATGAATAATACCAGTGTTTTTCTGTTTTTTAAAAAGTAAATATCATGTTGAAAATCAGAATCGTGGAAATTTTAAAAATCATCTTGAGTCTTAAACATCATTTAGGTAGCTCCGTACTTTTCAAGTTTATACGTTACTTCTAAGAATGCTTGTTTACTTCTGCAAAAAGGTATAAGAACATAAAATCAATAATTATTGAACCTTTTAAGTGTATATTATAAAGTAGGATCAAACAAAATGTAAAACAAACAAAACATTATCAGTATTTTGATTATAGTGTTTAAATATGATATATAAATTTGGTATCTTTTTTTTTCTTTTACCACAGGTTTTGCTTATTAATGCTGTGAAAGATGTTGCCAGTGCTCTCGGTTTTCTTATCCAAGCAACTAAGGCTGCTTCAGGCAAAAGTGTCAATGACCCTGCCATGTTCCATCTGAAAGACTCGGCCAAGGTAGATAAATTGTTTTCTTACTTTTAGATGTGTGCTAACAGAGATCAGGGATTTGTTTCATTAAAATCTTACAAATAAAAACTTCTTTATTTGAAGATTATTTAATTTTATATGTTAAATTTTGGTTCTACATCTGGTGAGAGAATCATTTTTTTACATAAAGTAGTCTCAAGTTTAGTACTTGTATGCAGCATTGCTTGTTAGCACGTAAACAAGTCTTTTCCAAAATAAATGTTTCCGTGCTATACTTGGATGTATTGAAAAGAAAAGTAGTAAATGTTTTGTGTGTTTGTTATTCACCAGAACTTCATAAAAGTAGATAAATACACGTCATATGTAAAGTGAAGTACGTGGTTTATGTTAGTCTCGTGTGTTCACCCGTAGCTCCAGAAAATGTATCGTTATTTCTTTTACTTGCTTATTCACAGTCCGTATTGCTTCCAATAAATTTTTCAGTTCATCATTATGGTCTTCTTCCATTTAATTCTGGAAGTTTGGTAGCTTGTTACAAATTAAATTGCCACTAGAGAATTTCTAATTCACATTTTCTCTTTAGTTTACAGAGTACAGCTTTCCAGCAGTCTCCCTGTGTTCCAGGCTCTTTTGAACCTGGCCCGGCATGGCCAAGCATGTAAGGCGCATGACTCGTAATCCGAGGGTCGCAGCTTCGCGCCTACACGCTGCCAAACATGCTCGCCCTCCCATCCGTGGGGGCATTATAATGTGTCAGTCAATCCCATTTTTTGTTGGTAAAAGAGTAGCCCAAGAGTTGGCGGAGGATGGTGATGACAAGCTGCCTTCCATCTAGTCTTTCACTGCTAAATTAGGGATGGCTAGTACAGATAGCCCTCGAGTAGCTTTGTGCAAAATTCTAAAACAAACAAACAAACTTTTGAATCTTTACGAATATGACTGATTGTCTAAAAAAAAAAGTTTATCTGTGAACAATTTTAGTTTTCTAAATAGATTGTCTTGGAAAACTTAGAATTTTTTATGAAGCTTTGCCTTTATTTTCTCTATTCTTTGCAATCAATGAAATAGATTTAGTCCATTCCTGAAGTTAAGTTTGTTTTCACTTGTTCTAGTTATTTACTTTTTACCAATATATATATATATATGTACATTTTAGTCTATATTTTAACTGAGCTTTACCAACAATACCTCTGTTGTATCTCTTATAAAAGTAAAATGCCGAAAAAAATATTGTTAAGCCTAATCTATAATTCAGTTTACCACCTGTCACTTACTTATTGGACTGTTTTAAACAGTTGATGGCTGGATAATTTAAAAATATAAATAAGTACTGTCAGTGTTGTACATTTTTGAAATTCCTACTTATATACAGTTACACTGTGTGAGTAAAAGACATTTTAAAGAATCATGCATATGTATGTGATATTCAATCCCTTAAACATAATTCAAGTATTTTTCTTTGTTATACTTTAGTGTAAAGGAATAAATATGTTTTGGCTGTTTGGTTTTTGTAACTTCACCTTACTGGTAATGATAACAAATATATTCTGGCTGTTAAGTTTTTGTAACTTCATCCCATTGGTTGTAGTATTAATAGGTGTTATGTTCTGTCTGTTAGGTTTCTTTAAATTTTCCCCACTGGTAATGGTAACAATATTGTGTTTTGGCTGTTAAATTTTTATAACTTCTCCCTATAGGTAATGGGAACAAATGTTGTGTTATTGCTGTTACCTTTTTGTAACTTCTTCTCCCCTCAGGTAATGGTAACAAATGTGACGTCTTTACTGAAGACAGTTAAGTCAGTAGAAGATGAACACACTCGAGGAACCAGAGCATTGGAATCAACCATTGAAATAATTGGCCAAGAAATCAGAGTACGTGATGCTGTACTATTTATTATTTTCACGATTAATTGCAATTAATTAAACCATCTATTGTTCAAAATTAATTGCGTATTTGTTTCTTATTTTCAATGTGATTTTTATGGTGGGTAGTTTGTGGTTTGCTCATAAACAACCCATTTCAAATTAATTTTTACTATATGCATTTTTCCTAGATAATAAAGAGGTTGTTTTTTATAATTTGCATTGTGTGTGTTTTATGAAACTGTTCCATTTCTTTTTTACTTTTAAATAATAAGCAATGGTGAATGAAAACAATTCTATTCATGTGTAATAAAATTTGTTGTTTGTTTTCCCTCTTCATACTTGTCACAACGACTGATTGTTCGTTGCACATAATTTAATTTCTACAACTACAATATTTTCAAATTTCTTGATTCTTCTAAAAGTAAAAACTTACATATAATGTTTTTAAAGCATTTGATTTTCAGGCTGTGAAGAGACGTATTTAGTTTTTGTGTTTGCAGTACTTGTTTTGCAGACTTTAAGCTACTTAGAAAAGAAAGAAATAATGCTGAAAATACTGTCAACTACTGTATCATTTGTATGAAAGTTATGCAGTTCTGTTGTGGGAAAGAGATATTTTTTAATATGTTTGTACTAATTTAATTTTTTACTACATATATATTGATTTTATATGTTACCAGCAACAACAATAAGTGTAAATAAATTAATATCGTATGTTAAAATATATGTAATACATTATTGTCTGATGAAGATCCCAGTAGAGGGCTGAAAGTTGCAACTAAAATGAGTCTTTGAATAAGTTTACTCAGTAAATATTTAAATTCAGCACCATATTCTGTAGTTGTTACCAGGATAAACTGATAGGTACTAATATGAAATGAAAGTGTGTATGTATATGGTATCCAATGTTATCAGGATATACTGATAGGTACAAATGTGAAATGAAAGTGTGTATGTATATGGTATCCAATGTATGTTGTTGGATGATGATAATGAAACTCTATTAAACTTTAAAAAATGGAATAGTTTCAGAAGAATGTAGTCATTTCTTGTAACATTTCATTATTTTTAGCAAATAATATATTTTATATAACTGATGTAAAACCTATAACCTTTGCTGAATTATAATATTAGAAACTAATATTGTTTAAGTTACAGTAAAAAGTGTATCATTATGAGCTGACAAATTTCCTAGTCTTAAATGAAAAGACAACTTTGATGTACTTTCCTTTCTTGTTCTACAAAAGAAGGGAACTTTTAACAATCTTCTATTCACGAAGTAAGTCTGTTTGTTGCATTTTTAATTCTAGTTACTTCTTTTAATGGGTTATAAAAACTCTTTATGAACATTATTTTCAAATCTTGACTTGAACTTGCAGACTTACGATGTGCCGAATGTTCCCACTAAAAAAGCCACTCCCGAAGAACTTGTTCGAGTTACCAAACCTGTTACGCTGGCAACAGCGAAGGCAGTTGCTGCAGGAAATAGTGGGAAACAGGATGAAGTAATTGTTGCTGCAAATATGGGAAGAAAGGCTCTGTTTGATCTGTTGATAGTATCGAAGGTGTGTTGTAGTAGGAACAAAATGTGTAGAGATCTATGATACATCATATGGTGTATGTTAATGTGTAGAGATCTATGATACATCATATGGTGTATGTTAATGTGTAGAGATCTATGATACATCATATGGTGTATGTTAATGTGTAGAGATCTATGATACATCATATGGTGTATGTTAATGTGTACAGATCTATGATACATCATATGGTGTATGTTAATGTGTACAGATCTATGATACATCATATGGTGTATGTTAATGTGTACAGATCTATGATACGTCATATGGTGTATGTTAATGTGTAGATATCTATGATACATCATATGGTGTATGTTAATGTGTAGAAGAAATCTGTGAAACATCATATGGTGTATGTTAATGTGTAGAAGAAATCTGTGAAACATCATATGGTGTATGTTAATGTGTAGAAGAAATCTGTGATACATCATATGGTTTATGGTGATGTGTAAAAGAAATTTGTGATACATCGTATAGCTTGTGTTAATGTGTAGAGATCTGTAATATATCATGTGGCTTGTGTTAATGTGTAGAGATGTTATAATACTTTATGTGGCTTATGTTTGGTCAGACTATTCATTCTTCTTACTATGAGTAATAGTAAATTTACAATCTTTGGTCTTTTTAGCACAGAAAATTGAATAAAAGTAAGAAATTGTCAGCAACATGTTTTATTGTAATTTGTCTTATTATAGTCAGGTTATTTTTATGTGCAAAAATTCTCAACAAGTGGGTTTCTCGACATCACTGATGGTCAGGTTATTGTTATTTTGTCTTACAGATGGCAGCTTACACAGCAGAAAGTCAAGATGTCAGAATACAAATCATAGAATCAAGCCGTAACTGTGCTCTAAATTACAGAGAACTGTTGATGTCAGTTCATAATGTTAGTATTTTGTTTATTGTCACTGTTTACTTAACATATTTCTTATTAAACTTTGTTAATAATATATTCTCAGTGTTTATAAAAATTACATTTTACATTTTTTCAGTTTATATATGTATATATATATATTTTAAGTATTACTGGTCTCAAATAGAAATTAACGAGTGATATGTACACTTAAACTCACCCTTATTCTGTGTAAATATATTTCTTAATTCTTGGTTACAGTTTCACTATAACCTATTAGCGTTTTTACTAATTGAAAGACAAGTCAGACTGTAGTTATTATAAAAGCTTCTGGTCAAAAGTAAGTTAACAGTAGATCTCAGAACAAAAAAATTATAAAAGTTTAACAGAAATTATTTGAGACATAATTATGTTTAACAATCTCACTAAGAGTATCTGATGTCATTAATCGATATACCACAGAACAAAACCCAAAAATGATTAGAGCACGTCAGTTGTGACAGATATTTCAGTTCAAAGAATTAATTAAACATTATTTGGATAATTTTTTCATGCTAACATTATTCAAAGTAAAGTTAACCAGGGTGTGAAGTTTGAAACACTTGGGTCAGTTGTTTGTACTTTAATGAATAAGCTAGTTGACGAGTAAAAGTGACAAACTTGGTGCTACATTGTCCGAAATAAAATAGCACCAGAAAGCTCATTAGGAGATAGAATATCACGATTTTATCAAGGAATTTCATGAGCATAACCCGACTTTTTTTTCCTTCATTGTACTTCAGCCATGGGTGACCACTTTGCCAAGTATATTCTTTTACATTTGTTTTAATTATATTTAAGTTGGCCTTTCTTTCTAAAGAATTTGTGCCCACCGTATAATGATCATTTGTCTTTGATACAAAGCCTCCGATAAATGCTTATATGTGAATTTTTTTTTACACATAAATGAAAGACACTACCAATACAGTATTGTATATGAACTGAAAATATATAATCATAAATGTTATAACATTCGCATATGGTATTTTGCACCTGTAAATTAAAATAATAAAGCACTGCATTTTATTGTAACACTCGCTTATTAATGAAGACCCTTCATTGATGAAAGGAAGACTTATGGTGATGATGAATGTAGATATGAAGACTGAGGTGTCAGTTAAAGTCTCCAGTGAAACAGACGTAGATGTTGATGTGACTGGATGAAAAGGCATTACGTTGGTTGACTTTAGCTTCACAGAGTTGGTAACTTTGGACTGTTTGGCTTTTATCCACACATCTTTCAAAATTTCTCTGTAGGGTGCTAGAACATCATTAAGCCTTCTTTTAAATTTAATGATTTTCCATTTTGGAATCCAAATTTACAGCTCATCTGCCTTCCATAGGAAATTGGACACAACCTTTGCTATGAAGATGACTTCATCAGGTTCTTGGTCTTCATCACTGTCAGCAATTCAACTTCTTCATTGTTGGTTCTTACTAATGAGATTTTTAACCACCGACTGAACCCTCATATTACTGAACCCCTCACCTGTGATGTCCTCACCAAGTTTCACAGTACTGACAAGTTCCTTTTCAACCATTGGAAAACCCTTAAAATAGTTAACTTCAAGCTAAAGATTATGCTAGAATGCATGTATTGTGAGGTCGTTCACCTCATTCCATGACATTTTTGTGATATTGATACAGTCCTTAATGTTATATACTTTTCAAAACTTGATTCGTTTTTTGAAAACACTGGAGTAAGCAGTCTGTAGTTAGTAGACTTATGATTATGTTGATGATTGATTATGTTTGGAACCATACAGCTGACCCAGCTTCATCATGTAGATTATGGCTGGAACCATGCAGCTGACCCAGGTTCATCATGTAGATTATGGTTAGAACCATACAGCTGACCCAGGTTCATCATGTAGAGTATGGTTAGAACCATACAGCTGACCCAGATTCATCTTGTAGATTATGGCTGGAACCATACAGCTGACCCAGGTTCATCTTGTAGATTATGGCTGGAATCATACAGCTGACCCAGGTTCATCTTGTAGATTATGGCTGGAACCACACAGCTGACCCAGGTTCATCATGTAGATTATGGTTAGAACCACACAGCTGACCCAGGTTCATCATGTAGATTATGGTTAGAACCATACAGCTGACCCAGGTTCATCATGTAGAGTATGGTTAGAACCATACAGCTGACCCAGGTTCATCATGTAGAGTATGGTTAGAACCATACAGCTGACCCAGATTCATCTTGTAGATTATGGCTGGAACCATACAGCTGACCCAGGTTCATCATGTAGATTATGGTTAGAACCATACAGCTGACCCAGGTTCATCATGTAGATTATGGTTAGAACCACACAGCTGACCCAGGTTCATCATGTAGATTATGGTTAGAACCACACAGCTGACCCAGGTTCATCATGTAGATTCACATTATGTAGATTGAACTGTTGACCAACCTTACTTGCCTGAAATTCACTGGCATTTGGAGTAGTTCCACTTCAGTGAAGACTGTCCATTCTTACTAACTGTCACATACAGTACAGCTGTGATGATACCAACAACAGATTCCTTCTTTGTTCACTGATCCAGATATACAGTAATTTCTACAGTTTTTACATGAATGGATTCATCCAAGACACTTGAGAAACCTCAGCAAATGTAAGGGCAGACAACACTTGCACAGATTTGCACTCCCCCAAATTGTTCATTTGGAAGACTTATTCACCCTACTTTCCCAACCTATGCATATTACCCTCATCCTATTTCGTAACTTATCAAGGACACGAATGTTCTCGGCTATTGTCGGAACTTTGAGGCTTTTCTTTTTATCTCACCAATACTTGGAGATGATTTATGTTTCATTTCCATTATTCTATAAAAAGCAGTAATAATGGCAAACGTCAGTTGACAACATGACACTGAACTTAGACTGATCACCTAGTCACTTGGCAAGCTGGTTGTTGTTTATTTGTATCCTTATGGATATCCTTTATGTCACATCACAAAGTTTTACTGCCTGACGTTCAAACTTTTATGAAAGTACTTTATGTTTTACTAACTGGTATAGCATAAAGTCTGAGCAGATAATCCATGCTGTAATAGTATATAACTTTTCAGTTCTTAATTCTGTAATGCAATATTTAAAATAATCCTTAATTTCTCACAGTTTTACACACATTACACATTTTCTCTGGATATTTCCTGTTCTCAATTCAGAGGCATAACTAGGGTTTTCAGCACCCGGGGACAAAGTCAGTTTTTGTGCCCCCTGGTGACAAAATGTAAGCAAAATTGCTAATTATGTAACATCAATTTGGCACCCCTCCATTGCTGCACCTAGGGACAGATGTACCCTCTGCTTCCCCTAGCTACACCACTGTCTCTATTGTATCCACCTCCAGTCCCTCAAGTTACAATAAAAGGTAAATTGCTCACTATAAAATCGTAATTGTTCAGACAAACCATCATTTTTATAGCCTTCAATTTTGTTTGGTTAAAACACTATTAAATAGAAAATCAGACTCATCTTTCCACATTCTCTCTTTCAGTATATGTTACAAGTTCTCCATTATGTTGAATTATATGTCATCTACAACAAATAGAAAATCGTGTTTGCATGTGTTAAATAATGTATTATATTACATTGTGTTCTGAACAGATGTCAGTTCCACCTATAATACACAACGTATTCCCTTGGAAATAGTAACATCTAGTTTGAATGAATTTGCAATGGCTCTTTTCACATATTAAGAAATCTAGAATAGTTTTGAAAGTTGGTGGAAATTTCCTATGTTTCGCTTGTTGTTAGTCTATGTTCTTCAGTACATTATTTAATTATAATTACAAACTGTATTTGTAACAATAACAATTCAGCTCCACCAAGTTATGACTTACAGAAACAAAAGCATGATAAGCACATATCTGTCTGGAAAATTATTCGGATGTTTTAGCACAATCTTCTAAAACAAGCATGACCCAACTATAAACACATGAAAACTGGTTTCTTGTCCATAATGATGTAACTTTAATTTGACATCAGGATTCAGTGGCACTTAACTGTTATGTCGTTACAACCAGTCGATTGTGTTTTTGGTAAGATATTAATTAACAGAGTTCCACCATCCTAGCTATTCAAAAAACATTTAAATCACATTAAAGGTTATTTGTGATAAGTTATTTTAAATAATTGTCTGAAGTACCTTGTAATTAAGAAATATAAATAAATAGATAACACAGTTCTTGTTTTTTAATTAGGTAATTCAGAGACCGAGTCAAGAAGGTAAACAACAGTTGATCAGTATATCAAGAAATATTGCCCACTGTATTTCTGAAGTTGTGTGTGGAGCCGAAACCCTGAAAGGTTGGTTGTTACATGAGGGGTGACACTCGCTATGAAAGTGTTTTTAAAATTCTGTTTTTAGCTTCTTGTGTGTTGACTGTTAACATGAGAATATAAACAAGTTCATGCAAAATGTATGACTTGTATAAATATATATCTTGCTACACCAAGTAAAACCAGAATACATATCTTTATTTTTCTGAAAATTTCAAAGTTGTTTCTTTAATTAGAACCATGAAAATATTTTTGCGTTTTAGTCATTCCATTGTTTCTTCAGTTGTTTATTTTATGTTTTATGAGTTGTAACAAGTTACACTTTTTTTCAAAATAAATCAGATTATATTGTAGTTGTGTTTTCTTCTAATCTGTCTTAACGTCAGTGACAACAAATATTTTTTAATCTTTGATTTGGATGAACACTGGTAAGATGTAGATAAGCAACGGGAATTATGTGAGAGAAATTCAGATTGAAGTATTTTCTGGTTGTCAACAGAATGCCTTTGTTTTTTTTCGCATTATAATACAAAAAAAACATCCCTGGTTATGTGTGACTGAGGTACATTTGATCCTGTTTAGTGAGTTGTAGTTTAACATTTTTACCTGGCTGGCCATTACTTGGTCAAACCATGCATAATAAATAGCTAGTATTACTCTCAGCTCTGTGTGATGTTTAAAAAATGTATTATTTATTAGTGAATGTGAGGAATTATTGTTATGTTTCTAAATATGAAGATGTTGGAAGTAGTGGGTGCGAACTGTAACGGCAGCCTGCTACGTTTCATTCGTGAAACTGGATACTCGTTGGAAAATTCCAGAAATACATTCAGACTAGAAAACAGAATTTGTATGAATCGAGTGCTCCCCCTTCAGTGACACGTCTGTGGACTTACACTGCCAACAACCAAGTTTCAGTACCCATGGTGGGCAGAGCACAGATAGCCCATTGTGTAGCTTTGTGCTTAACTACAAGCAAACTAGTGAGTCACAGTATTGGTGGTGTACACTTAGAAACGAAAAGATAGTGTTAAAATATCTCAGTTTCACTAACATATTAGTTCCATGGTGCTTGGTACATTAAAAGCTGTTGCAGGTAAACTCCAGGTGGCTTTTTGTATATCAGATAAACACTTTCAGGTGGCGACTGGTTTGATCCAGAAGATCCAACAGTAGTAGCTGAAACTGAGTTGCTCGGAGCAGCTTCGTCTATTGACGCAGCTGCGAAAAAACTTGCTTTTCTTAAACCCAGGAAACAAAGTTTTAAGGTAAGTTATTTCTTTTTTATGATCCCTAAATATTTATATGTATAAATATGTTTATTTGAATATAAGAAGCTTTGTTTCCAGACATTACTGGAGAAGGAGATAGAATCCTTTGCTGAAAGATATGTTTGATATTCTTGGTTGTGGCTTTCGTTTTTCAACCAGAAATCAGACATATGCTTTTAGAGGAGGAGTGTATCTACTGTCAAAGTCTGTAGAAGAGAACAAGAAACTTTTAGTATTTTCAAGGTAACAAAATTTAATAGAGCTACATTGTAACATTAATAAAAAATAAAAAATGTTAATGATTAATAGTTACAGCCTTTTTGTATTTGTTGTATGTACACCTTCCTGGTGAACACAGTAGAACTAGATGAAGACTGCTTGTGACATTTCTTGTATTTGTTGTATGTACACCTTCCTGGTGAACACAGTAGAACTAGATGAAGACTGCTTGTGACATTTCTTGTATTTGTTGTATGTACACCTTCCTGGTGAACACAGTAGAACTAGATGAAGACTGCTTGTGACATTTCTTGTATTTGTTGTATGTATACCTTCCTGGTGAACACAGTAGAACTAGATGAAGACTGCTTGTGACATTTCTTGTTTTAGTTGTATGTACACCTTTCTGGTGAACACAGTAGAACTAGATGAAGACTGCTTGTGACATTTCTTGTATTTGTTGTATGTACACCTTCCTGGTGAACACAGTAGAACTAGATGAAGACTGCTTGTGACATTTCTTGTATTTGTTGTATGTACGCCTTCCTGGTGAACACAGTAGAACTAGATGAGGACTGCTTGTGACATTTCTTGTTTTAGTTGTATGTACGCCTTCCTGGTGAACACAGTAGAACTAGATGAAGACTGCTTGTGACATTTCTTGTATTTGTTGTATGTACACCTTCCTGGTGAACACAATAGAACTAGATGAAGACTGCTTGTGACATTTCTTGTATTTGTTGTATGTACACCTTCCTGGTGAACACAGTAGAACTAGATGAAGACTGCTTGTGACATTTCTTGTATTTGTTGTATGTTCACCTTCCTGGTGAACACAGTGGAACTAGATGAAGACTGCTTGTGACATTTCTTGTATTTGTTGTATGTACACCTTCCTGGTGAACACAGTGGAACTAGATGAAGACTGCTTGTGACATTTCTTGTATTTGTTGTATGTACACCTTCCTGGTGAACACAGTAGAACTAGATGAAGACTGCTTGTGACATTTCTTGTATTTGTTGTATGTACACCTTCCTGGTGAACACAGTAGAACTAGATGAAGACTGCTTGTGACATTTCTTGTATTTGTTGTATGTTCACCTTCCTGGTGAACACAGTGGAACTAGATGAAGACTGCTTGTGACATTTCTTGTATTTGTTGTATGTACACCTTCCTGGTGAACACAGTGGAACTAGATGAAGACTGCTTGTGACATTTCTTGTATTTGTTGTATGTACACCTTCCTGGTGAACACAGTGGAACTAGATGAAGACTGCTTGTGACATTTCTTGTATTTGTTGTATGTACACCTTCCTGGTGAACACAGTGGAACTAGATGAAGACTGCTTGTGACATTTCTTGTATTTGTTGTATGTACACCTTCCTGGTGAACACAGTGGAACTAGATGAAGACTGCTTGTGACATTTCTTGTATTTGTTGTATGTACACCTTCCTGGTGAACACAGTGGAACTAGATGAAGACTGCTTGTGACATTTCTTGTATTTGTTGTATGTACACCTTCCTGGTGAACACAGTAGAACTAGATGAAGACTGCTTGTGACATTTCTTGTATTTGTTGTATGTATACCTTCCTGGTGAACACAGTAGAACTAGATGAAGACTGCTTGTGACATTTCTTGTATTTGTTGTATGTTCACCTTCCTGGTGAACACAGTAGAACTAGATGAAGACTGCTTGTGACATTTCTTGTATTTGTTGTATGTATACCTTCCTGGTGAACACAGTAGAACTAGATGAAGACTGCTTGTGACATTTCTTGTATTTGTTGTATGTACACCTTCCTGGTGAACACAGTGGAACTAGATGAAGACTGCTTGTGACATTTCTTGTATTTGTTGTATGTACACCTTCCTGGTGAACACAGTGGAACTAGATGAAGACTGCTTGTGACATTTCTTGTATTTGTTGTATGTATACCTTCCTGGTGAACACAGTAGAACTAGATGAAGACTGCTTGTGACATTTCTTGTATTTGTTGTATGTACACCTTCCTGGTGAACACAGTAGAACTAGATGAAGACTGCTTGTGACATTTCTTGTATTTGTTGTATGTATACCTTCCTGGTGAACACAGTAGAACTAGATGAAGACTGCTTGTGACATTTCTTGTATTTGTTGTATGTATACCTTCCTGGTGAACACAGTAGAACTAGATGAAGACTGCTTGTGACATTTCTTGTATTTGTTGTATGTACACCTTCCTGATGAACACAGTAGAACTAGATGAAGACTGCTTGTGACATTTCTTGTATTTGTTGTATGTACACCTTCCTGGTGAACACAGTAGAACTAGATGAAGACTGCTTGTGACATTTCTTGTATTTGTTGTATGTACACCTTCCTGGTGAACACAGTAGAACTAGATGAAGACTGCTTGTGACATTTCTTGTATTTGTTGTATGTACACCTTCCTGGTGAACACAGTAGAACTAGATGAAGACTGCTTGTGACATTTCTTGTATTTGTTGTATGTACACCTTCCTGGTGAACACAGTAGAACTAGATGAAGACTGCTTGTGACATTTCTTGTATTTGTTGTATGTTCACCTTCCTGGTGAACACAGTGGAACTAGATGAAGACTGCTTGTGACATTTCTTGTATTTGTTGTATGTACACCTTCCTGGTGAACACAGTAGAACTAGATGAAGACTGCTTGTGACATTTCTTGTATTTGTTGTATGTACACCTTCCTGGTGAACACAGTGGAACTAGATGAAGACTGCTTGTGACATTTCTTGTATTTGTTGTATGTACACCTTCCTGGTGAACACAGTGGAACTAGATGAAGACTGCTTGTGACATTTCTTGTATTTGTTGTATGTACACCTTCCTGGTGAACACAGTGGAACTAGATGAAGACTGCTTGTGACATTTCTTGTATTTGTTGTATGTACACCTTCCTGGTGAACACAGTAGAACTAGATGAAGACTGCTTGTGACATTTCTTGTATTTGTTGTATGTACACCTTCCTGGTGAACACAGTAGAACTAGATGAAGACTGCTTGTGACATTTCTTGTATTTGTTGTATGTATACCTTCCTGGTGAACACAGTAGAACTAGATGAAGACTGCTTGTGACATTTCTTGTATTTGTTGTATGTACACCTTCCTGGTGAACACAGTAGAACTAGATGAAGACTGCTTGTGACATTTCTTGTATTTGTTGTATGTTCACCTTCCTGGTGAACACAGTGGAACTAGATGAAGACTGCTTGTGACATTTCTTGTATTTGTTGTATGTACACCTTCCTGGTGAACACAGTGGAACTAGATGAAGACTGCTTGTGACATTTCTTGTATTTGTTGTATGTACACCTTCCTGGTGAACACAGTGGAACTAGATGAAGACTGCTTGTGACATTTCTTGTATTTGTTGTATGTACACCTTCCTGGTGAACACAGTGGAACTAGATGAAGACTGCTTGTGACATTTCTTGTATTTGTTGTATGTACACCTTCCTGGTGAACACAGTAGAACTAGATGAAGACTGCTTGTGACATTTCTTGTATTTGTTGTATGTACACCTTCCTGGTGAACACAGTAGAACTAGATGAAGACTGCTTGTGACATTTCTTGTATTTGTTGTATGTACACCTTCCTGATGAACACAGTAGAACTAGATGAAGACTGCTTGTGACATTTCTTGTATTTGTTGTATGTACACCTTCCTGGTGAACACAGTAGAACTAGATGAAGACTGCTTGTGACATTTCTTGTATTTGTTGTATGTACACCTTCCTGGTGAACACAGTAGAACTAGATGAAGACTGCTTGTGACATTTCTTGTATTTGTTGTATGTACACCTTCCTGGTGAACACAGTAGAACTAGATGAAGACTGCTTGTGACATTTCTTGTATTTGTTGTATGTTCACCTTCCTGGTGAACACAGTGGAACTAGATGAAGACTGCTTGTGACATTTCTTGTATTTGTTGTATGTACACCTTCCTGGTGAACACAGTAGAACTAGATGAAGACTGCTTGTGACATTTCTTGTATTTGTTGTATGTACACCTTCCTGGTGAACACAGTGGAACTAGATGAAGACTGCTTGTGACATTTCTTGTATTTGTTGTATGTACACCTTCCTGGTGAACACAGTGGAACTAGATGAAGACTGCTTGTGACATTTCTTGTATTTGTTGTATGTACACCTTCCTGGTGAACACAGTGGAACTAGATGAAGACTGCTTGTGACATTTCTTGTATTTGTTGTATGTACACCTTCCTGGTGAACACAGTAGAACTAGATGAAGACTGCTTGTGACATTTCTTGTATTTGTTGTATGTACACCTTCCTGGTGAACACAGTAGAACTAGATGAAGACTGCTTGTGACATTTCTTGTATTTGTTGTATGTACACCTTCCTGGTGAACACAGTAGAACTAGATGAAGACTGCTTGTGACATTTCTTGTATTTGTTGTATGTACACCTTCCTGGTGAACACAGTAGAACTAGATGAAGACTGCTTGTGACATTTCTTGTATTTGTTGTATGTTCACCTTCCTGGTGAACACAGTGGAACTAGATGAAGACTGCTTGTGACATTTCTTGTATTTGTTGTATGTACACCTTCCTGGTGAACACAGTGGAACTAGATGAAGACTGCTTGTGACATTTCTTGTATTTGTTGTATGTACACCTTCCTGGTGAACACAGTGGAACTAGATGAAGACTGCTTGTGACATTTCTTGTATTTGTTGTATGTACACCTTCCTGGTGAACACAGTGGAACTAGATGAAGACTGCTTGTGACATTTCTTGTATTTGTTGTATGTACACCTTCCTGGTGAACACAGTAGAACTAGATGAAGACTGCTTGTGACATTTCTTGTATTTGTTGTATGTACACCTTCCTGGTGAACACAGTAGAACTAGATGAAGACTGCTTGTGACATTTCTTGTATTTGTTGTATGTACACCTTCCTGGTGAACACAGTAGAACTAGATGAAGACTGCTTGTGACATTTCTTGTATTTGTTGTATGTATACCTTCCTGGTGAACACAGTAGAACTAGATGAAGACTGCTTGTGACATTTCTTGTATTTGTTGTATGTACACCTTCCTGGTGAACACAGTAGAACTAGATGAAGACTGCTTGTGACATTTCTTGTATTTGTTGTATGTATACCTTCCTTGTGAACACAGTAGAACTAGATGAAGACTGCTTGTAACATTTCTTGTATTTGTTGTATGTACACCTTCCTGGTGAACACAGTAGAACTAGATGAAGACTGCTTGTGACATTTCTTGTATTTGTTGTATGTACACCTTCCTGGTGAACACAGTGGAACTAGATGAAGACTGCTTGTGACATTTCTTGTATTTGTTGTATGTACACCTTCCTGGTGAACACAGTGGAACTAGATGAAGACTGCTTGTGACATTTCTTGTATTTGTTGTATGTATACCTTCCTGGTGAACACAGTAGAACTAGATGAAGACTGCTTGTGACATTTCTTGTATTTGTTGTATGTACACCTTCCTGGTGAACACAGTAGAACTAGATGAAGACTGCTTGTGACATTTCTTGTATTTGTTGTATGTACACCTTCCTGGTGAACACAGTAGAACTAGATGAAGACTGCTTGTGACATTTCTTGTATTTGTTGTATGTATACCTTCCTGGTGAACACAGTAGAACTAGATGAAGACTGCTTGTGACATTTCTTGTATTTGTTGTATGTATACCTTCCTGGTGAACACAGTAGAACTAGATGAAGACTGCTTGTGACATTTCTTGTATTTGTTGTATGTACACCTTCCTGGTGAACACATTAGAACTAGATGAAGACTGCTTGTGACATTTCTTGTATTTGTTGTATGTACACCTTCCTGGTGAACACAGTAGAACTAGATGAAGACTGCTTGTGACATTTCTTGTATTTGTTGTATGTACACCTTCCTGATGAACACAGTAGAACTAGATGAAGACTGCTTGTGACATTTCTTGTATTTGTTGTATGTACACCTTCCTGGTGAACACAGTAGAACTAGATGAAGACTGCTTGTGACATTTCTTGTATTTGTTGTATGTACGCCTTCCTGGTGAACACAGTAGAACTAGATGAAGACTGCTTGTAACATTTCTTGTATTTGTTGTATGTATACCTTCCTGGTGAACACAGTAGAACTAGATGAAGACTGCTTGTGACATTTCTTGTATTTGTTGTATGTACACCTTCCTGGTGAACACAGTGGAACTAGATGAAGACTGCTTGTGACATTTCTTGTATTTGTTGTATGTACACCTTCCTGGTGAACACATTAGAACTAGATGAAGACTGCTTGTGACATTTCTTGTATTTGTTGTATGTACACCTTCCTGGTGAACACAGTAGAACTAGATGAAGACTGCTTGTGACATTTCTTGTATTTGTTGTATGTACACCTTCCTGATGAACACAGTAGAACTAGATGAAGACTGCTTGTGACATTTCTTGTATTTGTTGTATGTATACCTTCCTGGTGAACACAGTAGAACTAGATGAAGACTGCTTGTGACATTTCTTGTATTTGTTGTATGTACACCTTCCTGATGAACACAGTAGAACTAGATGAAGACTGCTTGTGACATTTCTTGTATTTGTTGTATGTACACCTTCCTGATGAACACAGTAGAACTAGATGAAGACTGCTTGTGACATTTCTTGTATTTGTTGTATGTACACCTTCCTGGTGAACACAGTGGAACTAGATGAAGACTGCTTGTGACATTTCTTGTATTTGTTGTATGTACACCTTCCTGGTGAACACAGTAGAACTAGATGAAGACTGCTTGTGACATTTCTTGTATTTGTTGTATGTACACCTTCCTGGTGAACACAGTAGAAGTAGATGAAGACTGCTTGTGACATTTCTTGTATTTGTTGTATGTACACCTTCCTGGTGAACACAGTGGAACTAGATGAAGACTGCTTGTGACATTTCTTGTATTTGTTGTATGTACACCTTCCTGGTGAACACATTAGAACTAGATGAAGACTGCTTGTGACATTTCTTGTATTTGTTGTATGTACACCTTCCTGGTGAACACAGTAGAACTAGATGAAGACTGCTTGTGACATTTCTTGTATTTGTTGTATGTACACCTTCCTGATGAACACAGTAGAACTAGATGAAGACTGCTTGTGACATTTCTTGTATTTGTTGTATGTACGCCTTCCTGGTGAACACAGTAGAACTAGATGAAGACTGCTTGTGACATTTCTTGTATTTGTTGTATGTACGCCTTCCTGGTGAACACAGTAGAACTAGATGAAGACTGCTTGTGACATTTCTTGTATTTGTTGTATGTACACCTTCCTGGTGAACACAGTGGAACTAGATGAAGACTGCTTGTGACATTTCTTGTATTTGTTGTATGTACACCTTCCTGGTGAACACATTAGAACTAGATGAAGACTGCTTGTGACATTTCTTGTATTTGTTGTATGTACACCTTCCTGGTGAACACAGTAGAACTAGATGAAGACTGCTTGTGACATTTCTTGTATTTGTTGTATGTACACCTTCCTGATGAACACAGTAGAACTAGATGAAGACTGCTTGTGACATTTCTTGTATTTGTTGTATGTATACCTTCCTGGTGAACACAGTAGAACTAGATGAAGACTGCTTGTGACATTTCTTGTATTTGTTGTATGTACACCTTCCTGATGAACACAGTAGAACTAGATGAAGACTGCTTGTGACATTTCTTGTATTTGTTGTATGTACACCTTCCTGATGAACACAGTAGAACTAGATGAAGACTGCTTGTGACATTTCTTGTATTTGTTGTATGTACACCTTCCTGGTGAACACAGTGGAACTAGATGAAGACTGCTTGTGACATTTCTTGTATTTGTTGTATGTACACCTTCCTGGTGAACACAGTAGAACTAGATGAAAACTGCTTGTGACATTTCTTGTATTTGTTGTATGTACACCTTCCTGGTGAACACAGTAGAACTAGATGAAGACTGCTTGTGACATTTCTTGTATTTGTTGTATGTACACCTTCCTGATGAACACAGTAGAACTAGATGAAGACTGCTTGTGACATTTCTTGTATTTGTTGTATGTACACCTTCCTGGTGAACACAGTGGAACTAGATGAAGACTGCTTGTGACATTTCTTGTATTTGTTGTATGTACACCTTCCTGATGAACACAGTAGAACTAGATGAAGACTGCTTGTGACATTTCTTGTATTTGTTGTATGTACACCTTCCTGATGAACACAGTAGAACTAGATGAAGACTGCTTGTGACATTTCTTGTATTTGTTGTATGTACACCTTCCTGGTGAACACAGTAGAACTAGATGAAGACTGCTTGTGACATTTCTTGTATTTGTTGTATGTACACCTTCCTGGTGAACACAGTAGAACTAGATGAAGACTGCTTGTGACATTTCTTGTATTTGTTGTATGTACACCTTCCTGATGAACACAGTAGAACTAGATGAAGACTGCTTGTGACATTTCTTGTATTTGTTGTATGTACACCTTCCTGGTGAACACAGTGGAACTAGATGAAGACTGCTTGTGACATTTCTTGTTTTAGTTTTACCTATAAAATACAGATCAGAAACAAAACATTGTTTACACAAAACATGAGTAAAAAAGATGCTTCATATTTATCAAATGTATTGTATATGATTTATACAAAATAATATTTAAATATACTATCATTATATTTGTTATATCTATTTTAAAGCATGTAAAAAATGTTTATCTGGCTGTTACATTTTTCGGTCATCAAAATAAGTGGTGAATTTACGTATTCCTCATCAACTGAAATGAAGTAACTGATAGATGTTACAGTCGAGAATTTGTGAGACTTGTGATGTAGAGGTTGTATTAGAAATACTAACAGAATGATTGTATGTATAAAACTTACGTGAGGATGGGTAAACAGTTTGTATACATAAAACTTACGTGAGGATGGGTAAACAGTTTGTATACATAAAACTTACGTGAGGATGGGTAAACAGTTTGTATATATAAAACTTACGTGAAGGATGGGTAAACAGTTTGTATATATAAAACTTACGTGAGGATGGGTAAACAGTTTGTATATATAAAACTTAAGTGAGGATGGGTAAACAGTTAGTATATATAAAACTTACGTGAGGATGGGTAAACAGTTAGTATGTATAAAACTTAAGTGAGGATGGGTAAACAGTTAGTATGTATAAAACTTACGTGAGGATGGGTAAACAGTTTGTATATATAAAACTTACGTGAGGATGGGTAAACAGTTTGTATATATAAAACTTATGTGAGGATGGGTAAACAGTTTGTATATATAAAACTTACGTGAGGATGGGTAAACAGTTTGTATATATAAAACTTATGTGAGGATGGGTAAACAGTTTGTATATATAAAACTTAAGTGAGGATGGGTAAACAGTTACTTTGTTTCTCTACACTTGTATTTCTAGGAATCTGACAAAGAAATGAACTTTGATGAATTGATTCTTGAAGCAGCAAAGTCGATTGCAGAAGCAACGTCTATCCTTGTAAAATCAGCTTCAGCAGCCCAGAAGGAGCTGTTAGATGCTGGCATGGTAGGTCCTGCTGGTGTTTCACAGTTACAAACAAGATTCAGTTATTTTATTAATTTATTATAAGTTTTAAAATTATGAATGGAGTAAAAGTACTTTGACATGTTTATAAGATGTGAACTTTACATTTATTCAACCAATAAGATGCAAACTTTATATTTATTCAACCAATAAGATGCAAACTTTACATTTATTCAACCAATAAGATGCAAACTTTACATTTATTCAACCAATAAGATGCAAACTTTACATTTATTCAACCAATAAGATGCAAACTTTACATTTATTTAACCAATAAGATGTGAACTTCACATTTATTTAGCCAGTTGGATATGAACTTGGCATTTATTCAGTGAATAAGGTGTAAACTTTACATTTATTCAGGCAATAAGATATGAACTTTACAGTACAGTAAGTATATTTTCTATCACACTGGACCTCCCAGTGACCTTATAAATTCCCATGTTTTCAAGTATTTTGTGGAAGTTACCTGTAGAAACCTGCATTTCTGAGACCACTCTGAACCTTACATGGATGTATTGTTGTTTTGGAGAAAACAAAAAAAGTTTTGTTATGACAGGAAGCTAAGTACACAAAAATGTGATTAATTGAAAAACATTCTTTGTTCCCTCTAATAATAATATAATTTTTATGGGTGGCTCATTTTTTAAAATATATTTGGTTGAAAAACATATATTTTCTCCATAATAGACTTATAAAAACTTTATATATTATTTATATTATTATGACTTGTGAATGTACGAACCTTTTAATGGAAGAAAATATTTTGATACTTTTTTTTATTTGAGTCATAATGTTTTAAGATATCTTGCAGAAGAGAAGTTAAATATTAATAATACAGAAATTTTTATCATTTTGAATTATTTTAGTTTATAACTCATGTTTTAATACATAGTTGATATGTATTTTTTAAAGTTAACATTATTTACTAATATTCTAGATTGGATCTCGCCCATTGTATACATCTGATGATGGTCAGTGGTCAGAAGGGCTTGTTTCTGCAGTAAGTATCTGTGATTTTAGCATTGCATTTTCACATCTAATTTCTGAAAACACAAACACGAAATTAATATGACCACAACATTCTAAAATCAAAGAGTATTTGTTTTATTGTAGATTGAAATACTGATTTTCTTCAGGTAAGATCATGAACAAACTCTACAGAATTTCTGTAGGTTCAGGAAAATTGGGAGCAAGTCACATTAACGTGTCACGAGCACCAACCCCTTGGAAGTTGTGTAACCCTTTCATATTTTATTTTCAAGGTCTTTTATTTGAAAAAAATGTAAATTAGCTGTCTAAATTATTTGTACTTTGCAGGAAGAGCTTATCTTGAACATTTATTTTCAAGAATTTCTTCTGCATTTTGTTTCATTCCAAGGGCAAAAACTCTCTCTTTACATGTTACATTGATAATTTCCTCAGTTTGGAGTATTTTATAGGTAAAAAATACAGGTTATCTTTTTATCATATTTATACACAAAGAACATCGTAATGTTACTCTCAGAATTAATTAATCCTAAAAGTGAATTAATTTATAGTGTGAATTCAAATTAACACATACACGCACACAAAGCCTCAATGTTCTAATTTCCATATATGAAAAGTAACCATTTAAAACAACTCTAATAGTCTTCGGAACAAAACTGATTTTGTTCCTGTGGGTTAAAAAATATTAAAATGTTAACTTTAAAAAGTGTTACATTTGTTTTTAATGAAAGGTTCTTAATTTGACTTGCTTCAGGAACTGACTTGCCTTGGAACACATTTGTTTTATCGACCCCCGTTGGCTCAGTCGGAGATCCAAGTACTTGTACATCTAAAATCAAGTTCGGATACTTGTGGTGAACACAGCACAGATAGCACATCGTGCAGCTCTGTGCCAAACAACAAACAAATACTTCTTTCATTTTGAGAGTGAAACCAAAGATTGTTTTTGAACTTGGTTATTGTGCATTTCTTACACGTGTATTTGTTTTTTTTTATATTGTTATTAAAGAGGTTAAAATAAAAAAATATGTTTAGAAATAAATCCCTTGTTTAATGTAGGAATTAACTTGAACTACATTATTTGGATTTAAAGTCGGAGAAGCACATTATTTCACATTCATATTCAAATTTGACAGTCATTAGGAAAATATTAAAATTCCGTAAAATGTTATGTGTTCGCATGTTATTACATATATCATTGAATAATGAACAGCTTTATTAACTGTTTAGAATCATAGAGTGAAAATGTTAAATGGTAAGGTTCTTCATAAGTTTAATCCCATCTCCACTTACAAAGGTATATTTACTTTCGTATGTTACACTTTCTAAATGAGATGAACTGTAATATTTCAGGCACATCTTGTTTCTGCTGCTACTCACAGCCTTGTCGACGCTGCTAATGCACACGTACAGGGTCACGCCACAGAAGAGAAGTTGATTTCGTCTGCCAAACAAGTGGCAAGCTCCACTGCACAGCTGCTTGTAGCTTGTAAAGTTAAAGCAGATCCGGAATCCCAGGCTATGAAGCGTCTTCAGGTAAAGACAGTTCGTGTTATCCACTCTCGAAGTTCTCTAAACGTTCTACAGCTAGGACTTTTTTTTTTTTTGACCTTCAGAATACAGTTCGGCAATAAAGGCTTTGATGGTGATACTAGTATACCTGCTACGTGTAAAAGTATGTTCTGATATACATCAGGTTACTTGGTTCTTTATGTTAAACCAGGGGTCACCAAACTGTTTTCACAGGGGGCCAGATTACATGGGGAATGAGAAGAACGGGCCACATGATCGTTACGTTCAGTACTCATGAGCTAGAATCAAAGCTCTCTGTAAAAGGCTTAACACTAAGTTTAGGATGCCACATTAGCCATGTGGGAGTAGCGTGCAATACACACATAATTAAATACAACCAACATTTTTATTTACCAAAAGGTTATCAAAGAAGGTGACATTAGCAAAAAACAGTTATGAAATCACACATAGTGAGAACATATCTGAATTTCACTAAGCCGCGAAAAAGTTAGTGAGATTTATGAAATTGGCGTTTGGCTTTCAAAATGTCTTCAATGTTTAGTTTTGAATTGCTGCATCCAATCATCAGAATTGCTTTCAACTGTTCATCAGTCAACTTTGATCGATGTACTGATTTCACATTCTTCATTTTGGAAAATACTTGTTTACAGTCTTAAGTTGTTCAGAACACTGATCCCACACCACATACAAACTGCTTCAGCTTTGGAAAATTATCTTCAGGTGTGCAGCTGTAAAATTCAATAAGCTGCCCCTCTCTGTGTTTTACTGTCAACAAGTCATTTCCTTGATGACCTCCAGCTGAAGTTCCACTGACACGTCATCAATGACACAATCAAAAGGATTCAGAAAAAGGAGAATGTCACTTTGGATTCTGTTGAGATCCGAAAATCTCTCTAAAAATGGTTATTTAAATCACCAATAATCTTTTTCTGAAACTGCAGGTCGACATCTTCTTTGATTCCAGCATGACACTCATTGAAACACTGAAAATGAAAGATGTTTCCTCCTTCCAAATGTGTTTCAAACAATGACAGCTTTCTCCAAAATCCTTTAAGGACTATATAGAGATCACAGACAAGGTTATTCTTCCCCTGAAGTTTCAAGTTTAATTCATTCATGTTGGATGTGATGTCAACCAAAAATGACAACTTTGACAACCAGGTTGGACCCGACAGAAGTGGACCGGCTCTATATTGATAATAAATATATCTGTTTCTCTTATCAGCTTATAAAAACGAGACAAGACTTTACTGCAGCTGAGCCATCTCACCGCCATGTGATAAGGCAAGTCACAGTAATCTGAATCAGTTTTTTCAAAAAACGCCTTGAACTGACGATGATTAAGTGCATGACTCCGAATGAAGTTCACTGCAGAAATGACTGGTTTCAGTATGCAAGTAATATCTAAGGCTTTTCCACAGAGTGCTTGCTGATGTATGATGCAGTGTATGAACAAAGCACTTGGGAGTTGAAGATCTTCCAACTGTTTCCTGATCAGACCCACCAGATTCCAACTGTTTCCTGATCAGCCCCACCAGATCCTCCGGCCATGTTTTTCCTCCACCAACTGTTACACCTCCAAGCTGATTCCACTTGCAAAGTTTTATGCACTTCCATGGAAACGTGACTCCGAAGATTGTACTCTTTCAAAACGGCAACACTTTCAGTGCATATCACACAAGTAGCTTTCTGGTTTTTTGTTTCCACAAAGAAGTGCTTTTCTCCCCATTCTTCATTGAAAGCACGACACTCAGAGTCCACTTTTCTTTTTAAAAGCAGTCATAACGATGGGTGAAAGAAAACAGGATCTGAAAATGAAAAACACAGAACTCTGTGAGAAAAGTATTATACTGGTCCAAGAACACTCAAACAAAATATATTGAGACGTACGTTTGTCATGACACTTACCTAAGAACGAGTTACGAAAAGTGCATAACCCGACTACTAAGAGAAATGAGCTTGCTGAAGCGGTAACCCTAGGAATCTGAATTTACAAGACGAGTCAATGGGACAAGGATTAAGTCAGTACTTGTTTTTGAAATCCTAGTGTTTTCATAGATGCATGCCTCGATATGAATAAATGGGCAGCAAGGACAAAAAAAGAATTTTCTTATTGGTTAAAAATTTGCGTGAGAGCCTTTTTTTTTTTATCATAACTTCTTGTGTTTACCAGCTTAAAGTGACCATTGGTGTGATTTATTTTGTTATGACAGTCGAACAATTGATGAAATGTCACTTTTTATTTTTATTTATTTTATGTGAAAATTAAACTAATATTTTGTAGCATGGCTTTTGTTTACCTGCTGATCTCACTGAAGTGGTATTTGCATCATTCTAATTATAGAATGCTGGGAATGCAGTAAAAAGAGCTACAGATAACCTAGTCCGTGCAGCTCAGAAATCAATTGAAAATGATGAAGAACGGAGTCTTATTATCAACAGAAGAATCGTAGGTGGTATTGCCCAAGAAATTATTGCAAGAGAAGAAATCCTACGCAAGGAGAGAGAGCTGGAGGAAGCAAGGGAACGTTTAGCAGCTCTTCGTAGAGCAAAGTACGGGAACAAACCTTGCGACGAACATCAAGGTTATGGTTCTACCTGAAATTATCAGTTGAGCTGCAGAAGTAGAAGATGCATTTATGAAAAACATATCTAACTAACAGATGGTTGATCTCTTGAACACTTGTGTGATGGAGATGAATTATTCTAAAATTAACTTAAAGTACTATTGTTTTATTTAAATATTAGTTTAAAACTGTAGTGTGTGTGTTTCTGTTTAAAAGTGTGGGTGTTAATTAGGATTTATTTATTTTTATTAATTTTAAATGTTGGACAATTAAAAACAAATTAGTGCTTTAAATATTAAATTTAAATTCTGTGGTAAAGAAAGAAAATATTTGTGAAACTGTAACCATGACATATGTTAACGACAAGTTTCTAATAGCTGTATGAAGTGTAACTATCCCACATATATCATTTTATTTCTAGTTATGTACTTGTAATTATATGGTAAAATGTATAACATGGAGGTGTTCCTTTCTTAGAAAATGAATTCATGCTGTATAAAGGCTTGTACTTGGAAGCTTATTAACTTAAATATGTTTTTTTTGGGAAACGATTCTTTATCTTTCAGTTTTGTAATGGTATTGTAGACAACAGTGCATCCTCTTTGATTCATGTCTATCCTGAAGTTTTCTATTATAAGCTGGAGCTAACAAAATCAGTTCTAGAATATTTAATCTGATCTTCGTTGACATACACACCTGTTGTGGCGAGAAGAGTTGATATTGGATGACGTAAACTTAAGAGAACGTCGGGAATGCATATCTGATATTTTCTCGTTCGATTTTTGTATATTTTAGTCTAGAAATGAAATTTTCAAGCAATTATGTAACAGTTTAAATTTCAGTAGTGGACTTGAAAGAGTTAATCAGAAAGTGTATGTTGTGATGAAAGCCTTTAGTTTGTTGACTAAATGTTGAACTTTGAAACACCTTCTTAACTGTAACCAGACTTCAGTCTCACTTTCTCCGAATCTCGACTCTTTCTTGTTACTAACAAAAAATATTCAAACATTTCATTTTTATCCTTCGAGAAAATTGTTGGAAAATTATAGACGAAGTTGTCCAAGAACTTGAACACTGTGTAACTATGTGGAAACACAACTCACATCTGTTAAGTAACAGACTGACGTGTAATGAAGGAAACTTGTTGGCATAATTTAAATTTTTGTCCAAAAGTGGAAACTATCATGATTATTTTGTGAAGGCCTTTAATCATAAAAACATTTCAGATTGTTTGAAACTTAGTAAATATGTTTGAAGATTAACCTTATTCTGTTAACATTAATTTCGTTACCAGTGAACTAAAACTATTTGTTTATCAGCATTTTCCTCTTTGTAAAATGACTTGTTTTGAAGACAGAACTAATATTTATAAACCCCTGCTTTGTGAGAAGAGTATATTTATATAATTCTAGACTGACATGTTTAACCAGTTGTTCAAACCTCGAGGTATCTTAGAATTGCACTCTACCCTTGTCAATGTGAAACTTCCATAGATATTGTATAGTCTGGAAGGTTGTTTTGAATTACTAACGGTGGACAAGAGTTCTTCTAAACTTTACAAGGAGGATTTTATTGTTACTATATAAGTTTATCAGCAGTGTTAAATAGATTTGTTATTACTGTGTCTCAGCTTTATAACACAAAGTCTAGTAGAAAGTTGAGAGAATAGAAAATCTGTGCCAACATTGTGATCAAGTGTTCAGGAGTTTAGATGTAGAAACATTGTTTTCAATTTGAACATTCTGAATGTTTTTTCTTGTAACTGTAAAACGAGAATTGGGCCTTATAATTAAGTTATAGTTTTAAGTGAAATTTATTTGAGATTACTGTCATACATTTTAAATTAAAAAGTACCATTTGCTGGGAACAGGGTTTGTAAGAATAGTATTATCAAAGAGAAGTTTATTAAGAATAGAAAATGTTAAGTAACTTATTGGGATATTTGATGTTTTTTTGCATACACAAATAAAACGTATATTAGTTGTGTTTTATTGTGAATTATGGAAACATTATCAAAGTTAACAAACATATCCATTTTTTTTCAGATTTTCTCCTTAAAAATGTTTGATACTTGTAGCAGTCAAAAGTAGAGTACTCATGGTGTAATCCAATACTTATCATGATCAAAAGTAGAGCACTCATGATGTAATCCAATACTTATCATGATCAAAAGTAATGTACTCATGATGTAATCCAATACTTATCATGATCAAAAGTAATGTACTCATGGTGTAATCCAGTACTTATCATGATCAAAAGTAGAGTATTCATGATGTAATCCAGTACTTATCATGATCAAAAGTAGAGTACTCATGGTGTAATCCAATACTTATCATGATCAAAAGTAGAGTACTCATGATGTAATCCAATACTTATCATGATCAAAAGTAGAGTACTCATGGTGTAATCCAGTACTTATCATGATCAAAAGTAGAGTACTCATGGTGTAATCCAATACTTATCATGATCAAAAGTAGAGTACTCATGGTGTAATCCAATACTTATCATGATCAAAAGTAGAGTACTCATGGTGTAATCCAGTACTTATCATGATCAAAAGTAGAGCACTCATGGTGTAATCCAATACTTATCATGATCAAAAGTAGAGTACTCATGGTGTAATCCAGTACTTATCATGATCAAAAGTAGAGTACTCATGGTGTAATCCAGTACTTATCATGATCAAAAGTAGAGTACTCATGGTGTAATCCAATACTTATCATGATCAAAAGTAGAGTACTCATGGTGTAATCCAGTACTTATCATGATCAAAAGTAATGTACTCATGGTGTAATCCAATACTTATCATGATCAAAAGTAGAGTACTCATGGTGTAATCCAGTACTTATCATGAAAGAGAAGGAACTTAAGTTAGATTTATATAAATTTCAAAAATGAACTTTTGTAACACTTTGGAGAATTGATGGTATATTTTAATATTCAGATGTGGAAAGTGTTTTCACTGCCATGGTTTTTAAAACCCATTTTCCAACAGCCGTAACATCTGCCTAGTTATGTGCTGTTTCTGTAGTGTTAACTAGATACAAGTTTTGTGTGTTTCAATAGTATGATTTATATTTTGATACAAATGGCAGCTCGAATCTAGTAAATCTTTCAAAGTAAAAAAAAATATATATTTTATAAAATTATTTATGTACTGATAAGTGATAAAGAAATAGAGGTGTGAAAGTAATGTCTTCTGTGAACATATGCTTTTGTTTTTAAGTTGTAAAAACTTTAGGTATTTATTATTTATTTCTAATTAAATTTTTGTGCAACTAAACGCTTGAATAAGTTTGAGAGAGAGCTTTTTATTTTATCTGTTATGAGTCTTTATGTTCTAGATATTTCTAAATTTACAAAAACCAAAGTTAGAGTTTTTATTCAAAGAATTGAAAATAATGTTAACACTGATATGATTTATTTGTCTGTAAAGTTTATTGAGTGTCTTACAATTTTTCCACAAAATTCTGCTCTGAAGCAAGTATGTGAACATTTGAATTATACCATAAAGACATGGTAAACTCTGGACAATAGCCAAATGTTTTTTGTTGCCTCAGAAGTTTGGATGATCGAAGTTTTTACATAACTTCTCTCTTCTGTCCAGAGTGTAGAACAAAATACGTGTAATTTATGTAAAGAGTTAATTTTTGTGTTGTTGCTTCAACGTTTAAAAAGAGTATAGAGTTCAGTGACACATTTCTAGCACTGTATGTTAACCTGATGTATGATAACCTACTTTGATCTCAGGAAAACGTCTCTTCGTGAAGCAAATTGAAAAGTAATTTAAAGAAAAGGAACATTTGTACTTTTTTAAAGCATTCTCTAAGTGGATAGGTTTTTTTTAAGTGCTTTATGTGGTCTAGGTTCCTTTGTAGAATTGAGAACTTTTCACAAATTGTCAAGAAAACTTATTTATTCACTTAGACAAAGTGCATTACTAATGAAAAATGTAATAACACTTATTTCAAAGGATATAAACTTGGAAACTAATGTTTTTGAATATTATTTATTACGTAACATTTCTGATACACAAAATACCTTTTACACATTTGTGTCAATCAGTAAACTGCTGAAAAGTAAGTTCATAATATTGCTGTTGGAGTTTGTTTTTAATTAATTTAATATTTTATGTTTCTTTACTATTGTTTAGAATAACTACTGTTTAGGTAAATGATACTGTATTTAGTAAAAACCTTCTACCCTAAAGGTTAAAAAAAAACAATTACGTAATTATGTACAGTTAAGTGCATGAACTTTTGCTACTACAAAGAAATGTCAAAAATACTAGTTGTTTATCCATTAGTTGAATTTATTTCATGCATGATGGATCGTATTTTGTAACACACCATAAAAAGTGAATTTTTTTCCAGGTAAAATCTGAAAATTATTTTCCTTTGTATTTTAAAGTTCAGACTATTTTTCATCGCGTATAATTTTTTATTTAAACCTCCAAGTTTTCAAACACTTTATCTTAGATTTTCCCACCTATTATAAAGTTCTTGAAAGTTTTTAATAAACATCAGTTGTAGTTTTGATATTAAAATAAAATCTCGTTTTTTTTCTTTTGATTTAACAGATTTAGTTTTGTACAACAAACATAAACCTGCACTTTATTATTTGTTACTGTGTGTTTCTCGTCCATTAAATTAATCTAACATTTAAGAATTAAAACTGTGATGACTTCGTTGTTCAAGAAACTGAAAAAAGTAAATTATTTGAAAAAGAGAATGAAACTTATTGTGTGAATAATATTATTTTGATTGTTAGTTTATTTTGTAATTAGAATAAGTTAGTCTAACAATTAATTTACTATTTGATTGATTAATGTAACTTTCATGTTTAAGAAAATAAAGATTTAACCTCGTTTTATATTCGTGACTGAAATTACTTTTAAAGCTTTTTTATTATTCTGTGTGCGAAATTTGAAGTTTAATATATATAATATTTTAAGACTACGGTTTCTGTTACAGTCACTGATATTCCATTCAGGAGAATTTTTAAGATTACGTCTGTCAATCAGTAACCTACAACTGACATGAAACTATAAACTTACTTTAAAAAGTAGACATAAAAACCATTCGATTCCCATAATGACAATTTCAAAATAATATTGATTGTTTAGAATTAAGCACAAAGCTACGCAATGGGCTATCTGTGCTCTGCCCACCACGGGTATCGAAACCCGGATTTTAGCGTGTAAGTCCGCAGACATACCGCTGAGCCACTGGGGGGCAATAATATTGATAGTTAACAAAGACACATTCGTAGTGTGATATATTTTATGGGAAGTGGCAAGATAAATTATATTCAAGAGAGTACCGTATAATAATTATTACACTACAACATTATTATGAAGTTATATAAAAGCTCGATACGTGTTTCATATATATGCAATGTGTAATTCACCTTGATATCTTCATAATAATGGCAAAGCTGGGTATAAGCGAATGCAGAGGTTTTATTTTGTACTAATGTAATATGATGTTTTAATAAAAGCAATCCAAACACCTCTCTCTCAGTGTCTAGCATGACCAGGTGGTTAGGGCAGAAGACACGTAATATGAGGATCCCCTGTTCGTATCTCCGTCACACAAATATACTAGCCCTTCCAGCCGTGGGTAGTTCTGACTAGCTGCCTTCCATCTTTCACTGCAAAATTAGGGACTGTGACCTTTGCGCGAAATTAAAAATACAAACAAACAATCATAAATTCGTTTATTTCTAGTGTTAATTAATGTTCACTTTTAGCTTTCCTTGTATGTTACTTTGACGAACTTTTTAAATCTTACTTAGTGGTATGAATGAATAAAAAAAACTTAAAATAGCAAATAAATATAAAGTAGGTAATATGAAGAATTATAAGATGATAAATAAATATTATTTGTTTGAAAGATATTTTGATAAATTTGAGTTTTTTTAATTCATGTTAATGACGTGAGTTTGTCAATCGGAAATCATGTTTGGGCTACTTTCGATCACATTACTCAAATGTTAGAGTAAACTCTAACTAGGTTACTAAATTGTAAAGTAGTGGCAATTTAAACAGTAGCATCGAAAGAATTCGATGTATAAACAGCATTATCTTTGTCATAAAATAAACAAAATCACCTTCTGTAAAGAAAGTAAAACAATACTGAATAGTTGTAATGGTAATGATAGAAGAAGGAGAGATATTACGTAAAATATAGATTAATTTACAAGAAAACATTTTTGTGTCTCTCTCGCCGTTTGTCATACGCATGCGAATTTCAACCAAATATTTGTTTACGTAAGAAAACGCAGAGTACTTTCATAAAAAGTTGTAAATCATTGGTTATTTCCTGTTTTCGAGACAAAAAATATTTTATTCTGTGGAACAACATTAAAGCACAATTACATTAAAATAGTGAGAAGTGAAACACTTATAAAGTTCATCGAAATGTTGTTGTTTTTTGCGTGATAATTTACTCTGTCGGAGGCGAATCAATTAAAACCTGTCAAGGTGCTGTTGCACCGAGAATATTTTCGAGGTAAGACATGAAAACAAGAACGATGTTAAGGTAAGTTTGTACGATTTATTATTTTTATTTATTTTGTTGTTCAGTTAAGTTTTACAGTCGCTTCACTGAGTTATATTTAAATTGCAGGTTTGTAACTTTTTTGTGGAGAGTTTTTGCAAAAATTTCAAACATTTTTGTATTGTTACTTAGGGGAAGGCTCAGTGACAGAAAACTTGACTCGCTTCTAGAAATCGAAGTTTTTAGACGATGTAGCATCTCCAGTGTTACTTAAAACATGTGTAGCAAAGTATTTAATCAAGTTTTATTAGCAGTATTATTTGTTAGTGTAACTAAATTCTCGTAACAAAATGAAAATTATTGTCAATAACCATGAAACAAAATTATTCAGTGTGAAACTGAATCGACGAGCAAAGTGTAATCAAAACACGGTTTGGGAATTGTTTGGTAAAGATGTAGGAAATAACCGCAAAAAATACCAATTCGTAAAAGGAACGGATGGATAGGCCTATTAATTTTCGAAGACATTTAATTCATAAAACAGTACGCTATTAATGACAAGGATATTAATTTTAGAAGGCGCTTTTATTAACATTGAGGGTTCTTAATATGAACGTTTTTTTATCCATTATTCAAATATTCATTTTACTAAAAAGGGATAAAATGTGCTCACTAGTGGAAATCTAACCGTCTACAAATACAGTCGTTTTTAATTTGTAAATTTAATATTAGTAAAATCATTCAATTTGGTATATTTTATTACAGAAAAAGAAATATATTTATAATATTCTTCAGAAATAGGACACTCGTATTAATATCGTAAAGAATGTCCTTATTGTGGTCGTTACTTACATAAAGTCGTACATAGATTTGTCAGGTAGCCTTAAATAAATTATAACGTAAGAAACTGTCTGTCACAGGGCATAATTTTCACCAGTTAAAAAGTATTTACAATATACGTGAAGAGAGCAAAAAAAAAAAAAAAAAAAAAATTCGGACTGCCTCTTCCCTGCACTCCCCTACTCCCCAAACCTTCCCCCTCACACACACACACACACACACGTGGAAGAGAAAATTACTTAAACAAAAGACTACGAGTCAGTGATGTCGAGAAACCCACTTGTGAACCTGACGATGACCGAAGAAGGTCGAAACGTTGTTCGCTCTTCTATTTAAAATATTTTCTCAACCCAAACGAGCCGTTTTTGCATATAAAAGACTACGGGTCACCTTGAAAGTAGACGTTTGATATATTTCATAAATACCATAATTAGCTCACATTCAACATTCATGTGTACTAAAAATTATAGCTCGAAGATCATGTGTCTGTGATATGTGACAGTGTTTAACGTGTTATATCAGTTGTGATATAGAAGTCTTTTTTAGTATTACCAAACAACTCTATATTTCAGACTATATCAACCGAGTTGCTTAGATGTGAATAATGAAATGAGAATCGTTTGGATGCACTTCGATAGTAACGTGCGCTAATTTTGTGTGCAGCTTCGCACTCGACAAGTAGGGTAATTACGTCATCAACGTGAAAGTTCAGTTAATTACAAAGTGTACACTGATTCGTTGAAAACTTACTAAATAACTTGTTTGTTATTATTATTTGTTTTTACATGACAATATGAAACTCTTACGGGGCCGTATTCCAGAATATAACGTATACAAAATGTTTTTTTTATGAGGTTAAAGGCAGTAACGTAGCTAGGGTTATCAGTGACCGGGGACAAAGTCAGTTTTCGTGACAAAATGTAAGCCATAATTCCTAAATATGTAACATCAATCTGGCACCCCTCCATTTCTGCGCCCGGGGACAGATGTACCCCCTTACCCCCCTTCGAGCAATGCCATTGGTTGAGGGATCGTATCTGAACGTTGTGATAAACAAAATAGTTCACAACTCAAGATTCAAGCCCAGATCGACTTTATCTTTCCCTCGCTTAGCCGAGAAAAAATTAGTTTAAAAAATTTAAAATAACTCAACTGTTTTTCGTTCGTTATGAAGTTTAGAACTAATAACAAACAATGCTGAAATTTCGAGTCTTTAGTCGCCGTAGAACATTAATACTGTTTGTTGTTAATGGGTTATCTGTGCTGAAATATTCCGGCACTGGGTATGACAGATATAATTGTGCTGACACTGTTGAATTTTTGTTTTTCATTTATAGTTCTTAAAATAATGAGACGTATTGAGAGTTGTGTTTTTTTAAAGTTATTTTTCAGTAATAGTGGGAATTGGCTGTAACACACGCGGGTTATTCACTCCCAGCATTCGGGTCACGTGTACCACATTTACAAAACAGTTGTTGTGTTTCATGATCCATCCAGTCTCAGGAAAGCTAAGTGTAGTATTTTAAATTCCAGTGTCCATACATTTGGCACAGCATGGCCAGATGGTTAAGCCCCTCGACTCATAATAATTCAAGGATCACGGGTTTGAATCCCCGTCACACCAAACATGCTTGACCTTTCAGTCGTAAGGGCGTTATAAAGTCACGATCAATCCCATTATTCGTTGGTAAAAGATCAGCTCAAGAGTTGGCGGTGGGTGGTGATGACTAGCTATATTAGGCTAGCGCAAATAGACCTTGTGAAGCATTGCGTGAAATAAAAAACACACAAAAGAAACCAATTTATACTTTATGGGTGGCAACTGGTAACCTCCTGATTTTTAGATAATATTGTATATGCCTTATTGCCAGATTCGTGTGAGACTGTTCCGATTGGTCAGGCAGTAGCAGACCTGCGCAGAATGTTTGAAATGAATTACTATATTATGCTCTAAAATTGTGTGTATATATATATAGTTCTAAACACAATAAGCATTCAATACATGCTAATTTATGAGGGTCTACAGGTATGCCCTACTCCAAACGATTTCTAAAAAATAAGTGCTTTGATATTAAATCTCCATGAAATATAGTTTGAACGATCGCTTAGCTGTTTGCATAAAACCCACAAACATCCAATGAAAAGTGAACAAATCCTTATTCTGTTGTAAGATTGTATCGGGAGCTTGATTTAAGTTTTCATAAATATATATATATATATTTATAGTAAAGTATTGTACGATCTTCATGCATGGTAGTTATTAATTGTTAAATTACGTTACTACAATTCTGTACAACAGTTTGTTTGTTTCTTTTTGAAATTCGCGCAAAGCAACACACTAGGGCTATCTGCGCCAGCCGTCCCTAATTTAGCAGTGTAAGACGAGAGGGAAGGCAGCTAGTCAACACAACCCACCGCCAACTCTTGGGCTACTTTTTTACCAACAAATAGTGGGATTGACCGTCACATTATATAGCGCTCACACGGCTGGAAGTGCATGTTTGGTGTGACGGGAATTCGAACCCGTGACCCTCGGATTACGAGTCGAACGCCTTAACCCTCCATGTCCGGGTTACTTATTATTATTAGCCCTAGTGTAGCTTTGCGCGAAATTCAAAACGGGCATGGAGGTTCGTATTGCTTTAGTATGTATGTGAGTAAGATGCCCCTGTCGGACCTAAATTTAGGTTTTACATCACAGTTTGCTGATGATGTAGCAGTCTGGAAAAGTGCCCCCACTCCGTCAATAGCAGCAACGAACCGACAACCAGTTCTAAATAACATCAAAGAATGGTACCAAAAATACAGAATCAAAACCCAAGTGATATTATTCACCAGACTGAATAAGCTGAAAAAAAAAATCCATCAAAGCTCTACATTGATGGATCGTTTTCACTGACTGCTACACCTGTTAAATTTCTAGGTCTAACATACGATTTAAAATTAAAGTGGTTTCCGCACACTAAAATTATAATGAAACGAATCTTCATATTCATGGCAACGTGGGCCATTTTACTCTCCGGAAGGTTTCTTGTTAAAATACCCGAAGAACAAATGCTTCATGTTTTGTTGATACCTGTGTGCACTTTGGGCTAGCACGTCTCTCCATTATAACATATCGAGTGTTTACTTTTAACAACTGTGATACAGCAGTGGAAGAACTACGAATTTAAATTAAAGAAGGGAGAGAAGATGTTAAAAAGGTTTAAATTTCATGAAGACAAGTTGGTGAATAACCTGCATCACACGTTTGGAGGAACAATAACGTTGGAGAACAGCAAAACTTCAAACTTTGTTAACTGTTGTCATCAGGTAATATTTACATTAATTAATGATGGTATATTTTTAAATTAAAATGGAGTGTGCGAAAGAAATACGAACTCGCAACATTCGGGTGGCGAATCGAGTTTCTTAATCGCCCGATACGTTTTGTCAAATGTGATTTTTTAAATTTAGTGTTGAGCATCGTACCTACATTAAAATACTTATAATAATAAAATATTCATATTACAAGACCTATCAAACACTGAAACGTAAATAATAAACGTCGAAATATAATAAACTTTAAATATAAGCATAATTGAATCATACGTGTATATAACTAGGCCTAAGGATAGATGTGGTGTGTTTCTCTACGTTTTCTAGTTAGTTTATTTACATTATTAACAAAGTTTTGTCCCCTTCTCTTTTTCATAAGGTTTTAATCCTAATGTAATGAATACTTCCGAAAACCTGATACATTATTAAAATGGGTAATATAATAAAATAGTATATACGATGTTCGAATGATAAGAAATATCGAACAAAGCAGAATGTTATTTATTTAGTCGGTTCCTTATATATTTAAAAAAATTCGTTTCTATGTATTAAATTACTTTTCTGTTTGAAATACGATATTTGCAGAGTTTGGTGAAGCTAACATTGTAAAGTTAGAGAAACTGTGATACTTCGTATTTGGATAACTAAACATCGTACTTTTATAACTTGTTGTTCTGGATTCTGGACGCACCAAACTTGCTCGCCCTTTCAGCCGTGGGGGCGTTTTAATGTGACGGTCAATCCACTATTCTTTGGTAAAAGAGTAGCTCAAGAGTCGGCGGTGGGTGGTGTTGACTAGCTTCCTTCCCTCTAGTCTTACACTGCTAAATTAGGAACGGCTAGCACAGATAGCCCTCGATAGTTTTACGCGAAATTCAAAAAACAAACAAAACTGTGTATTCTTTTTTGGATCTCAAATCTCCCAATTTTTTTTTGTCAGTAGTCTGTAAGTGTTTAATGTTTATATTCAATTCTCTGAACCTCTGAAATCAATGAATCAACATATACGAATTTTTAGCTGTGTAAAAAAGTTACTGAACAGCGTGTAATGACATATCACAGGCGTTGGTGTCTCCTCAGAAGTTTGGCTGCACATCACGTTATCACTGCTCGTGTATTAAGCACGTGAGTTTATAACCATCAAGAGACAACTGGGAGGAACTGTTTTATCCCAGCTCATTTTTAACTTGTGAACTACATTACGTAACTCAAGTGTGAACATTAATCATAGTTGCTTGGAAATTTTATGACAAATCCTCGACTAACGAGTAATCGTGTGAAAAATTCACTCATGAGAGAAATGTATTTGTATTTTGCGCAAATCTACACAGAAGATATCTGTTTCTAATTTAATAATAAAGTAACGGGAAGGTAACTAGTTAACACCCTCCACTGCTAGCTTTTTACCAACAAATAATGGGATTTACCATAACTTAATTACACCCTCATGGTTGAAAGGTCGAGCAGGTTCGACGAAGAGGTTCTTAATGTTAAATGTAGTAACAATATTCTGTCCAGTTGATACATACATTTGCAGAGTTGACAGTTCGCAATTTTCCCTAAAAAATGGAGTTCTAGTTTAAAAATCACATTTCTTAGTTTTGTGGTTTAAAAATCTGGTTACCTTACTTTTCGTTCAAAAAACATTATACGTGTACCTACTTGTGTATTGTTGGAAATATTCAGTTTAAAACGTGTTTGTACCAGGAACGTACGGTAGTGGGTTTACACTTTAAGAGCCCTTGTGAACCAAATTCTCTAATATGTTTTGTCTTTAGAAACCCATTGACAGTGGTAATTTTTCGTGGTTTATGGTCAAGAGATTTGTAACTGTGTTACAGGCCAAAAGACACACTCATTTATCTCACTTGTGGTGTCAATGTGGGAAGAAATTTTGAACTTCCAACAATTAAAATCTAATTAGTTGCTACACGTGCAGCTTGTTTGTTTTGTGGAATTTATTTTGAAGCTTTGTGTTTTCTGTAAGCGTGAGACATCTATCAAACTCAAAACAAATCTAATGATTTACATTTCTAAAATCATTCATGTTGATATTTTGTCTATTTACATATTTCAGATAATTGTAGTGGTTAACATGCTTTATTAGTAAAAGTGTTAATACCCATACCAGCCGTCCTAAGATATATTTTAACACGCCAGTTTGGTTGTCTGGTGTATTATATAAATTTATTCTGGTATCACCGTTACTCGTTAGATACACACGACTATTTCCGTTTAAGTAAGCCCAGCTTGGTCAAGTGGATAAGGCACTTGAGTCGTAATCTGAGGGTCGCGGGTTCGAATCTCCGTCATACCAAACATGCTCAGCCGCACTTGAGAAATCTGTAAATCTAATCTTCCTTATATTTGGTCCCTTATATCTATGATAAAAAATATAACACACTGATACCACGAAAGAGCTTTGCATATCTCAAGAATTCACGTGGGTAAAAGTAATCCTTTTAAATAATATTTATTCCAAGATAACATTCATTATTTGTTTTCATTGTATTATTCAACGTCATTGTTATCCACATTGCCTGAATACCAAGTTATATTTTTGTCAATCATATTTCATTTAGTCTTCCTGCTAACCTCCAGAGGGCGTCATATCTACCAGTGTAATAGTGCCTTGTATCAACTCTTTGGTCTTATTAATTTTTGCTTTCCATGGTACTCCTCTCGTTATCCAGCCTTGAGAACTTCTATTTGGTAATACAAGACCGTAACTCAAAGTGAAAGCTTCGCTTCACGTGTATTCAGTATTTCTTTTTATTATTTACAAAATTCTTTAGGTGAAAAATCACTGTTTATCTGAAACATGCATTACATAATGTTGAATTATAACGGGAGTTTTGACATTAAACAAGAAATTCAATTTTAATGAAAAATTAATAATGTAAATTCTTTGAGGCTTATGTTCGTTGTAAGCCTAAGGAGCAATCAACCAGTCCTGCAATAACCAAGCATGAATTATTTTCGAAATTCTTTGTAATTACCTTATGTGACAACTGAGGTGGTTGGAGTGGTAGTGCTGTCCCACTCAGTTCTCTGTAAACTGAGATAAGTGATGATTGGCTGTGGAGGATAGGCATAGTACATAACATAATGGCTATCAGTGTTAGCCGTTCCTAATTTAGCAGTGTAAGACTAGAGGGAAGGCAACTAGTCATCACCACCCACCGCCAACTCTTGGGCTACTCTTTAAACCACGAACAGTGAAATTGACCATAACATTATAATGCTCCCATGAATGAAGGGCAAGCATGTTTGTTGTGACTGGGATTCGAACCTTCGACCCGCAGATTACGCGTTCAGTGCATTATCGACCTGGTCGTGGCAGGCCTCTGATGATAGGGCTGAGGTTGACCAAACTGCAGTACTCTATACTAGTATTCTGTTTAATAAATATTTGAACATAACGAAAAGATGGGTATTTGTGTATATATAACGAACATGGTCGTAACATGTTAACTGTTACCACGTTACTTCCTTAGACAGAGTTGTGTGTCCCCCACATCCCATACATTTGTGATTCCAGATATTGTTATCCAAGTCTGTACGGTTTAATATTTGTAAATATAATATAGTAACAGGCAGTGGAAACTATTTACTTAATATACTTTTATTCTTTTAATATTTACAAAATTTCAAAAATCAGTCTATTTCATGAAAAGAATATATGTATTACCTTAATACACTTAGCTATATAATTATATAGTGTATGCATAATACTGAGCACATTATGAGACAGAAATAAAGCTTCGTAAGTGTTGTAAGTAAACAAAGTTTTCCATAAATACTCGGACTACCATAACCTAAAAGACAGAAACTGTAATACCAAATAAACATGTCGAAGGGTAATATTACTAAACTGTATACATAAACGTTTCCATAACCTTACTTAATACCAAGCTCTGGTGTAACAAAGGACGTAATGTAATAAACCTTGAGTTTACTTTATTTGTAAGGAGTCATTCACTTAACAAACTTCACGTGATCGTTTGGAAGGCCAGTTTTTACGAAACAGGTAGCAAGTTGAGAAATACGTTTTCCAGAAATCGACAGTACCATAATTCTGGCCTGATCAACCAACAACACGTGTTACTTAGTGTCATTATGTTAGAGCTGACCTCTCTGTGTTCAGTGAAGAGAAATTCTACGTACTATGGGTCATTCTGTTTTAATACGACGGTCAAGTGAACATGTCCATTTTAAGATTGATGGGAGTATCAAACCGTGTACAGTCTTGGTGTGACGATTTAAGACTACAAACATCATTCCAGTCAAAGTTGGTGTTAAGATACCTTAACTATGTAATAAAACACATCAAGCTTACGTTGAGGCTTGAATATAACTGATTACATAAACAGACGTAACTAATGCTTCGTAACAGCAGGGTAGCCAGAATGTGCATAATTAAAACTGGCTTATATATTCACACGAATTCTCAGATATAATTTAATTCTTTTATAAACGTTTTGAAAATGTACTCTAAATGGTCAAGATGGTATTTCACTACTTCTAGCACACTTCAGATGAGTGGAACTCACCAGAGAATTACATATTGAAACATGTACTCCAAAACAATAAATATCGGGACTTCAGGCGAAACAAAAAAATAAGGCACTGTGAGCAAACAGAGCATTCTAAGGAACAGAAAAGATACCGTGTGAGCACTAAGAAACATTTCGAACAGTTTTCAGTTACGATAATCAACCCAATTTGGTCTCAAGACAACATGGTTTCTTTGAATTCGTACCAACTTATTACAAAACTTTGTTTGAAACTCATTTGTTTTTATCATTTAAAAAACTTCACTGTTTTACAGCAGCCTATAAAACTTAACCGTAAAAATTACAATTTAAAGTATAATTCAAAAACGTTTTCTAATAAAGCTAGCTATACATTTTACAGTGAAGATAAATATCTTACCACAATTTTCTTATACAAAATGTACATTTCTTATCTATATAAGCATTACCCACTAGAGGAACCAGGTAAGTACAAAACCAATTAATAGTATATTACCAACTCACCAACAACTATAAATAGCCTACAACAGACTCAAAGTGTATCCATAAAGCTGATGTAGTAACTTTGATAACAACTGATCGTGAAATCATTAAGAATCTCAAACATAAAATTTATAAATAGGGTAAGCTAAAAAACAAAACTCGACTCACTCTTCTACAGTCATTCCAACTGTAATCCACACCTCACTTTCTTACAACTCAAACACAAAGAACTTGGGAACATAACTTTAACTGCTAAGTATTATTTTATTAAAAATAAGTTTCTTTGTAAAAACTTTTACATTTCTATTGCAGTAACTAGAAGTGTCGATTCACAAAATATACTGGGTTGGGAAGTAAGAAATAATCATTTATAAAAATGTATTTTTTTCCCCCTCACCATTACACGCACACAAAAGCACAGATCCAATATTAATTAATCACTAAAACTTGTACACACAGAAAGTGAATTCAACTTGGTAGATAATAAAATGTTAGTGAGATACAAAAATATGTTTCATTACTGCTGTATAGACAAAATACTGATGTAATCAACCATTAGGTGTTAGTTTTGTTTTTAATATGAAGGATATGATTTTAAAATAAAAAGAAACTAACAAGCCTAAAACTAGCATTAACCACATCAGGTTTAGGTGTGTTTTTTATTAGCACTGTAATGTTTACAGAGGATCAGGCTGGTTTACCTCGGTATTACTTATAATTGGTGTGTTGTAACAAGATGCACCTTCCAGTGAATGTAACAAATTAAATATTTTTGTTATTACAGATACAATTCACTTTACTGTAAGAAATACAGCATCCGTACCTAAGATACCAGAAACTACGAACACCTTTCCTGTAGATCTAACGTGCAACTTACAAAATATATTTACACTAATGTAGTTATCACATAACTCAAGAATTCTAACGGTAAATATATTTTTTTCCCACAATAATTCCAAATAATAAACAACACTGTATAACAGAGTGTTTTCTAGAAAGTAACAAAACCGTTCACCCTAAAATACATGTTATTAATTTTCACAGATATTTAACATCAAAACTGAAACATTAGAAATGGTTTCTCAAGGCAGTTGGAATCACAAGTCAGGCTCGGTCTGAAGGAACAGAGAGCATATTACAGAAAACAAAATATGGAAGTTACACCTTTATAAAGACAAGAACACTGTCCGTGAATCTAATTCAATACATTCTATCTTAATAACAGTCTCACATACAAACAATTTCCTTTTCGTGTTAATCCACTCCTCCAAAAGAGTTGGACCCCTCGATAGCCTGCATCATCTTGTCACGAAGATCGTGGTAACTCTTGTAAGGAGGAAGGTCTAATCTGTTAAAGCTACATCAAAAAATAGGAAACCACCACACTAGTCAAGAGTTTATAGTAAAAACTAGTTCTCAAACATATAACAATTCACGTTTGTGGTAGAAATTGTGTTACGTTTTGAATGTAGAAATTGGAACAAAATGCAAGTTACTGCTACATACAAAACTAATAACGCTTATTCAAAAAAAAAAAAAAACCTACGATGACACTGATCAAAAGTTTAGCTTCTTACATAATTAGAATAATTTAAAAATTTCAGTTTAAATTGACATCTATGTTAAAATTATTTGTTCAACAATAGAACGGGTAACACTACATTGGCCTACACTTCTAATTAGAAGTTAGAAAGAGGTCACAATTTCCTGATTCATCCACAAGCAAGACAATACCATGTCTATTAATAATATGGTTCTGAGCATAACCAGAGAATAACAGTATTGAGAAAAACCCACATATTTATAACAGATGGATCAGTGAATGATAAAATACTGACCTTAGAAGTTCTGTCCACAAAAATCAAAATCATGTAAGCTCTGTTCCCAGCTTTATCACTAATCTTGTAATGATAATCTAAACTGCAAACGACAAAAGTACTTTTCTTGCACATTTAACAACTTTCTTGTCTATGTTGATAGAGAAACATGATAATAAAAGTGATCTACTGTGTAGTAAAATATTTGGTTGGAAGTTCAGAATTTAACGTAACTTTTAGAAACAGTAGTTGTCTTATACTATGGTGTTTGGGATGCACTTTATAATAAAATAACTAAGCCTCAGTCATAGTTAAAAAGAGGGCCAAACCATAAATGTAAACAGTCAAGTAAGTTATATTATAAACCCTGGGTGGGACAAACCAAGATGAAATAAAGAAAGAAATGTCAAAATGCCAATTTCGTTAAGTCTAGTAAAAACAGTTTTGGTTTGTTTAAAATTTGGCCTACCCTGTTTACAAAATATAGACTATAGAAATGTGGCAATATTGCTCTGAATATAATCAAATAATGTTAAAAATACTTCTAATTTGTACACTAAACATCTTATCTTCTTTTGGTTTTGGTTTTCAAATCTACGCTCTTTGTTTTCAAAAGTTTGATTGCAAATCATAAAGTTCATATTAAATACAATATATGGTAAACTTTAACCAAACAAAAGTTCAGTTTGTTTTGTTCATCTCTTTGATTATGATTTACTGAACAATGATCAGTAAGACAACAATAGAGGGCACCACCATCTGTACATCATTCTATTAGAGTGTAGACATGACAACACTGTCTTTCAAGGGAAAAACTAATCACGTGAAGACAGTTTTAACAGGGGAGAAAGTCAATAGAATTAGTTTGTAGCTACTTAGTAACTAAGCAGAAATAAAATTAAACTATTAAGTAAACATGCAACAGGTAAATAAAATATATAGGTCTTACTAAGTACAACTTACCAATTAATTACATATTTATCGCTAACTGCAATGCAAACCAAGTGGTTAAACAGTTTTCAACTATACATTTCCAGAGAAGCAAATGCATAATTAAGGTGTCAGTTAAGGTACAATGCAAGATATAAGACAACATAAGTTACAAGACCATTTACCAAACAACTTTGTTCACTTCCAACACAGTAGACTAAAAACTATATCAGACCATACAGTCTTTCCATTTTAACTGTGCAACATAAAAACATACCACGTGTGGGAACGAGGCAAGTTGTCTGTATTTCCCCATTTCTCGATAGTAAATAGTTGAGGACCATTGCTTCCATACAATTCCTTGAAGCCGTTCATGGGAACACGAGAAGTCCCTGTGACGAACTGCAACAGTCGTGCTCTTATCTCGTTGTTAAAGGAAAGCACAACCTGTGAATGAAACAGATGTAAACATGAAACGCTTGCTTCCATCTGTAACGGGTGGTTAACAGTTCGAATTACGTAGAAAATTTAAACACAAAATACATGTTAATATTTTATGTCAAGCTGAAAATAATAAACAACGTACGTCTAAATGTGTACCTATTTTAATAGTGTGTTACTTCTTATTTTAACCTTGGATCAACACATGTTCAAGATGTAACGTTATCTTCAGAAGTGAGTGACAAAACACTACCCTGTCTTCTCTGTACTAAAAAAGAACCTTCAATTTTGCCATATATTCCAAGTTTAACCAATAATTTATTTAAACTGTTTGAAAAACAAATATTTTATCCTATATTTAAACCAACTGATATCATAAAGCAAACTTTCAGTATTACTAAAGATAAACAGTTTATGGATAAAAAATAGAAATATTTACACTGTACTGACGAAACGTAATATATTAAATTATCCGTTGGAACATAATGGATACATAAGATATAATAAAATATTAAATTCAGCCATAGTGAAACATTTACGTGGAATACAGAATGAGGTATTCTGGGAAACTCCTGTAATATTCAGTTCAATCAAAAGGAATTATAGCTAATAATCCTTGGAAATTATTTAATAATATATAACCTATTTTTGTATTTGAGACGAACGTCTGACAGATACTTATGGGATGGCCTACTCTGTAACGTTCATGTGGGAAGTGTTAACCTGTACATACGTCATATTTATTTAATTAAAGAACATGCAAATAAAACAAAATAAAACTTTTTGATGGTCATATGTTGAGCTTAATTAAACAGTTTGTGTGTACCTATTTTAACGTTACACACAAACAACAAGAAATAATACTCATCTTTCAAACTTGAGCAGAGGTTTACATAAAAAACTTCTAAAAAAGAAATATAAATAATACGAGTCTACAAGTAAAACTCTATAACTTGATACCTAAAATCAATCACCTAAGCATGGAAAAACATTCCATGTTTTTAAAATGTAAAATAATCAGACATTTTTATGTATTCAAAACAAACTTTAATAATGTCTCAAATCCATGTTATATGTTGAAAAGTGTTGTAATCGTGTTAAACAATAACTTTCCTACTAATAAATACAGTGAGGTAACATGCTTTAGTGTTTAATATTAGATGTCTTCAAGGGTGTATCAGAGAGTTTCAAAAACAAGGATGCATTTTTATTTTAGTATTAAGTAATAAAGAAATGTATTTAAGACTGAATTTAAGTAATTATCTGGATGGAAAATATTTTTTTCTCATTCACAGAAAGCACAGTGAAAGTCTTAAAGTTGTGTCTTTTCTGTAAACATAACTTGGTAAGTTTACAATACATAAAGAAACATAAAACTGTTATTGGATGTACAAAGGAACAATCTAGATTGTTGATATACCAAGATATGTCAGCAATATATTAGGTATGAACGAGAAAATGGCTCACTAGTGTCGTTTTTAACTGCAACTCGTGCATCGATAAACAATGGTGTTGTTTTTAACTGTAACTCGTGTATCGATAAACAATCGGAGTTGATTTAACATTATATATCCAGTAGACAAATACAGTTGACTGACATCACTAATAACAAATTAGGTCTGTTGCTCTTAAGAATTGGAAAAAAAACAAAATTGTGCCAAAGAAAAACTTATTAAAACTTTAACAGGACTTAAAATTGACATAAAAATCTTTTAACTAAACAATGACTAAAACTCACTCGCCAGAACCACTGTATTACAATGTCGTTGGGCTGATAACCTCCCTTGTAGACTGTGTTCTGCTTCCAGTCTTTCACGTCGATTTTCCCAATTCCACACATAAGCAGTTCCAACTCGTGTTCGTCAAACAGTTTCATGAGGGACAATGGGATTATTTCATTAAATCCCTCCAAGAAAGCATTCATCTGAGGCTGAATCCTGGACACAAATCTCCACTGAATGACTAGGCTAGAGAAATATTGATGTTTTAACTTTATTCTCAGTTTCTTCAACACTTATTCAAATCCAAGTTTCACAAACCAGTCACAATCTCCACCAACTAACCTACTTTGCATTCACTACTATTTATTGGCATGTTTTTCCCAATCAATTCTCTCGTCAGTTTTGGATGCTTATACGTAGATAGTTCTCTTATTGTTTTAACTAACTGAATCACAACGTTTCTCCATTCAGAGACAGTCTGTTTTAAAACATGTATCATAGCATGTCTAAACATCAATAAAGATCTGGTATATTGAGTAAATTCTGATATCTTATTAACAATGTAAAGAATGCATGCATTAAACAAATCCCATGGCCCTTGTAAAACCTCACAATTAAAACCAACAAAACATTACGAGGTTTGCTTATTTTTTGTATTTATAATTATAATTTGATTTTGTACTTTCATCACATTAGTTCTGAAATTCTTGAATGTTTTTGAAAAGAATAAAAGGTCCCTTTAAGTTAAAAATTTGATTTTCTCTTTCCTGCCCCACAATGGCACAGCAGTACTTCTCCAGACTTACACTGCCAGAAACTGGGTTTCAATACCAACTGTGGGAGGACCTCAGATGGTTCCAGTTTAGATGACAATTCACTTTTAACTTATTTGATGTTCATTACTGTACTGAAACTGATTCAACTTAAGTATTACTATACATCATAAAAACAATGAAAGACCAACAAATCTGTAACTGACCTCACTACTACCAACAGGCTTTGTGTCATGACAATTCACATATATTTTGGGTCAAAATGAATTTTATGTAATATTTTGTTTCAATAAACAAGAAATTATTTGATTTGTATGTGTTGTTAAAAATCACTTATTCAATTAAAATGGATTTGTTTCCTCTAAAAAGTTTGCTGTAACAGACCAGTCCTACCATATTCAATAAACCTAAATATCCTTACCTGACATTAAGAAGTCTGCTGTAACAGACTAGTCCTACCATATTCAATAAACCTAAATATCCTTACCTGACATTAAGAAGTCTGCTGTAACAGACCAGTCCTACCATATTCAATAAACCTAAATATCCTTACCTGACATTAAGAAGTCTGCTGTAACAGACCAGTCCTACCATATTCAATAAACCTAAATATCCTTACCTGACATTAAGAAGTTTGCTCTAACAGACTAGTCCTACCATATTCAATAAACCTAAATATCCTTACCTGACATTAAGAAGTCTGCTGTAACAGACCAGTCCTACCATATTCAATAAACCTAAATATCCTTACCTGACATTAAGAAGTCTGCTGTAACAGACCAGTCCTACCATATTCAATAAACCTAAATATCCTTACCTGACATTAAGAAGTTTGCTCTAACAGACTAGTCCTACCATATTCAATAAACCTAAATATCCTTACCTGACATTAAGAAGTCTGCTGCAACAGACTAGTCCTACCATATTCAATAAACCTAAATATCCTTACCTGACATTAAGAAGTCTGCTGTAACAGACCAGTCCTACCATATTCAATAAACCTAAATATCCTTACCTGACATTAAGAAGTTTGCTCTAACAGACCAGTCCTACCATATTCAATAAACCTAAATATCCTTACCTGACATTAAGAAGTCTGCTGTAACAGACTAGTCCTACCATATTCAATAAACCTAAATATCCTTACCTGACATTAAGAAGTCTGCTGTAACAGACTAGTCCTACCATATTCAATAAACCTAAATATCCTTACCTGACATTAAGAAGTCTGCTCTAACAGACTAGTCCTACCATATTCAATAAACCTAAATATCCTTACCTGATATTAAGAAGTCTGCTGTAACAGACTAGTCCTACCATATTCAATAAACCTAAATATCCTTACCTGACATTAAGAAGTCTGCTGTAACAGACTAGTCCTACCATATTCAATAAACCTAAATATCCTTACCTGACATTAAGAAGTCTGCTGTAACAGACTAGTCCTACCATATTCAATAAACCTAAATATCCTTACCTGACATTAAGAAGTCTGCTGTAACAGACTAGTCCTACCATATTCAATAAACCTAAATATCCTTACCTGACATTAAGAAGTTTGCTCTAACAGACTAGTCCCACCATATTCAATAAACCTAAATATCCTTACTTGACATTAAGAAGTTTGCTCTAACAGACTAGTCCTACCATATTCAATAAACCTAAATATCCTTACCTGACATTAAGTTTGCTGTAACAGACTAGTCCTACCATATCCTTACTCATCGTTTTATGATAGAATATTACTTTGGTTTTCATATGTGCACAATTTATTACAAAAAAACTATTAGAAATTGAAAGAATGCCAATGTATTTAAAAATTCTGGCCTTTAAATTTTAAAGATGCATTTCAAAACTATCTATTCAGATTGTTTAGTTACTGTGAGAAACAAACTTTATAAATTTTTCAGACTATCTGAATGTATCCAGCTACAGACTACTAAACATTGCAATGTTTTCTTACTTACATTCATTAGTTTTAACCCTATCTTTAAGGGTCTCTCTGCAGGCATGGGTTAAATGCCATGTTATCATATTGTAGATTATAATTCAAAACTTCATCAATATATATCAGTAAGTTTGGAATAAGATTGTAGATTATAATTCAAATTTTTTGTTTTTACATCAACCAATTTCTTAAAAATAAACATTAAAGCAAAATTCCTAAATATCAACTTTTGTGTGTCACACGGAATGTTAAATGTTGCTTTAGTTTAAAATAGGTGTTTGTGATATCCAAATACAAAGTCTATAGTTTGTTATGAAATAGACACTGAAGTTACTGAAACTCACAAGCTAGAATATAAGAACTTACCGTCTTTTCTATTTTCTGAGTTATTAATATATTTAGTGAAGCACGCAAGGTGGCCCCACCCACATGTTCTATTTACAGAAATACTTGTTTAAATACACTCACTTCACCCAGTGATGTGCATAACCAATCAAAAGCTCAGAATGTCTCCTGAGTAGTTTTCTCAGATTCTGAAATGTATTTATTCAGATTCATGGTAGATTCCCGGCAGGAAGGTAATGCAAAATAAGTTCTTGGAAAATGTTGTTTTTAGACATTTGTTACTAAGTCTGATGAATGACTGGAATTCTGTCATACTTTATGAATATTTCAATATATATTTCTTTATATCCACCATGGGCAAAATTTGATAAGGCTCAACAAATTACAACAACTGACATATGAGTTCATAACCATAAAAGATAACTGTTTTCTATATTTCTTTACTTACTGTTCCATGAAAAATAATTAAAATTTAAGAAATTAGTTATGAACAGTAATAATATACAGATACATATGTGACGTATTATAACCAAAATCCACTAGAACAAAGCCAAGAGAGGTCGCTTTATTAAGACCACTTTTATATTTTTGGATACATTAACACAAGTACATGTGCACCGTGTTGTTCAGTTGCTGTAATACGTTGACAGAGGTACATGTGCACTGTGTTGTTCAGCTGCTGTAATACGTTGACAGAGGTACATGTGCACCGTGTTGTTCAGCTGCCGTAATACGTTGACACAAGTACATGTCCACCGTGTTGTTCAGCTGCTGTAATACGTTGACAGAGGTACATGTGCACCGTGTTGTTCAGCTGCTGTAATACGTTGACAGAGGTACATGTGCACCGTGTTGTTCAGCTGCTGTAATACGTTGACAGAGGTACATGTGCACCGTGTTGTTCAGCTGCTGTAATACATTAACACAAGTACATGTGCACCGTGTTGTTCAGCTGCTGTAATACATTAACACATGTACATGTGCACCGTGTTGTTCAGCTGCTGTAATACGTTGACAGAGGTACATGTGCACCGTGTTGTTCAGCTGCCGTAATACGTTGACACAAGTACATGTCCACCGTGTTGTTCAGCTGCCGTAATACGTTGACACAGAAACATGTGCACCGTGTTGTTCAGCTGCTGTAATACGTTGGCAGAGGTACATGTGCACCGTGTTGTTCAGCTGCTGTAATACGTTGACAGAGGTACATGTGCACCGTGTTGTTCAGCTGCTGTAATACGTTGACAGAGGTACATGTGCACCATGTTGTTCAGCTGCTGTAATACGTTGACAGAGGTACATGTGCACCGTGTTGTTCAGCTGCTGTAATACATTAACACAAGTACATGTGCACCGTGTTGTTCAGCTGCTGTAATACATTAACACAAGTACATGTGCACCGTGTTGTTCAGCTGCTGTAATACATTAACACATGTACATGTGCACCGTGTTGTTCAGCTGCTGTAATACATTGGCACATGTACATGTGCACCGTGTTGTTCAGCTGCTGTAATACGTTGACAGAGGTACATGTGCACCGTGTTGTTCAGCTGCTGTAATACATTAACACAAGTACATGTGTACCGTGTTGTTCAGCTGCTGTAATACGTTGACACAGAAACATGTGCACCGTGTTGTTCAGCTGCCGTAATACATTGACACATGTACATGTGCACCGTGTTGTTCAGCTGCTGTAATGTTAGTCACACATTGCTGATAGGTCAGTGAAATAAAACTAACAAATACATATGAATAGATAGATAGCTGTATAATGATATGATAGTTAAGCTATTTATATTAAACATTTGTGGTTTCATGTTGTAAAATGTAGTCATTCTAGAATGAAAAAAAGCACCAGTTACATCTATTTCCTTTATGGTGGTTGGAAGGTTGGTTGAATTGGTTTGTTTTGTTTTGAATCTTGCATAAAGCTACACGAGGGCTATCCTTGCTAGTCGTCCCTAATTTAGCAGTGTAAGGCTAGAGGGAAGGCAGCTAGTCATCACCACTCACTGCCAACTCTTGGACTACTCTTTACCAACAAACAGTGGCCTTGACCATCAAATTATAAGACCCTCATGGCTGAAAGGGTGAGGCATGAAGGGGATTCAAACTTGCGACCCTTGGATTACGAGTCGAGCATCTTAACCACCTGGCCATGCCGGGCCTGGTTGAATTGACCAAATCCATACAGAGACACAAAGATGATAGTAACAAATAGCATTTCATAAAATAAAACAGCTTGATGACCACCTGGAGGTTATAGAGGTTTTGCAAGTGAAATTTGACAATTTTCTGATGCATAGTTATGTTTATTCTTAAAACCAAAATTATTTTGCATGTTGGATTGTGAAGGTTCAAAAACAAATAATTAATTTAAAAAACGTTAAACTTAATTTAAAACTTGATACTTGGTGTACGATTGCCTCTTAATGTTTAGTAATAATCCGTTAAATTTAGTAAAAATGTATATATGTTTTAAAAAGTTACACTGCAGCTACTTTATGGCTACTTTGGTTGCATATTATCCATCCACATAACCAAAACCACTGATGCTTATACTGTCTCCTCTATTTCCATTTATCAACACTTTCTCACAATTCTACATCTTAAATGATAGGTACAGCCACGTATGTCACTAATTCAATAACAACATACCATGATAACTACAGCTTTATTCAATCAGTACGTGACCTCAATAAATTCAGAGATGGGAAAGCATAAACAAAATTACAGATACTCAAATAAAAAGAAAAGAGAAACAAGTTGAAATTTGATTGGAAGAAATAAATGGACACCTAAAGATATAACGCAATATGATATCCTCAGGTCAGACACTTTAAAGATATAACACAATATGATATCCTCAGGTCAGACACTTTAAAGATATAATACAATATGATATCCTCAGGTCAGACACCTAAAAGATATAACACAATATGAATGTTTAAACATTTTCTTCTTAATTTGTGAAATAAACCAGATAAACATTATGCTTAAATAACAATTCTACAATAACTGCAAATAACTTACTGTTGAAACAGAATTATATCTTTTAATTACATTTTGAAATTTCAGTTAAGTGTCTAGTCAGAGTACCCAGGTTGTAATTAAGAACTAAATTATACAAAGGAAACAGTGGTCAAAACCAGTAAAGTTCTTTTCTCATAGCCTACTGAACTGTTTAACTAACATGTTTAAATATGATATTCAGATAACTATTTCTTTACAAATATGTGACTGTTTATAAAAATCAGATGAAAAATACCACATCTAGCATTTATTAATTTATTTAAACTCAAATACAAATAACTTCACAAATACAGTGTATTCGTGAACACAAATACAATGATGTTAAGTATACCAACAATACAACTATAACAAAACGATATGACCAGGAATACGGATATAAGAACATAAAGTACATTAGGCATATGACAATATGGATGTTATATATTCCCCAATTACTCTCACACAGGTGAGAGACAAATGATCCACGAAAATGGTACTGATTTCATCATAACATGTGGATGCTAACACTAATATCATGTTGTTATTACTTACTTGATGTACTCTTGCCTGTTTTCTTGAGTTACGTGAATGTTGGCACCATCTGGTTTCAGTTCTCTTTGCTGCATTTTACCAAATAGTTCTTCATCCACAGAGAAGGTTAATTCAAGCTCAGTTGGATCATTTTCCATAATCCACACGAGTGAATTATAGTATTCTGTATCCTACGTATTAATAATGTGATACTGAGTTAACAATCATTCACTGATACAACTAACAACAGAAGCCAGATGTTTAACAAACATAATGTGATACTGTGTTAACAATCATTCACTGATACAACTAACAACAGAAGCCAGATGTTTAACAAACATAATGTGATACTGAGTTAACAATCATTCACTGATACAACTAACAACAGTTAGATGTTTAATAAACATAATGTGATACTGAGTTAACAATCATTCACTGATACAACTAACAACAGTTAGATGTTTAATAAACATAATGTGATACTGAGTTAACAATCATTCACTGATACAACTAACAACAGAAGCCAGATGTTTAACAAACATAATGTGATTCTGAGTTAACAATCATTCACTGATACAACTAACAACAGAAGCCAGATGTTTAACAAACATAATGTGATTCTGAGTTAACAATCATTCACTGATACAACTAACAACAGAAGCCAGATGTTTAACAAACATAATGTGATACTGAGTTAACAATCATTCACTGATACAACTAACAACAGAAGCCAGATGTTTAACAAACATAATGTGATACTGAGTTAACAATCATTCACTGATACAACTAACAACAGAAGCCAGATGTTTAACAAACATAATGTGATTCTGAGTTAACAATCATTCACTGATACAACTAACAACAGAAGCCAGATGTTTAACAAACATAATGTGATACTGTGTTAACAATCATTCACTGATACAACTAACAACAGAAGCCAGATGTTTAACAAACATAATGTGATACTGAGTGTTATGTAAATATCATGTAAATGTTGTCGAGAGTGTTATGTAAATATCATGTAAATGTTGTCGAGAGTATTATGTAAATGTTATGTAAACGACAACCATGTCGAGTGTTATGTAAATGTCATGTAAATATCATATAACGTCGTATTTGAATTCCCATATTTATTATTTATAATTCTATATTTATATTATTGTTTCGAGGTTTAAATCGGTGAAATTTAAAATAACATTTTAGAATTAATTAAAATTCATTTAGAAATTTTTAAAACTAAATAGATTGATCACTTGTATCGGCCTGGTGTTTGTACTGTGGAATTCTGGGAAGTCACGCGAATAGTATATAAACAGATGACGATGCGAGGGAAAGGATCAGCCACTTTTACTCGGGTCAAGAAGTAAGTCATCCATTTTATTCGGATCAAGAACTTTGTCTTGTTTGAGAACGTTTAAACTGAATTTGTGAATAGAGCTAGATCGACTGGGGCGGTGAAGGATTTTATTCCGTCAACCTTTATAATTCAGTCGGATTACGGGTTATATCGAAAGTTAATCGGAATTGGACTGTGAATTTTTGTTTGAAATTACCCATTCAAACTTCGAAAATTTCTCCGTGGGACTGAATTCAACGCCTAGATTGGAACTTTGGATTTCGGATTTGGACACTTATCCTGGATCATATTATTAAGCACAGGCCAGTACTTTTTGTATTGTAAGTTGTTTTGATGGATGAAATTGGATATCTGTTATAGCCATTAGATAATATATCTTGCGTCTATCACATGAGTAGATAATTATAATAAATTAAACAAGCTGCTATCTGTGTCTTTCTGTTGCGTTCAGTCCGCATAAAAAAAAACGTAACACTGAGTTAACAATCATTCACTGATACAACTAACAACAGAAGCCAGATGTTTAACAAACATAATGTGATTCTGAGTTAACAATCATTCACTTATACAACTAACAACAGAAGCCAGATGTTTAACAAACATAATGTGATACTGAGTTAACAATCATTCACTGATACAACTAACAACAGAAGCCAGATGTTTAACAAACATAATGTGATTCTGAGTTAACAATCATTCACTGATACAACTAACAACAGAAGCCAGATGTTTAACAAACATAATGTGATACTGAGTTAACAATCATTCACTGATACAACTAACAACAGAAGCCAGATGTTTAACAAACATAATGTAAACATCCTTTCATATTACCACAGACAAGAATTAAGATATAGTAATATACTGAGTCACAGTTTATTCTACTGGACTGTATGTTCCACACAGGAATGATCCAACTGTATTCCTATATTTATTTCTTTTATATATATATATTTTTTTAGCTATATACACTTTACTTGGGAAAGGTTTTTTTTAAAAAGAAGCCATCTTTAATTGCCCATCAGTATCATTACCATGTGCCATTTAATGGTTTTGGCAACACAGTCCCTCATTTGACGAGAAGCATATTTCAGAAAACTAAAATTTGATATCTCTGTGCTTGTCATTATTTATTTCCAACTGATAGACTACAGGGAGAACAGCTAGTCACTAACATCTCCGACCAACTTCTTGGATTACTCACCCTAATTTATTCGTGGGATTAGACTTTTATTATTATAATTCACCCACAGCCCACAACTGAGGAATGTGACTTTATAATAACTGGACATACACAAAGGGCTAAAATGAACAGTCCAGCACAGTAGTCCATTTCTCATCCACTGTATTACTATATATTTTGATCTTGGTGCTGTGGACACCAAGGCCATATCTTGTTTAGCAGTAATAACTACAGTAGTCCATTTCTCATCCACTGCATTATTACTTATTTTGATCTTGGTACTGTGGACACCAAGGCCATATCTTGTTTACCAGTAATAACTACAGTAGTCTATTTCTCATCCACTATATTATTACATATCTTGATCTTGGTTCTGTGGATACCAAGGCCATATCTTGTTTACCAGTAATAACTACAGTAGAACTTGAGTAGTTACACTGTAATTTTGTTTAAATTTATCTATAAATGTCTTTATTTTACCTTTAATGATAACAGTGTCTACATTCAGAAGTTACAATAACACCTTATCAAGGTAAATGTATCTCTAAGAATTGTTACACTCAGAAGTTACAATAACACCTTATCAAGGTAAATGTATCTCTTAGAATTGTTACACTCAGAAGTTACAATAACACCTTATCAAGGTAAATGTATCTCTAAGAATTGTTACACTCAGAAGTTACAATAACACCTTATCAAGGTAAATGTATCTCTTAGAATTGTTACACTCAGAAGTTACAATAACACCTTATCAAGGTAAATGTATCTCTAAGAATTGTTACACTCAGAAGTTACAATAACACCTTATCAAGGTAAATGTATCTCTTAGAATTGTTACACTCAGAAGTTACAATAACACCTTATCAAGGTAAATGTATCTCTAAGAATTGTTACACTCAGAAGTTACAATAACACCTTATCAAGGTAAATGTATCTCTTAGAATTGTTACACTCAGAAGTTACAATAACACCTTATCAAGGTAAATGTATCTCTAAGAATTGTTACACTCAGAAGTTACAATAACACCTTATCAAGGTAAATGTATCTCTTAGAATTGTTTGTACTCACCACTGATTCCATATCTTTAAGTTTTATTTCTTTTCCAAGCATCATCTTGTAAAATGGACGAATGAAGAAAGCTTTGTTGAAAAATAAAATAACACTGAAAAACTCTTTCGTTGTTAATAAACACTGTTATTTAATCATGTTTGAAATTTTCTTCTTCTTTCAAACTTCAAGTTTTTATACTCTATTTACTTTCACTCTAATAGTGGTTTTCACAGATGAAAATAATCAACATTACTATTTAAAAAAAACATTTTATTCAAACAATGATCTTTATATCCAGTAGGTACTTCACAACAACCTAAACTGTGATCTTTATATCCAGTGGGTACTTCACAACAACCTAAACTGTGATCTTTATATCCAGTGGGTACTTCACAACAACCTAAACTGTGATCTTTATATCCAGTGGGTGCTTCACAACAACCTAAACTGTGATCTTTATATCCAGTGGGTACTTCACAACAACCTAAACTGTGATCTTTATATCCAGTAGGTACTTCACAACAACCTAAACTGTGATCTTTATATCCAGTGGGTACTTCACAACAACCTAAACTATGATCTTTACATCCAGTGGGTACTTCACAACAACCTAAACTGTGATCTTTATATCCAGTGAGTACTTCACAACAACCTAAACTGTGATCTTTATATCCAGTGAGTACTTCACAACAAACTTACTATGAACTTACCATCCCAGTGGGTACTTCACAACAAACTAACAGTGAACTTATCATCCAGTGGGTACTTCACAACAAACTAACAGTGAACTTATCATCCAGTGGGTACTTCACAACAAACTTACTATGAACTTACCATCCCAGTGGGTACTTCACAACAAACTAACAGTGAACTTATCATCCAGTGGGTACTTTGCAACAAACTAACAGTGAACTTATCATCCAGTGGGTACTTTGCAACAAACTAACAGTGAACTTATCATCCAGTGGGTACTTCACAACAAACTAACAATGAACTTATCATCCAGTGGGTACTACACAACAACCTATGAACTTATCATCCAGTGGGTACTTCGCAACAAACTAACAGTGAACTTACCATCCCAGTGGGTACTTCACAACAAACTAACAGTGAACTTACCATCCCAGTGGGTACTTCACAACAAACTAACAGTGAACTTATCATCCAGTGGGTACTTCACAACAAACTAACAGTGAACTTATCATCCAGTGGGTACTTCGCAACAAACTTACTGTGAACTTATCATCCAGTGGGTACTTCGCAACAAACTAACAGTGAACTTATCATCCAGTGGGTACTTCACAACAAACTTACTGTGAACTTACCATCCCAGTGGGTACTTCACAACAAACTTACTGTGAACTTATCATCCAGTGGGTACTTCACAACAAACAAACAGTGAACTTATCATCCAGTGGGTACTACACAACAACCTATGAACTTATCATCCAGTGGGTACTTCACAACAAACTAACAGTGAACTTATCATCCAGTGGGTAATTCACAACAAACTAACAGTGAACTTATCATCCAGTGGGTACTTCACAACAAACTAACAGTGAACTTATCATCCAGTGGGTACTACACAACAACCTATGAACTTATCATCCAGTGGGTACTTCACAACAAACTAACAGTGAACTTATCATCCAGTGGGTACTTCACAACAAACTAACAGTGAACTTATCATCCAGTGGGTACTTCACAACAAACTAACAGTGAACTTATCATCCAGTGGGTACTACACAACAAACTTACTGTGAACTTACCATCCCAGTGGGTACTTCACAACAAACTTACTGTGAACTTATCATCCAGTGGGTACTTCACAACAAACAAACAGTGAACTTATCATCCAGTGGGTACTACACAACAACCTATGAACTTATCATCCAGTGGGTACTTCACAACAAACTAACAGTGAACTTATCATCCAGTGGGTACTTCACAACAAACTAACAGTGAACTTATCATCCAGTGGGTACTTCACAACAAACTAACAGTGAACTTATCATCCAGTGGGTACTTCACAACAAACTAACAGTGAACTTATCATCCAGTGGGTACTTCACAACAAACTAACAGTGAACTTATCATCCAGTGGGTACTACACAACAACCTATGAACTTATCATCCAGTGGGTACTTCGCAACAAACTAACAGTGAACTTATCATCCGGTGGGTACTTCACAACAAACTTACTATGAACTTACCATCCCAGTGGGTACTTCACAACAAACTAACAGTGAACTTATCATCCAGTGGGAACTTCACAACAACCTATGAACTTACCATCCCAGTGGGTACTTCACAACAAACTAACAGTGAACTTATCATCCGGTGGGTACTTCACAACAAACTAACAGTGAACTTATCATCCGGTGGGTACTTCACAACAAACTAACAGTGAACTTATCATCCAGTGGGTACTTCACAACAACCTAACAGTAAACTTATCATCCGGTGGGTACTTCACAACAACCTATGAACTTACCATCCCAGTGGGTACTTCACAACAAACTAACAGTGAACTTATCATCCAGTGGGAACTTCACAATAAACTTACTGTGAACTTATCATCCAGTGGGTACTTCACAACAAACTAACAGTGAACTTACCATCCAGTGGGTACTTCGCAACAACCTTTGAACTTAACAACCTATGAACTTACCATCCCAGTGGGTACTTCACAACAAACTAACAGTGAACTTATCATCCGGTGGGTACTTCACAACAAACTAACAGTGAACTTATCATCCGGTGGGTACTTCACAACGAACTAACAGTGAACTTATCATCCAGTGGGTACTTCACAACAACCTAACAGTAAACTTATCATCTGGTGGGTACTTCACAACAACCTATGAACTTCCCATCCCAGTGGGTACTTCACAACAAACTTAGTGTGAACTTATCATCCAGTGGGTACTTCACAACAAACTAACAGTGAACTTACCATCCAGTGGGTACTTCGCAACAACCTTTGAACTTATCATCCATTGGGTACTTCACAACAAACTTACTGTGAACTTACCATCCAGTGGGTACTTCACAACAAACTTACTGTGAACTTATCATCCAGTGGGTACTTCACAATAAACAAACAGTGAACTTATCATCCAGTGGGTACTACACAACAACCTATGAACTTATCATCCAGTGGGTACTTCACAACAAACTTACTGTGAACTTATCATCCAGTGGGTACTTCACAACAAACAAACAGTGAACTTATCATCCAGTGGGTACTTCACAACAACCTAACAGTAAACTTATCATCCGGTGGGTACTTCACAACAACCTATGAACTTACCATCCCAGTGGGTACTTCACAACAAACTTAGTGTGAACTTATCATCCAGTGGGTACTTCACAACAAACAAACAGTGAACTTATCATCCAGTGGGTACTTCACAACAACCTAACAGTAAACTTATCATCCGGTGGGTACTTCACAACAACCTATGAACTTACCATCCCAGTGGGTACTTCACAACAAACTTAGTGTGAACTTATCATCCAGTGGGTACTTCACAACAAACTAACAGTGAACTTACCATCCAGTGGGTACTTCGCAACAACCTTTGAACTTATCATCCATTGGGTACTTCACAACAAACTTACTGTGAACTTACCATCCAGTGGGTACTTCACAACAAACTTACTGTGAACTTATCATCCAGTGGGTACTTCACAATAAACAAACAGTGAACTTATCATCCAGTGGGTACTACACAACAACCTATGAACTTATCATCCAGTGGGTACTTCACAACAAACTTACTGTGAACTTATCATCCAGTGGGTACTTCACAACAAACAAACAGTGAACTTATCATCCAGTGGGTACTTCACAACAAACTAACAGTGAACTTATCATCCAGTGGGTACTTCACAACAACCTATGAACTTACCATCCCAGTGGGTACTTCACAACAAACTTAGTGTGAACTTATCATCCAGTGGGTACTTCACAACAAACTTAGTGTGAACTTATCATCCAGTGGGTACTTCACAACAAACTTACTGTGAACTTATCATCCAGTGGGTACTTCACAACAAACAAACAGTGAACTTATCATCCAGTGGGTACTTCACAACAAACTAACAGTGAACTTATCATCTGGTGGGTACTTCACAACAAACTAACAGTGAACTTATCATCCAGTGGGTATTTCACAACAACCTAACAGTAAACTTATCATCCGGTGGGTACTTCACAACAACCTATGAACTTACCATCCCAGTGGGTACTTCACAACAAACTTAGTGTGAACTTATCATCCAGTGGGTACTTCACAACAAACTAACAGTGAACTTACCATCCAGTGGGTACTTCGCAACAACCTTTGAACTTATCATCCATTGGGTACTTCACAACAAACTTACTGTGAACTTACCATCCAGTGGGTACTTCACAACAAACTTACTGTGAACTTATCATCCAGTGGGTACTTCACAATAAACAAACAGTGAACTTATCATCCAGTGGGTACTACACAACAACCTATGAACTTATCATCCAGTGGGTACTTCACAACAAACTTACTGTGAACTTATCATCCAGTGGGTACTTCACAACAAACAAACAGTGAACTTATCATCCAGTGGGTACTTCACAACAAACTAACAGTGAACTTATCATCCAGTGGGTACTTCACAACAACCTATGAACTTACCATCCCAGTGGGTACTTCACAACAAACTTAGTGTGAACTTATCATCCAGTGGGTACTTCACAACAAACTTAGTGTGAACTTATCATCCAGTGGGTACTTCACAACAAACTTACTGTGAACTTATCATCCAGTGGGTACTTCACAACAAACAAACAGTGAACTTATCATCCAGTGGGTACTTCACAACAAACTAACAGTGAACTTATCATCTGGTGGGTACTTCACAACAAACTAACAGTGAACTTATCATCCAGTGGGTATTTCACAACAACCTAACAGTAAACTTATCATCCGGTGGGTACTTCACAACAACCTATGAACTTACCATCCCAGTGGGTACTTCACAACAAACTAACAATGAACTTATCATCCAGTGGGAACTTCACAACAAACTTACTGTGAACTTATCATCCAGTGGGTACTTCACAACAAACTAACAGTGAACTTATCATCCAGTGGGTACTTCGCAACAACCTTTGAACTTATCATCCATTGGGTACTTCACAACAAACTTACTGTGAACTTACCATCCAGTGGTTACTTCACAACAACCTTTGAACTTACCATCCAGTGGGTACTTCACAACAACCTTTGAACTTACCATCTAAAAGTTTGCCATGATACACTGCCATTCCTGCTATCCTTCCAATAAATTTGAAGTACAAAAGATGGTCCTCATTACACAAGCCCGAAAATGGATTTATTTGAAGAGTATAATTATCTCTGGAGGAAAAAAAATGGTTTTACAGACTGTCAGAAGAAATATAAAAAACAGGCTATACATGTCTGCAAAAACTAAATCAATACTGGATAAATACTTTACCAAAATATTGTGGATTTTAACTGAGAAATGAGAAACATTAATATGCAGTCAATAGTGATATAAGAATATAACCCTAAACTTCCATTCTGATGTAATATCCAAATATCAGATGGAAAAAAAAACAGTATTACATCTCTATATCACAGATAAAAGTGAAATGCAAATCGCATTAATATACACTTTCAATGTTAGTAGGTAATGCCAACATTTCACAGAGGGTCATTACAAAACATGATAGTAATGTACACTTTGCTAAGTGTTACCACTGTAAGAATGTAACAGGAAAGTATACTTTGTTGAAATGTTACAGATAATGCTACTTTTTAATATCTGAAAATACGTGATCTTTGTTAAAATTTCACTAACATTAATGTCACTGTTGAATGTGAACTATATAACAAGTCTGTGCCATTATTTTGTTACGAGTAAGCATTAAAATAAACCAATCTAAGTTTAACTCTGTTTATTTAATGTAGAGAATGATGAAAAACAGCTAATTTGACAGAGTCCAACAAGAAACAAGAAATTTAAAGTTAGCCTCAAAAGATTAGAGTCGAACACCAGCATTCTTGATAATCCAAAACCCACTTGAAATAAAAATTTATCTCAGAACAGCTGGTGTAGGTATTAAAGCATTTATTCTTAAAGCAGAGAACAACATTTCGACCTTCCTAGGTCATCTTCAGGTTCACAATGAGAGAGTCAAACATTGTTTGTGGTGAATGCATCCACGATAGGCATGCTACATTTCATATGTTTAGTCACAATAAACTGAATGAAATTCATGTTTTAGTAGGAGTTGTGTGGAAATCCTGAAAAAGGATGTGTGGGTGCTCATTGTCAAGGTTACACCTAAAACATTCTAACATCAAGGACAAATAAAATTACTTAATGTTTCAGCAGATATTGACTACAATGATCTTAACGTTGCTCATTTAATGACATTAACCACATTATGTCCACATACAGTTTTGATTTTAAAAAAATTAAGAGTTTTTCTCTCCTTTCTTGTGTAGTCTGATAATTTAAAATTGAAAGTATTTTCAGTAGTTTTTGTGTGCAGGTGGTGTCACCTATCCTAAAACTTGTGTACCACCTGATGAAGAAGGCCTCATGTTAAGACCAATGTAATATCAAAATTAAAATACCACTGCAGTTAGTAAACGATATTTGAGAAAATTAAAAATTCAGTTGTCTTTAAAGGCAGATCCTGTTTTTTATTTCTGAATGATTTGGTCCCTAAAATCCAGAAAATTAAACTGCTAGTATGAACAGTTATTACTAATGATAACATAAGCAGACTTAACCCTTCAAAAGAGACGTTAAGTAATGTAATGTATGCCTCTAAATGATACACAATAAGGCAGTAGAGACCTCACTAATGACTTAGCTACAAGTGTTAATGTTAACTCCAGAACCATAAGTAGCCAAAATGAATGTTTTTTTCCTTAAGATACATATATATATACATATAAAACAAACTTGAACATGAGGTTTCAAATAATTGGATGACAAATGTTGGGGAGGGTTCCCCTTTTACAGGTGAATTCAAATTGTCTGCCAACAATTAACAATTTCATTTTTCAATGAAAGAAGAGCTTTCATGGTTGATGTACAACATTTAACATAAGGCATGGTGGTGTGGCTTTAGAGTTCTGCAGAAAAAAATGATGGCACCCTAACTGTTGATAGGTACAATCAAATATTCCTCTTTCAGAAACAAGAAGTGCTAAATACAGTACAGTGGATGTGTTGACACAATGCCTGGTCATCCAGATCACCCAATAGAATAATACTCACAACCATGGATGGGCCACACAGTGTTCCAGTATGAATATTAAAACTATTTGGGCTTATATGGAAACTTGTAAAGTCAAACAGTAACCAAACAATTTAGTTACACTGTGGGGAGCTGCACACAATGTGTGGAGCATTTCACACTAAAATCCTGATAAACTTACAATAGCACAAAAACACAGAGCTCTGTATAAAAAGAAAACAAAATACGACTGTCTTGTATAACCAGTTTTGTATGTTATATTACTGTATACAGCCCTCATCAAAACTTAAGGAAACTAAACAAATAGTGGGAGTTTACTGTTACTTGTATAATGCACTCATGGCTCAAAATGTGAAACACAATTTTGCAATAACAAAATACAAACCATTAACTTAAGAATGCACAGTCCACCATGTTGACCAAGAGGTCATATCCTGTATTTTCTACAGCAGTGTATAATAACAAATTCTATATATACATCACATCTGCATTTCAATAACTCTTTTCATTTCTGTACACCATAATGTTTCTTCAAACTACAAAGTTTACCATGCTAAACAACTTGAATTTTAATGTAGACTGGCTTCGGCTTCAGATATTCTCCAGTGTCCACCCTAAAGAAAGAAAAATCAAACTTGTTGCATTACCACAAACAGATACTTACGCAGCCGAGTATTCAAACAGACCATAATAAGGATTGAACATCTCCCGAGAAAGCAGAAAGAACATCTCCCGAGATGCACCTCCATAATCCAACACTTCTTCTCCATCAAATTCAATCCACAGTTTAGTTTTTAACAAGTCTACACGGGAAACACTGGATACAATGCGGTAAGCATCTTCCAAAATACTGCTACGAGAAACTTTAATCTCAAACTTGTTTGGAACATTGCTCTATTAGAGAGACAAGCAAGATATGTTGCAGTGTGCCAGTATTTAGACTGGTGGCTAACATTTTCAATAATAAATTTATATAAATATAAGGTAATTCAACAACATACAGGTTAAGATTAAGTACAAGAAACTCCCCTACTAAAAGCCATCTCGAAACATTCTACCTTCTGATAATTATCCAACACAAAATATTTGTTATAATCTCTTGTGAACATCTGAATAACATAAAATAAATTAATTTTATTATCTTGTCTTTGAAATCCAACTGGTTTAAGCCAGAAATTCCATCTCGTGAGAATGCCAAACATTTGTGTTTAACATGAAACAAGTTCAAAAGTTAGAAAACAAGACATATTTGCCATATGTGCTTATATAGTTACTTATGTTGAAAAACCAAGTATAAGTTGTGATCTACTTATTTCATATCATAACAACTGTTGTCCGTGAAACTAATCATAACCACAACATTGGACATCTTTCTGCCATCTTTTAAGTCTTTGTATTAAATAAAAAGCCTTGTTGCTACAAGACATGGAATATTTGGTGTGATTTCACACATCATCAGAATATCATTATATCACACTTTAAATTGTAATACTGTTTTAAAACCTTCCAATACAGCAAGCTCCGATTGAATCTCAAAGTTACACTCACGACTTGACAGAATTACTGAGTCAGGTTTACCTCTCTATCACTCACACAGTAACTGTTGTATTAATGACCAGTGAAGACAAACCTACAACTTCAACAAGTTATGACAGGTCTGTAAGGTGACAACTTAACAGGAGACATCAGATACAAGATCTGACACAGTTTCAGTGATACTACACACCACCCTTATGATCTAATAAACTTCGTGACAACTTAACATCAGAGCCACTTGTATGGTCTGACATTGTTTTAGTAATATTAGATATCACTTGTAAGATCAAATAAACTCTATAACAACTTAATAGCAGAAACCGCCTGTAAGGTTTAATAAACTCTATAACAACTTAATACACCACCTGTAAGACTTAATAAACTCCATAACAACTTAATACAAAACACCCTCTGTAAGACTAATAAACTTTGTAACAACTTACCACTAGACACCACCTGCAAGTAAGATTTTAGAAAATCTTGTACCACAGTATCCAAACAAGACAATAAAGAACTGCAGGGTAACATTTATAGCAACACAGTAAATCACTATCAATGAACAAATCTTCTCATCATGTTTAATGTCGATATATAAATTATATGACATGTAGAACTGAACAGCGACCATCTTCTCATCATGTTTAATGTCGATATATAAATTATATGACATGTAGAACTGAACAGAGACCATCTTCTCATCATGTTTAATGTCGATATATAAATTATCTGACATGTAGAACTGAACAGCGACCATCTTCTCATCATGTTTAATGTCGATATATAAATTATATGACATGTAGAACTGAACAGCGACCATCTTCTCATCATGTTTAATGTCGATATATAAATTATATGACATGTAGAACTGAACAGCGACCATCTTCTCATCATGTTTAATGTCGATATATAAATTATATGATATGTAGAACTGAACAGCGACCATCTTCTCATCATGTTTAATGTCGATATATAAATTATATGACATGTAGAACTGAACAGCGACCATCTTCTCATCATGTTTAATGTCGATATATAAATTATCTGACACGTAGAACTGAACAGCGACCATCTTCTCATCATGTTTGATGTCGATATATAAATTATCTGACATGTAGAACTGAACAGAGACCATCTTCTCATCATGTTTAATGTCGATATATAAATTATCTGACATGTAGAACTGAACAGCGACCATCTTCTCATCATGTTTAATGTCGATATATAAATTATATGACATGTAGAACTGAACAGCGACCATCTTCTCATCATGTTTAATGTCGATATATAAATTATATGACATGTAGAACTGAACAGCGACCATCTTCTCATCATGTTTAATGTCGATATATAAATTATATGATATGTAGAACTGAACAGCGACCATCTTCTCATCATGTTTAATGTCGATATATAAATTATATGACATGTAGAACTGAACAGCGACCATCTTCTCATCATGTTTAATGTCGATATATAAATTATCTGACATGTAGAACTGAACAGTGACCCATCCAGTGTATGGTTTTCTCTCAGTGACTGTCACAAAACACCATTAGCACATTTAAACCTGACATTTTTTTTTTGTAACCAGAAAAATATACCTTGCATAAAAATTTTGTATTTAGGAAATCTGAATTGTCCCCAGTAATGCAAGTTTTAATCCCAAAATTATAAAAACAAACTAACACTTAACTCAAACATTGCAAGTTAAATAAAACCACTAACATAAATATTTTGTTTCATTGCAAGTTAAAAACACCAGAACAAAAGTAATTTTAACCTACTGGTTTAGGAAGTTTGTTTTTCAAATATTCATACTTCTGTTTGTAATCTCGAGAATATGGCACAGCCTGTAAAAATACAAATTTTATAAAGGTTTAGACAAACTATATTATACCTTTTGTCTCTAAATACATTTTAACATTATTATAAAAACTAATTTAAATAAATTAGGACATTTTATCTCTTCCATTGTACAAATGTAAATTAGGACATGTTATCTCTTCCATTGTACAAATGTAAATTAGGACACGCTATCTATTCCATAGTACAAATGTAAATTAGGACACGCTATCTATTCCATAGTACAAATATAAATTAGGACATGTTATCTCTTCCATAGTACAAATGTAAATCATGCTCAATTCATTGTTGCTTTTATTTACAAGTTCTGTTCAAAAATACACGGACTGTTTGAATTGTGCGGCTTCAGTTGGTTCCAGGGGAATCCGCTTGGTGTTGCTAGGTTTGCACAGATCAGCTGATTACGACGCCATTTCCCGATTGCAGATATCCTCATTTGTGTATTAGCTACGCGGTTTTAAGTAAATTTTTTCGTTTGGCGGATTTCAGAATGAATGACCTGAAAAAGCAACGACTTGCTGTGAAATTTTGTGTTAAACTTGGAAAATCTGAGACTGAAACTTTTGCTGTGCTTAACACGGCTTACGGTGATGTTGCTATAAAGCGTACGGCATGTTTCAAGTGGCATGAACGTTTTAAGGATGGTCAAGAGTCCATTGAAGATGATGAGCATCCTGGACGTCCTTCCACGTCGACAAAATCAACACCCTGGTGCGGGCAAATCGACGTCTGACTGCCAGGGAGTTTGATGTAGAGTGTGGGATATCAGTTGGATCTTGTTATGAGATTTTGACCGAAAAATTGAAAATGCACCACATTGCTGCGAAATTTGTGTCTCAGAACTCGTGAGTTTTTGGCCAAACACTCGATCACTGTTCTTCCCCACCCCCCTACTCACGTGACTTTGCTCCTTGCGGTTTTTTCTTATTACCCAAACTCAAAAGACCCTTGAAAGGAAGATTTGAGACGATTCCCGAGATTAAGGCAAATGCGACGAAGGAGCTGGAGGACATTACAAAAGAAGTGTACCAGGACTGTTTCAACAAGTGGAAACACCGTTGGGATAAATGTGTGCATTGGGGAGGAGAGTACTTTGAAGGGGTCCCAGACTTGTAACTTCTAAATAAAGTACATTTTGTTTTATGACGTCAGTCCATGTATTTTTTAAACAGCCCTTGTAGATAAATTTCACAAACCTATTTAAAAGTTTCAGGAAAAAAATACAACTGCAGTGATATTTTAATTTTCTGTAGTATTCCAATATTATATATTTTTGACATCTAGTGTTCAAAGAACTGTAATTAATTTTGATTATTTTACTGTAACAACAGTGATAAACCACTATTTCAAACATTAACTCTTTAAACCCATAATGTTTCACACATTCTCATGGAATTATTTTCATAATTTCTAAATAATTATCACTATATTTCACAAAATTTCAATTTCCTTAATTCTGTTTCTTTTGTTTACCACCAAGGATACACATATGAGTAAATAGCCTCAAACACCTCCCTATTCAACATTTTGCATCAATCTTCCAACGTTTAAATTGGGATTTTTAGCTGGACATTACAAGGGTCCACTTCAGTTTAGGGAGTTAATTTTAATAATTATAGTGGAATTTTTAAACAACACAGACAAACATTTATCAGCACTTTTAATATTTATCCAAATTGTTCCAAACAACATTAATTACTTAAAACAGAAGTCACCAAACCATTTTGACAAGAGCTGAGAGAGAGATTATAATTATTTTAGGCTTTGCAGGCTGGAGCCACCATTGGTGAAATTAAGTACGAATGCATACCTATTCAGAATACATCACTAATTTATTTCTCATAGGAGCACATGTTGAAAATATTAAAAATGCACCATCACCTTATTTTATCATTAGCGAGAAGTATGAAATTGGTGTTTCTCTGACAGAATTGCACTAAAGTGAGGTTGAAAGTTAGTGTTTTCTGTCAATCATCAAAAGTGATAACAAATGTTCATCAGAGAAGTCTCAACTGTAAGTAGATTTCATGTACTTCATCTCACAGAAATAAATATTGCCAAAAACTGACGTGAATCCACGAGCAAAGTGTTTTTAAAATGAAAATACTGATCACTTGGAAGGCAGTTATAGAACTCTATCAGTTTCCCTTCTTTGTATTTATCTTCAACCTGCATCAAGATTAGAAAAACATTCCCTTTATGTGTAGTTTCAGGTCAGAAAGGATACATTGTGTAACCCTGCATGTGGATGGAGACCCCACTTGACCTTTTCACAACATGGAAGGCATATGGAGCAACTCCTTAACAACCAGGACTCGAGAATAATTAGTTTTCACCTCAGTGTACATATTGCATGTAAGTGCAGTTTTGTCTTGCAATCTAAGATTCAATTCACTCAGGTACATTGTCGAGTCTACAGAAAAAGCTGATTTCCAGAGCCATTCACTGTTTTTTGAGTTAAGGGCAGTTTATTTTATTTAAGAAAATCTCAACCTCAGGTCTAAACTAACAAAATCATGACAATCTCACAGCAAAGCCATCGAACTGAAGTTGGGCAAGTCGAAATACGTTGCTCCATTTGTGCCAAACATTCATAGAATTGCCAATGGTTGAAACCACGAGAGTGAATGAAGTTCATTGTCTAAACTACAGGTTCCTTGAAACGTGAAATATTTCACACAATGCCTGCTGATGAATAATGCAGTGAAGAACCATAAGCTTGGAACAACCCACACTTTCAACAGCTTTGTAACTTTGCCCAATTAAACCTTTTCCTGCACCACACATATTTTTGCCATCATCTGTTATAATGCATTTTAACCATTTACATCCCAGTTTGTACTGACTCTTTCAACCTCTTGGAAAATGTCCTCACTTGTGGATGTTCTATGCATACTGTGCACAGAAGCTAATTCTTCAGTCACTTCAAAATTAGTATTGACTGCATGAATAAACAACAGCATATGTGATGTGTCGTCGCACACATCAAATTCTTTGGCATTGTCTTTCTGCTGAAACACAATATTGCTTTCAACGTTCTTAATTCTAAGAGCAACTGTATTCACTGAAAGTGAACTTTTTTCTGGATACATTTCTTTGGCTACTTCAAACATACTTAATTTAATTAGCTCACCATCAGTAATTGGT